>CADEHL010000037.1:2278844-2461712 GCA_902827135.1 Harpagifer antarcticus
CGTACTAAATCCATCATAAACGGCAGATGGGGGCGCTGTCTGATTAAATACAAATACAACCTCCCCTTATCCATCCGACAGGTCTGATTCCCAATTCTATATTTAATTACAAGAAAAATAGTAATCTTATTAAAAGAGAGAAATAATTATTATAATTTAAGTGTCCCATAGATTAAATAGGAGACATGCAGAGGAAAACTCTGTAGTATGTTCTTATCTAATACCAACTCCCCAGTAATATTGGAAGTGTGTATATAAAGCCTATTTATCTACGTTTATAAATCATGTTTTATCTCCAAAGGGGTTTAAATGTAGTAACTATAATGTAAACAATTAAATATGCTTATTACTGACTGGATACATAATCATTTAAGGTAGAATCAAAAGGATTATAACAGTACCACAGTTGAAGTAGTGTTCTGAGCCGCCATTATTGTAGCCTTGTTAAATAAAAACGATATATTTATTTGGGCTTCTCAGAAATATTTAACCTCAAACGAGCCTTAGGTTAGCATTTATGATATATTAATAATTACATGTATTCACTCTCGATCTTCCATGGTCCAATTAATAAGTGTAAATCTGAGCTAAAAATAACAGAGTTAGTTTAGGTAGCACATCTTGTGAGATTAAAAATAAACTATGTATTAATGTAAATGTTTAAGGCCTATTTTACCTCAAAATGAGTCTTGGGTAGCAATACCAATGTTTTAATAAGTAAACCCGATCACTGTCGATATTCAATGATTAGTAAAATCAGTGTGAAATCTAGAACCGGAAGTCAGTTAGCATCATGTAGCTTGTTAAGCTAAAAATAAAGCGATCTATTTTAATATACGTATTTGAAATCTATTTTTCTCAAATGAGTCTTGGTATAGCCGCTATAGGATTTTAATAATTAGATGTAATTAATGTCAACATTGAAAATCTGTTATAGATGTAGATTTTTTTTTAAAAAGATCGCGTTTAATTCCTATTCCCACCGTTGGTTCGTGCCCTCCGTTTAAGGTAGCCATCTTGTGATGTTAAAAAATAAACGATGTATTAATATAAATGTTTAAGGTCTATTTTACCTCAAATGAGTCTTGGGTAAGCCATACCAATATTTTAATAAGTAAACCCGATCACTGTCGATATTTAATGATTAGTAAATCAGTGTAAATCTAGGACCGGAAGTCAGTTAGCACCATGTAGCTTGTTAAGCTAAAAATAAAGCGATCTATTTTAATGTGCGTATTTGAAGTCTATTTTTCTCAAATGAGTCTTGGTATAGCCGCTATAGGATTTTAATAATTAGATGTAATTACTGTCAACATTGAAAAATCTGTTATAGATGTAGATTTTTTTTAAAAAGATTGCGTTTTAATTCTCTTCCAACGTTAGTTCGTGCCCTCCGTTCAGGTAGCCTATCTTGTGATGTTAAAAATAAACGATGTATTAATATAAATGTTTAGGTCTATTTTACCTCAAATGCGGTCTTGGGTAAAGGCCATTACCATATTTTAATAAGTAAACCCGATCACTGTCGATATTTAATGATTAGTAATTCAGTGTGAATCTAGGACCGGAAGTCCAGTTAGCACCATGTAGCTTGTAAGCTAAAAATAAAGCGATCTCATTTAATGTGGAGTATTCGAAAGTCTATTTTTCTCAAATGAGTCTTGGTATAGCCGCATAGGATTTTAAATATAGGTAATTACTGTCAACTTGAAAAAATCTTGTTATGGATGTAGATTTTTTTTAAAAGCGATCGCGTTTTCCAATTCCTCTTCCCACGTAAGGTAGTTTCTTGCACTCCATACCGAATGGTTTATAAAGCTTTTAAAAAACACGTGTTTATACCCTAAAATTGTGTCTAATATAGGATTAAACTAATGTAAACCAAATATAATGTAATTGGAGTAGACCTTGAAAAAAATCCGTCCAAATATACATTATTACAGATTTCATTATTATATTCTCTGCTACGTTTTTTCTTACCGAGTCCGCAGATAGCTGTTGGAAAGGAAGTGACGTAAATCCTGCCTGGCGGGAAAATCCCATGAACCAGGAAGTGCAAGGGTTTGTAATGGAATCACGTGTTGTGGTTGGTAATTGTAAACCCCACAGATTAAAAGTGAACAAACAAAATATTTTGTACTCATTATAATGTACTGTATTTATCTATATAAGAGCAAAGTTAAAATGATAAACTCTCATTCGTAAATAAATCAAGATATATTGTTACACTTCTATTGTGTTCCGATGAACTTTATGAATTGGAGTGAGTATAAGCAGACAGTTAAAACGCCTTCACTCAGTGGAACGGTCAGTTAACCTCTTCCACTTTTTAGTCTCACCACAAAGTTTCGTGGTTCAACTAAAGTTAAGCAGGGGGGGGTAAGTCTATAAAATGATTTTTTCTTTTTTATTTGTTTATTTTTAGTTTTATTTATTATTTTTTAGGTTAATTCTTCCAAGAAATAGTAATATAAAATAACAAAAATCAGATTGATAATGAATAATAATGACAATAATAGTAATAAAAAATGTATTAATTAAGAATGATTATTAACTTCCTCCAAACCTCGTGACATCTCGTATTTAAATCAAATGGTTATATTAAGGGTCAACTAGTCGACCTAACGATGGGCTCTGGTTAGACCTAAGGTGAGAATAGAGATAGGGAGGGAGGGGGAGAGAGAGAGAGAAGAAAAAAGAGAAAAAGAAGTGTGTCCCTGTTGGGGCACATATCCCTGCTGGGATATTGTTTGGAAGCATCGAGAGGTAAGGAGAAGGTCAGTGAATAATTCTCTTCTCCCCCAGCCGGGATAGGCGTCACTCTCAAACCTATTACCCTCTGGCGATACCCCGGAGGGCCCGAGGGGGTAAAGGTCCGGGCAAAAGATAAAGAGGTAGAACAGTAAAGAGGTAGACAGGTTCAAATATGTAAGTTCTAACTATTTTAATGTTAAATTCTAATATTAAGACCTATTGTCGGAATATTTAATATTTCTCACGCTTATACAAATCTATGTAAATATATATATGTGTATTATATGCTTCTGTTTATAAAAATTAATAATAAATAAGGGCGAAATTAAAATGATACACTCATAAGTACATAAGGTATATTCTAAAAGTTAAATCCTCTATATTATTCTGTTTTATTTTGTCAGAAATCATTCCCCTCCCACGATACGTCAGTTAGGTATGCCCGAATGGGTTTAGTGCACACTAGTTTTGAATGACATAAACTAGTGGTTCAGGAATGTTCTGATAAGGACTACAGAAAACCAATAAACCATCAAATCCAACTAAAACCATCAAATAAACAGTGGTAGGAAAGAAAACGAGCGACTCAGTCAATCATACTAAGGTTCGAAGCAAGTCCCCCGTTTCTCCAGGCTCCGGCTGGTTAGGTTTGTTTAAGGGCCACCAGATCTCCCATGTCGCCCGACGACTTCATGGTTATACAGAGATCCAAGGAAAGGCACGCGCACTAGATGACGTGTCGGCTCATGCCCTATCTTAGCATCATGACTGGGTCATAAATATGTAAGGGTGAAGTAGACAGGGTAATAAAAGCTTGAAGGACAAGAGACAGGGAGGTTAGTGGTGGTTACCTACGGATGCCTTCCCCTTGCCGCTTTGGCCGTCTCTGTTTATGGCCCATTTCCTTTCGTCATCCCCCAAGAGGCTCGACTAGAAAAGGGAGCGGAAAGAAAGATTCTTTATGGCCCGTATCCTTTCGTCATACCTCCAGAGGGGCTCGACAAGAAAGGGGTTGAAAGAAAGGTCAGAGAGTGAAAAAGTGTGGAGTGAATGTGGTTTAGATTTAGGCAAAGAGCCAGACTGGTCAAGGTTAATGGTCAGATCAGGGTAATTGGTATTATTAGGGAACCAAAATAGTCTAAAGTTAGACTAAAGATGGTCTATTATTTGATATTTAATTAAGAGTGTACCATAAATAGATTTTAATGTTTGGTTTGAAGGTCAGATAAGCCATTTGTGAGATGTATTTAAGGGAAATTAGATGAAGACCTCTCGGTGTCAGTAACGTGTCCCACCAAGTTCAGATCGGGTCTCACCAAGCCGGGACAACCGGGTCCAAAGAACAGTAGCTGCACCTGGACACCGCTCAGTCCGGTCAGGAACCAACCCCCCAACCTAGTCATGTTAGACTCGGAACCGACTGAGGGAATTACCATTCCAGTCCAATAAAAGTCCCCAAACCAGGTGGGGTCCAGCCCAAACAAACGTCCGCCGTGCCAAAGTATCACCTGTTCAGAAAGAACCACACCTCTCCTTATCAGTCATGGCAGACCGAGGTCCGACTGAGGAAACAACCAAATTACATTTCTAAATTCAATTCGAATTAAGAGATTTAGAGAAAAGTGTACCATAAGTGGATTTTAATTGTTTGATTTGAGAGTCAGATAGCTTTTAATGGAGAAGTACTTTAGGATTAGGCAAGAGGTCAGAGTGGTTAGGTTTAGAGGTTAATTAAGGATAGGATAGTCTAATAATTGATGAGTATTAACTTGAATTTAGGCCTAAAGTCTGAATGGTTAGATTTAGAGGTTAAGTTAAGGATAAGATAGTCTATTAATTGATGAATATTAACTTAAGTTTAGGCATAAAGTCTGAATGGTTTAGGTTTAGAGGTTAAGTTAAGGATAAGATAGTCTATTAATTGATAAATATAAACTTAAGTGTAGGCATAAAGTCTGAGTGGTTAGGTTTAGAGGTTAACTTAAGGATATGATAGTCTAATAATTGATGAATATTAACTTAAATTTAGGAATAAAGTCTGAGTGGTTAGGTTTAGAGGTTCACTTAAGGATAAGATAATCTAATAATTGATGAATATTAACTTACATTTAGGCATAGAGTCTGAATGGTTAGGTTTAGAGGTTAAGTTAAGGATAAGATGGTAAGTAGGGTTAGGGTTAGGGTTAGGGTTAGGGTTAGGTTTGTTTAAGGGTTAGGGTTAGGGTTAGGGTTAGGTTTTGGTTAGGGGTAGGGTTTTGGATTCCGGTGTTGGATTGGGTTGCACTGGCCTAGGGGTCTGTGGATGGGTGTTGTGAGGGTGTTTGTCTGTAGGTGTTAGGGTCCATGGGCCAAGGAGGAGGAGTAGGTCAGATCATCCCCGGGACAGGTAGGCAGAGGAGAGGGGAGGATCCAGAGGGGATACGTCTAAAAGTCGTTGAGTCCCCTGGGTGTGGTTGTTCCAAGTTTCTGGATCCAAAATGTTTCTGCCCTCTTCCTCTGCCCGATGGTCCACCGGTCGTTGGTTTCCAGGCCTGAGATGGTGAGTTGATCTGGCGGGTGTAGTTGGAAGTGGGTGACCAAGGGGGTTGTGAGTCGACCTTCCCCAATGTTGTACAGGTGTTGTTTGAGACGGATGAGGATGGTATGTTTGGTTTCTCCTATGTAGTGTTTTTTACAGGTGTTGCATGTGATGATGTAGACTATGTTGCTGTTATTAAGAGAGAATGAACCGAGGGCAGGGAAGGCTGCTCCACTGTATTGGTTATGTATGTATTTTCTATTGATGTAGCGGTGACTATGTTGTGTATGTGGTAGGGCTCTGTTGCTGCTAAACTTGGAATGTATGAGTATGTCGTGTAGGCTGGGATTTTTCCGGTATGCTGATATGACTCTATGTTCAGAGAAATAAGGTTGTGACTGGAGGAGGGAGAAGTTATTTTTGACAGTCCGGTGGAATCCTGTGATGGTGTGGGAGAAGGTGGATACAAATGGGATGAGATGACAGTTAGGGTTAGGGTCAGGTGGGGGATGGTTAGGGTTAGGGTCCGGAGGTGGAGGATGGTCAGTGGATGGATGGTGCAGACCTTGGACGGGTACCATGGGGTTGGGATTAGGGTTAGGGTCAGGTGGGGGGTGGTTGGGGTTAGGGTTAGGGTTGTCGGTGGGGGATTGGTCCTGGCAGTCTCCACGTCCCAATCGGTTAGGCAAGAGGCGGTTGGGATGCCCACCCTGGTTGGGGTGGGGGGAATCAGGGTGGGAGTGTGGGTAAGGAAAAGGATGCAGACCCTGGTTGGGGTGGGGGGAGGGGGAGTCGGGAGTGGAGAGGGTTGTTGAAAGTGGAGACTGGTCCGAGTCCGTGACCTGAGGCGGATCTCCTCCAGGGGAAGGAGGGCGAGTAGGAGCGAGGCTGGCCAAGGTGGCGTTCTTGATATGGCGGAGGAAGCGTTTTGAATAGCCTCTTGTTTGGAGGCTGTGGAAGAGGATCCTGACGGAATGGTGGAAATCAGACTGTTTGGAGGAGATGCGGTGAAAACGGATGATTTGTGATTTAATAATGCCTGGAAAAGTGTGTTTGGGATGATAGCTGCCTTTATGTAATAGTGAATGTGTGTCTGTTGGCTTAAAATAAACCTTTGTGAGTATTTTTTTGTGTGTGTTGTTGAGGGGTTGGAAGAAGACTGTAGTGTCTAGGAAGTTAACTGTGTGTTGGTTTATGGTGTACTTGACTGTGATGGTGGGATGGTGGCTGTTGAGGGTGTTGATAAACTGTGGGAAGAGGGAAATGTCATGAGGCCAGATACCGATTATGTCGTCCAGGAATCGACGGTACAGGGATGGTTGATGGGTGCACTTGGCCAGTGCTCCTCGCTCCCACTCGCTCATGTAGATGTTTGCGTAGGAAGGGGCAAATCGCTGACCCATGGCCGTTCCGTGGATTTGAAGGTAATGTTTGTCATTAAAAGTAAAGTCGTTGTTTTTAAGGCAGAGGGCGAGTAGGGAGAGTAAGTGTTTGTCCGGTCTTTTATGGTCTGGGTATTTGGCGAGGAGTGAGGTAACTGAAAGGAGTCCTAAGTCGGTGTTGATATTGGTGTATAAACTATCTATGTCTATGGTAAATAGATAGGCTGGGGTGGGAACGACCATGGGTCTGGTGATGTGCAGAAAGTGGTAGGTGTCTTTGAGGTAGCTGGGGTGTTGGGTGGAAAGGGGGCCTAAATGGTGTTCTATGTAATGGGAGATGTTGTAGGTAGTGCTGCTGCAGTCGGATATGATGGGTCTGCCGGGAGGAACCTCAAAGGGAATGGTCCAGGTGGAAGGGTCTTTATGTATTTTTGGCAGTAGATAGAACTGGCGAAGGCGGGGTGCATCGGGTCCAAATAAGAAGTCCCTCTGTTTGGCGGAAATGAACTTGAGTTTGTAAAGTGTTTCTACTATTGGTCTGAGTTGGAGTTGTGTCTGGGGTTGTGTTGTGTCCGGGATGGGCTTGTAATGGAGTGGGTTATTGAGTTGTGTCTGAGCTTCTGTGATGTAGTGGTGTCTATCCATAATGACTATTTTTGATCCTTTGTCGGCCGGTTTGATAACTATGTGTTTGTTTTTATTGAGTAGGGTTAGGGCCCTGCGTTCGTCCACCGACAGATTATCTGGAATATCTGTCGGTGGTCGGAAGGTTTGCAGGGCCCGGTTATTTGTGGTAATGGTTTGTTTTGTTTTGGGGTTGACTTGAGTGATTGATGGTTCCCAGTTGGAGGGGAAGGTGAAGAGTGACGGTTGGGTACAGGGTTTGGTGTGAAAATAATCTATAATTTTGAGGCGTCTATGATATTGGTGTAGATCCCTTTGAAGTTCCTCTCGGTCATGACGGGGGGGGCGTGGGACAAAGCTGAGTCCCCTCTGTAGGAGTTGTAGCTGTACCACAGAGGGGACAAAGAGGGTGGACAAATTGAGAACAGTGGAGGGTGAATTCCACCTCAGGTCAGGGCCCCGATCAGGGTCGGGGGGAGTGCTGGTGGAGTTGGTTGGGGGGTGGGGTAGGTTAATGCATTTATCCGGGGTAGGTTCAGAGGTATTTAGAAATTTAACTCCCTGTACCAGGAGTCCAGGATGAGTTTGGCTGTGGGGGAAGTCCAATGAACATTGTCGTGGCCAGTCTGGAAGGCTTCCTGTGGAATGGATGACAGGGTGTTGTGGTGTCTGGTGAGGAAGTTGTTGATTTTGAGGATATTACATGTTTGTACTTGGGTAAGGTGGAGTGAATGGTTGATGAGGGGGATGTAAATGGAAGCCATGGGGAAGGTCTTCTCGGCGTATTTTTTCATAGTGTTGAATTGTTTAGTGGTAGTGCGTTCAGGGTCGTGGTCTTTATTGTTGATGCCAATGGAGATGATGACAATTTTGGCTGTTGGAATGGGAGGGGTGCGTTTGAACAGTTCCATGAGATGATAAACTTTGGCTCCAGGATAGCAGTCCATCTGTAGGGTGGGGTTGGTGTGGGATGGTAGGCGGCCAATATTGGAGTCTCCCAGTATGCGGATTGGTTTACAGCCTGTCAGGGACCAATCCACCGCCTTCTTTGATGGTCTTGCCATATGGGTGATGGGGCGATACTGGGTTGGGGCAGTGGAGCTGGTAGGTTTGTAGAAGAGGGAACGGGGGCCAGGGGTAAGGTAGGGGGGGATACCAGAGAGGGGAAGTGGCGGAGGAGAGGGAGAAGAGGAAGGGGTAGACCGGGAAGAGGGTGAGGTTGAAGGAGGGGTTGAAGGTCCTTGGAGGTTGAGGGATGGAGAGGTTCCTGGGAAGTTAGGGTCCGGGTCGGGTGGTGTGCCAGTCCCCTCAGTGGACCCGCCGGGCTGCAGTGGCCCAACAGACTGGCCAGAGGGGGGCTCAGAATGGACTTGTATGATCTGGTTGACCTTAGAATGACCTTTCATCATCGGCCCCCCCGTGGGATGGAGTACAGAGTCTGCTGGGTTCCAAGCGCCAGCGAGGTCCAATGGGGGACCAGCAACACCTGTAGATGATTGGGAGAAGGAGAGAATGTTATCAGGAATACTGACTGAGACGTTGGAATGGTAGACCTCGTAGTTAATTTGGCGGTTGGGAGGGGAGGGCTGGGAGTGGGTTGGGGGTGAGGGGGTACTAAGGTCAACTAAGTTGACCTGAGGAGATGGGGAGGGTTGGGGTGGGGGTGAGGTAGAGGGAAGGGTGGCCCCGGGAAGGCTAGAGTTCTTGTCTGGGGTGGCTGGAATGGTGGCTACACTAGTGATGGGGGAAGTGGGTTTGGATAGGATAGGGTTCTGGGTTGGGAGGCGGATACCGGGGGTTCGTTGGGGCAGCTGGTGCTGCTGGATGGAGGGGGTAGGGAGAAGAGGGGGGTTGGGTAATAGAGGAGGGGGCCGTGGCCGAGGATGGCCTGGGCCCATCAGGGGGTTCTGAGAGGGGCCCAGTGGGGACTGGCCTGGGTTGGGATGGGATGGGGGATGGTCCCTAGAGTTGGCAGTAGAGGGTGGGCGAAGAAGGTTGGATAACTGGGAAGGTGGGTGGCGGCGCTGATACTGGGAGACTACCTCCGAAAGTGAAGGCCTGGGACCGAGGGAGAGGGATGATCTGTAGGGGGTTTGGGTTCTCCGTAGATGGGGGTACTCCTCCTCACTTAAAGGGGGAGGTGGATGAGGTTGCCTGGAAGGGGCCCTCCCCAGTGGTGGGGGGGAGGAGGCGGGAGTAGCGGTGGGTGTGGTTTTGTGGAGTGTATGTTCAGCTGTGTGTACTGTATCAGTGTGTAACCTGGAGCCGTAACGCTTCTGTGCCCAACCTGTAGCTATTGTGAAAGCAGTGGGATTCCACGGGGTGTTCTGGAGTGATGTGATGGTAGTGTTGTAGTGTTGCTGGAGAATGATCATGTTGGTGTGCATCCAGCTGATGGTGTTGTTATGTATTTGTGTGTGTGTGTGTTCTGTTGGAGTGGAGGGCTTGATGAAGTCTGTGAGTCTGAGTACCTGTCTGGTCATACCTGGGGGATATATGTGTGTCTGTATGGCTCTATCTACTATGTTTTTATGGTGTGTGGCTTGGATGAGTTTGAAGTATTCCTTACTGCTATGTCTGGTTGCTGGGTCGGGAGGGTGATAAAGCAGACGTTGTGGCTGTGTCAATGGGGTGTGGGGTGTTGTTCGTGGTGTGCTGATGGGGTATGTGCGTATTGCTAGAAGTGGCTGTGGAGCCTGTCCGCTGCTGGATGTATCAGTGAGGGGAAAGTGTGTCTGTGCTCCTCTTCCTCTCCACCGCACAGTCTGGTTCCTGTTAAAAGACATCCTAGTCGCCAATGGGGGCTCTTACCTGGTCCGCCGAGTGGTGTGACTCTGTAGCCCTGATGGTCTTGGCCTTCCTGGTGTTGGAGATGTATGCTGGCAGCTCCTTCAGACGGAAGATCCTGTGGCCAACTGGGCAGGCCGCTGCTCCCTCCCCTGGGAGACCCGGGTTCAAGACCGGCGCCGAGAGGACGACTGTCCTTTTTCGGGGAGAAGCTCGACAGGGCATGAAAATGTTTGTAGCCCAAATGTTTGTAGCCCAGGTGTGCTAGTTAGCAATTTGGGCCACTCAAGGACCACAGAGGGGCAGGTCCCCCACAAGCGAGTAAGACAGTCCTTTAATGTTTAAAATCAAGAGTCTAAAAGCATAAATAATTTAAAAACGTTGCCGTAATAGCAAAGTGGTGCTCCAAAAGCATAAATAATTTAAAATGTTACCGTATTACCAAAGTAGTACTGTGCAGTGGAGTGAGACAATCCTGACGTTTCGCAGTGTGTGCTGCTTCATCAGAGAATTAAGAGGAGTGAGACAAAAATCAGGCTATTTGAGGTGTTGGAGAGGGGCGGTAGGTCCCGCCTCCAAGCTTCAATAGGTGGATGCTTAAACCTGCTCTGATAGGCTAGTGAAGGGGGTAAGGCAATGTGTGTATGTAAAACAAATGATCTATGGGCTCTGTTGGTATGTTGTTCATAGAGGGTGGGTGGCTCCATGGTCAGAGCGCCGCCGCTTCACCCGGGAGGCCGGGGCTCGAGACCGGCCCAGAGCTGGCTGCAAAAAAAACGACAAAACAACAAAGAAACAAAAAAGTGCAAGATGTATGGGAGTTGTGAGGTGTGGTGTAATCAGTCCAGACCACTGGCACGGGCAGGGTTAGGTTTTGGTTAGGGGTAGGGTTTTGGATTCCGGTGTTGGATTGGGTTGCACTGGCCTAGGGGTCTGTGGATGGGTGTTGTGAGGGTGTTTGTCTGTAGGTGTTAGGGTCCATGGGCCAAGGAGGAGGAGTAGGTCAGATCATCCCCGGGACAGGTAGGCAGAGGAGAGGGGAGGATCCAGAGGGGATACGTCTAAAAGTCGTTGAGTCCCCTGGGTGTGGTTGTTCCAAGTTTCTGGATCCAAAATGTTTCTGCCCTCTTCCTCTGCCCGATGGTCCACCGGTCGTTGGTTTCCAGGCCTGAGATGGTGAGTTGATCTGGCGGGTGTAGTTGGAAGTGGGTGACCAAGGGGGTTGTGAGTCGACCTTCCCCAATGTTGTACAGGTGTTGTTTGAGACGGATGAGGATGGTATGTTTGGTTTCTCCTATGTAGTGTTTTTTACAGGTGTTGCATGTGATGATGTAGACTATGTTGCTGTTATTAAGAGAGAATGAACCGAGGGCAGGGAAGGCTGCTCCACTGTATTGGTTATGTATGTATTTTCTATTGATGTAGCGGTGACTATGTTGTGTATGTGGTAGGGCTCTGTTGCTGCTAAACTTGGAATGTATGAGTATGTCGTGTAGGCTGGGATTTTTCCGGTATGCTGATATGACTCTATGTTCAGAGAAATAAGGTTGTGACTGGAGGAGGGAGAAGTTATTTTTGACAGTCCGGTGGAATCCTGTGATGGTGTGGGAGAAGGTGGATACAAATGGGATGAGATGACAGTTAGGGTTAGGGTCAGGTGGGGGATGGTTAGGGTTAGGGTCCGGAGGTGGAGGATGGTCAGTGGATGGATGGTGCAGACCTTGGACGGGTACCATGGGGTTGGGATTAGGGTTAGGGTCAGGTGGGGGGTGGTTGGGGTTAGGGTTAGGGTTGTCGGTGGGGGATTGGTCCTGGCAGTCTCCACGTCCCAATCGGTTAGGCAAGAGGCGGTTGGGATGCCCACCCTGGTTGGGGTGGGGGGAATCAGGGTGGGAGTGTGGGTAAGGAAAAGGATGCAGACCCTGGTTGGGGTGGGGGGAGGGGGAGTCGGGAGTGGAGAGGGTTGTTGAAAGTGGAGACTGGTCCGAGTCCGTGACCTGAGGCGGATCTCCTCCAGGGGAAGGAGGGCGAGTAGGAGCGAGGCTGGCCAAGGTGGCGTTCTTGATATGGCGGAGGAAGCGTTTTGAATAGCCTCTTGTTTGGAGGCTGTGGAAGAGGATCCTGACGGAATGGTGGAAATCAGACTGTTTGGAGGAGATGCGGTGAAAACGGATGATTTGTGATTTAATAATGCCTGGAAAAGTGTGTTTGGGATGATAGCTGCCTTTATGTAATAGTGAATGTGTGTCTGTTGGCTTAAAATAAACCTTTGTGAGTATTTTTTTGTGTGTGTTGTTGAGGGGTTGGAAGAAGACTGTAGTGTCTAGGAAGTTAACTGTGTGTTGGTTTATGGTGTACTTGACTGTGATGGTGGGATGGTGGCTGTTGAGGGTGTTGATAAACTGTGGGAAGAGGGAAATGTCATGAGGCCAGATACCGATTATGTCGTCCAGGAATCGACGGTACAGGGATGGTTGATGGGTGCACTTGGCCAGTGCTCCTCGCTCCCACTCGCTCATGTAGATGTTTGCGTAGGAAGGGGCAAATCGCTGACCCATGGCCGTTCCGTGGATTTGAAGGTAATGTTTGTCATTAAAAGTAAAGTCGTTGTTTTTAAGGCAGAGGGCGAGTAGGGAGAGTAAGTGTTTGTCCGGTCTTTTATGGTCTGGGTATTTGGCGAGGAGTGAGGTAACTGAAAGGAGTCCTAAGTCGGTGTTGATATTGGTGTATAAACTATCTATGTCTATGGTAAATAGATAGGCTGGGGTGGGAACGACCATGGGTCTGGTGATGTGCAGAAAGTGGTAGGTGTCTTTGAGGTAGCTGGGGTGTTGGGTGGAAAGGGGGCCTAAATGGTGTTCTATGTAATGGGAGATGTTGTAGGTAGTGCTGCTGCAGTCGGATATGATGGGTCTGCCGGGAGGAACCTCAAAGGGAATGGTCCAGGTGGAAGGGTCTTTATGTATTTTTGGCAGTAGATAGAACTGGCGAAGGCGGGGTGCATCGGGTCCAAATAAGAAGTCCCTCTGTTTGGCGGAAATGAACTTGAGTTTGTAAAGTGTTTCTACTATTGGTCTGAGTTGGAGTTGTGTCTGGGGTTGTGTTGTGTCCGGGATGGGCTTGTAATGGAGTGGGTTATTGAGTTGTGTCTGAGCTTCTGTGATGTAGTGGTGTCTATCCATAATGACTATTTTTGATCCTTTGTCGGCCGGTTTGATAACTATGTGTTTGTTTTTATTGAGTAGGGTTAGGGCCCTGCGTTCGTCCACCGACAGATTATCTGGAATATCTGTCGGTGGTCGGAAGGTTTGCAGGGCCCGGTTATTTGTGGTAATGGTTTGTTTTGTTTTGGGGTTGACTTGAGTGATTGATGGTTCCCAGTTGGAGGGGAAGGTGAAGAGTGACGGTTGGGTACAGGGTTTGGTGTGAAAATAATCTATAATTTTGAGGCGTCTATGATATTGGTGTAGATCCCTTTGAAGTTCCTCTCGGTCATGACGGGGGGGGGCGTGGGACAAAGCTGAGTCCCCTCTGTAGGAGTTGTAGCTGTACCACAGAGGGGACAAAGAGGGTGGACAAATTGAGAACAGTGGAGGGTGAATTCCACCTCAGGTCAGGGCCCCGATCAGGGTCGGGGGGAGTGCTGGTGGAGTTGGTTGGGGGGTGGGGTAGGTTAATGCATTTATCCGGGGTAGGTTCAGAGGTATTTAGAAATTTAACTCCCTGTACCAGGAGTCCAGGATGAGTTTGGCTGTGGGGGAAGTCCAATGAACATTGTCGTGGCCAGTCTGGAAGGCTTCCTGTGGAATGGATGACAGGGTGTTGTGGTGTCTGGTGAGGAAGTTGTTGATTTTGAGGATATTACATGTTTGTACTTGGGTAAGGTGGAGTGAATGGTTGATGAGGGGGATGTAAATGGAAGCCATGGGGAAGGTCTTCTCGGCGTATTTTTTCATAGTGTTGAATTGTTTAGTGGTAGTGCGTTCAGGGTCGTGGTCTTTATTGTTGATGCCAATGGAGATGATGACAATTTTGGCTGTTGGAATGGGAGGGGTGCGTTTGAACAGTTCCATGAGATGATAAACTTTGGCTCCAGGATAGCAGTCCATCTGTAGGGTGGGGTTGGTGTGGGATGGTAGGCGGCCAATATTGGAGTCTCCCAGTATGCGGATTGGTTTACAGCCTGTCAGGGACCAATCCACCGCCTTCTTTGATGGTCTTGCCATATGGGTGATGGGGCGATACTGGGTTGGGGCAGTGGAGCTGGTAGGTTTGTAGAAGAGGGAACGGGGGCCAGGGGTAAGGTAGGGGGGGATACCAGAGAGGGGAAGTGGCGGAGGAGAGGGAGAAGAGGAAGGGGTAGACCGGGAAGAGGGTGAGGTTGAAGGAGGGGTTGAAGGTCCTTGGAGGTTGAGGGATGGAGAGGTTCCTGGGAAGTTAGGGTCCGGGTCGGGTGGTGTGCCAGTCCCCTCAGTGGACCCGCCGGGCTGCAGTGGCCCAACAGACTGGCCAGAGGGGGGCTCAGAATGGACTTGTATGATCTGGTTGACCTTAGAATGACCTTTCATCATCGGCCCCCCCGTGGGATGGAGTACAGAGTCTGCTGGGTTCCAAGCGCCAGCGAGGTCCAATGGGGGACCAGCAACACCTGTAGATGATTGGGAGAAGGAGAGAATGTTATCAGGAATACTGACTGAGACGTTGGAATGGTAGACCTCGTAGTTAATTTGGCGGTTGGGAGGGGAGGGCTGGGAGTGGGTTGGGGGTGAGGGGGTACTAAGGTCAACTAAGTTGACCTGAGGAGATGGGGAGGGTTGGGGTGGGGGTGAGGTAGAGGGAAGGGTGGCCCCGGGAAGGCTAGAGTTCTTGTCTGGGGTGGCTGGAATGGTGGCTACACTAGTGATGGGGGAAGTGGGTTTGGATAGGATAGGGTTCTGGGTTGGGAGGCGGATACCGGGGGTTCGTTGGGGCAGCTGGTGCTGCTGGATGGAGGGGGTAGGGAGAAGAGGGGGGTTGGGTAATAGAGGAGGGGGCCGTGGCCGAGGATGGCCTGGGCCCATCAGGGGGTTCTGAGAGGGGCCCAGTGGGGACTGGCCTGGGTTGGGATGGGATGGGGGATGGTCCCTAGAGTTGGCAGTAGAGGGTGGGCGAAGAAGGTTGGATAACTGGGAAGGTGGGTGGCGGCGCTGATACTGGGAGACTACCTCCGAAAGTGAAGGCCTGGGACCGAGGGAGAGGGATGATCTGTAGGGGGTTTGGGTTCTCCGTAGATGGGGGTACTCCTCCTCACTTAAAGGGGGAGGTGGATGAGGTTGCCTGGAAGGGGCCCTCCCCAGTGGTGGGGGGGAGGAGGCGGGAGTAGCGGTGGGTGTGGTTTTGTGGAGTGTATGTTCAGCTGTGTGTACTGTATCAGTGTGTAACCTGGAGCCGTAACGCTTCTGTGCCCAACCTGTAGCTATTGTGAAAGCAGTGGGATTCCACGGGGTGTTCTGGAGTGATGTGATGGTAGTGTTGTAGTGTTGCTGGAGAATGATCATGTTGGTGTGCATCCAGCTGATGGTGTTGTTATGTATTTGTGTGTGTGTGTGTTCTGTTGGAGTGGAGGGCTTGATGAAGTCTGTGAGTCTGAGTACCTGTCTGGTCATACCTGGGGGATATATGTGTGTCTGTATGGCTCTATCTACTATGTTTTTATGGTGTGTGGCTTGGATGAGTTTGAAGTATTCCTTACTGCTATGTCTGGTTGCTGGGTCGGGAGGGTGATAAAGCAGACGTTGTGGCTGTGTCAATGGGGTGTGGGGTGTTGTTCGTGGTGTGCTGATGGGGTATGTGCGTATTGCTAGAAGTGGCTGTGGAGCCTGTCCGCTGCTGGATGTATCAGTGAGGGGAAAGTGTGTCTGTGCTCCTCTTCCTCTCCACCGCACAGTCTGGTTCCTGTTAAAAGACATCCTAGTCGCCAATGGGGGCTCTTACCTGGTCCGCCGAGTGGTGTGACTCTGTAGCCCTGATGGTCTTGGCCTTCCTGGTGTTGGAGATGTATGCTGGCAGCTCCTTCAGACGGAAGATCCTGTGGCCAACTGGGCAGGCCGCTGCTCCCTCCCCTGGGAGACCCGGGTTCAAGACCGGCGCCGAGAGGACGACTGTCCTTTTTCGGGGAGAAGCTCGACAGGGCATGAAAATGTTTGTAGCCCAAATGTTTGTAGCCCAGGTGTGCTAGTTAGCAATTTGGGCCACTCAAGGACCACAGAGGGGCAGGTCCCCCACAAGCGAGTAAGACAGTCCTTTAATGTTTAAAATCAAGAGTCTAAAAGCATAAATAATTTAAAAACGTTGCCGTAATAGCAAAGTGGTGCTCCAAAAGCATAAATAATTTAAAATGTTACCGTATTACCAAAGTAGTACTGTGCAGTGGAGTGAGACAATCCTGACGTTTCGCAGTGTGTGCTGCTTCATCAGAGAATTAAGAGGAGTGAGACAAAAATCAGGCTATTTGAGGTGTTGGAGAGGGGCGGTAGGTCCCGCCTCCAAGCTTCAATAGGTGGATGCTTAAACCTGCTCTGATAGGCTAGTGAAGGGGGTAAGGCAATGTGTGTATGTAAAACAAATGATCTATGGGCTCTGTTGGTATGTTGTTCATAGAGGGTGGGTGGCTCCATGGTCAGAGCGCCGCCGCTTCACCCGGGAGGCCGGGGCTCGAGACCGGCCCAGAGCTGGCTGCAAAAAAAACGACAAAACAACAAAGAAACAAAAAAGTGCAAGATGTATGGGAGTTGTGAGGTGTGGTGTAATCAGTCCAGACCACTGGCACGGGCAGGGTTAGGTTTTGGTTAGGGGTAGGGTTTTGGATTCCGGTGTTGGATTGGGTTGCACTGGCCTAGGGGTCTGTGGATGGGTGTTGTGAGGGTGTTTGTCTGTAGGTGTTAGGGTCCATGGGCCAAGGAGGAGGAGTAGGTCAGATCATCCCCGGGACAGGTAGGCAGAGGAGAGGGGAGGATCCAGAGGGGATACGTCTAAAAGTCGTTGAGTCCCCTGGGTGTGGTTGTTCCAAGTTTCTGGATCCAAAATGTTTCTGCCCTCTTCCTCTGCCCGATGGTCCACCGGTCGTTGGTTTCCAGGCCTGAGATGGTGAGTTGATCTGGCGGGTGTAGTTGGAAGTGGGTGACCAAGGGGGTTGTGAGTCGACCTTCCCCAATGTTGTACAGGTGTTGTTTGAGACGGATGAGGATGGTATGTTTGGTTTCTCCTATGTAGTGTTTTTTACAGGTGTTGCATGTGATGATGTAGACTATGTTGCTGTTATTAAGAGAGAATGAACCGAGGGCAGGGAAGGCTGCTCCACTGTATTGGTTATGTATGTATTTTCTATTGATGTAGCGGTGACTATGTTGTGTATGTGGTAGGGCTCTGTTGCTGCTAAACTTGGAATGTATGAGTATGTCGTGTAGGCTGGGATTTTTCCGGTATGCTGATATGACTCTATGTTCAGAGAAATAAGGTTGTGACTGGAGGAGGGAGAAGTTATTTTTGACAGTCCGGTGGAATCCTGTGATGGTGTGGGAGAAGGTGGATACAAATGGGATGAGATGACAGTTAGGGTTAGGGTCAGGTGGGGGATGGTTAGGGTTAGGGTCCGGAGGTGGAGGATGGTCAGTGGATGGATGGTGCAGACCTTGGACGGGTACCATGGGGTTGGGATTAGGGTTAGGGTCAGGTGGGGGGTGGTTGGGGTTAGGGTTAGGGTTGTCGGTGGGGGATTGGTCCTGGCAGTCTCCACGTCCCAATCGGTTAGGCAAGAGGCGGTTGGGATGCCCACCCTGGTTGGGGTGGGGGGAATCAGGGTGGGAGTGTGGGTAAGGAAAAGGATGCAGACCCTGGTTGGGGTGGGGGGAGGGGGAGTCGGGAGTGGAGAGGGTTGTTGAAAGTGGAGACTGGTCCGAGTCCGTGACCTGAGGCGGATCTCCTCCAGGGGAAGGAGGGCGAGTAGGAGCGAGGCTGGCCAAGGTGGCGTTCTTGATATGGCGGAGGAAGCGTTTTGAATAGCCTCTTGTTTGGAGGCTGTGGAAGAGGATCCTGACGGAATGGTGGAAATCAGACTGTTTGGAGGAGATGCGGTGAAAACGGATGATTTGTGATTTAATAATGCCTGGAAAAGTGTGTTTGGGATGATAGCTGCCTTTATGTAATAGTGAATGTGTGTCTGTTGGCTTAAAATAAACCTTTGTGAGTATTTTTTTGTGTGTGTTGTTGAGGGGTTGGAAGAAGACTGTAGTGTCTAGGAAGTTAACTGTGTGTTGGTTTATGGTGTACTTGACTGTGATGGTGGGATGGTGGCTGTTGAGGGTGTTGATAAACTGTGGGAAGAGGGAAATGTCATGAGGCCAGATACCGATTATGTCGTCCAGGAATCGACGGTACAGGGATGGTTGATGGGTGCACTTGGCCAGTGCTCCTCGCTCCCACTCGCTCATGTAGATGTTTGCGTAGGAAGGGGCAAATCGCTGACCCATGGCCGTTCCGTGGATTTGAAGGTAATGTTTGTCATTAAAAGTAAAGTCGTTGTTTTTAAGGCAGAGGGCGAGTAGGGAGAGTAAGTGTTTGTCCGGTCTTTTATGGTCTGGGTATTTGGCGAGGAGTGAGGTAACTGAAAGGAGTCCTAAGTCGGTGTTGATATTGGTGTATAAACTATCTATGTCTATGGTAAATAGATAGGCTGGGGTGGGAACGACCATGGGTCTGGTGATGTGCAGAAAGTGGTAGGTGTCTTTGAGGTAGCTGGGGTGTTGGGTGGAAAGGGGGCCTAAATGGTGTTCTATGTAATGGGAGATGTTGTAGGTAGTGCTGCTGCAGTCGGATATGATGGGTCTGCCGGGAGGAACCTCAAAGGGAATGGTCCAGGTGGAAGGGTCTTTATGTATTTTTGGCAGTAGATAGAACTGGCGAAGGCGGGGTGCATCGGGTCCAAATAAGAAGTCCCTCTGTTTGGCGGAAATGAACTTGAGTTTGTAAAGTGTTTCTACTATTGGTCTGAGTTGGAGTTGTGTCTGGGGTTGTGTTGTGTCCGGGATGGGCTTGTAATGGAGTGGGTTATTGAGTTGTGTCTGAGCTTCTGTGATGTAGTGGTGTCTATCCATAATGACTATTTTTGATCCTTTGTCGGCCGGTTTGATAACTATGTGTTTGTTTTTATTGAGTAGGGTTAGGGCCCTGCGTTCGTCCACCGACAGATTATCTGGAATATCTGTCGGTGGTCGGAAGGTTTGCAGGGCCCGGTTATTTGTGGTAATGGTTTGTTTTGTTTTGGGGTTGACTTGAGTGATTGATGGTTCCCAGTTGGAGGGGAAGGTGAAGAGTGACGGTTGGGTACAGGGTTTGGTGTGAAAATAATCTATAATTTTGAGGCGTCTATGATATTGGTGTAGATCCCTTTGAAGTTCCTCTCGGTCATGACGGGGGGGGGCGTGGGACAAAGCTGAGTCCCCTCTGTAGGAGTTGTAGCTGTACCACAGAGGGGACAAAGAGGGTGGACAAATTGAGAACAGTGGAGGGTGAATTCCACCTCAGGTCAGGGCCCCGATCAGGGTCGGGGGGAGTGCTGGTGGAGTTGGTTGGGGGGTGGGGTAGGTTAATGCATTTATCCGGGGTAGGTTCAGAGGTATTTAGAAATTTAACTCCCTGTACCAGGAGTCCAGGATGAGTTTGGCTGTGGGGGAAGTCCAATGAACATTGTCGTGGCCAGTCTGGAAGGCTTCCTGTGGAATGGATGACAGGGTGTTGTGGTGTCTGGTGAGGAAGTTGTTGATTTTGAGGATATTACATGTTTGTACTTGGGTAAGGTGGAGTGAATGGTTGATGAGGGGGATGTAAATGGAAGCCATGGGGAAGGTCTTCTCGGCGTATTTTTTCATAGTGTTGAATTGTTTAGTGGTAGTGCGTTCAGGGTCGTGGTCTTTATTGTTGATGCCAATGGAGATGATGACAATTTTGGCTGTTGGAATGGGAGGGGTGCGTTTGAACAGTTCCATGAGATGATAAACTTTGGCTCCAGGATAGCAGTCCATCTGTAGGGTGGGGTTGGTGTGGGATGGTAGGCGGCCAATATTGGAGTCTCCCAGTATGCGGATTGGTTTACAGCCTGTCAGGGTTAGGTTTGTTTAAGGGTTAGGGTTAGGGTTAGGGTTAGGGTTAGGGTTAGGGTAGGGTTAGGGTTAGGGTTAGGGTTAGGGTTAGGGTTAGGGGTAGGGTTAGGGTTAGGGTTAGTGTTAGGGTTAGGTTTGTTTAAGGGCCACCAGATCTCCCCATGTCGCCCGACGACTTCATGGTTATACAGAGATCCAAGGAGAGGCACGCGCACTAGAGGACGTGTCGGCTCATGCCCTATCTTAGCATCATGACTGGGTCATAAATATGTAAGGGTGAAGTAGACAGGGTAATAAAAGCTTGAAGGACAGAGACAGGGAGGTTAGTGGTGGTTACCGACGGATGCCTTCCCCTTGCCGCTTTGGCCGTCTCTGTTTATGGCCCTGTTCCTTTCGTCATCCCCCCAGAAGGCTCGACTTGAAAAGGGGGCGGAAAGAAAAATTTCTTTATGGCCCGTATCCTTTCGTCATCCTCAGAGGGGC
Organism: Harpagifer antarcticus; assembly: GCA_902827135.1. Classification (NCBI taxonomy): domain Eukaryota; kingdom Metazoa; phylum Chordata; class Actinopteri; order Perciformes; family Harpagiferidae; genus Harpagifer; species Harpagifer antarcticus. Next base: position 2,299,529 of record CADEHL010000037.1, read on the forward strand.
TCGACCAGAAAGGGGTAGAAAGAAAGGTCAGAGTGAAAAAGTGGGGAGTGAATGTGGTTTAGATTTAGGCAGAGGGTCAAAGTGATCAAGGTTAATGGTTAGATCAAAGGTAAATTGGTCTTCCAAGAGAATAAAATAGTCTGTAGTTAGACTGAAGATGGTCTTATTATTTGATATTTAGTTAAGAGTGTACCATTAGTTAATTTTAGTGGTTATAATTAAGAGTCAGATAGCCATAGAGAAAAGTGTACCATAAGTTGATTACAATTGTTTGCATTGAACGTCAAATAGTTTTTTATGGAGAAGTATTTTAGGATTAGGCAATAAGATAAAGTGGTTAGATTTAGAGGTTAAATAAAAGATAAGATGTTCTATTAATGGAAGAGTATTCACTTAAGTTTAGGCATAAAGTCTGAGTGGTTAAGTTTAGGAGTAAGATTAAAGATAAGGTGCTACATTTATTGCTAAGAAATGGAGGATTATTATTCTCCCCTGATGAGTAGTCTGTATAAAAACAGGAGTACGCTTTTTGTAGTGAATGGTCAGAATAGCCATAATGAACAGTTAGAAGTCTGTACATAAACAGGAGTACGCTTTTTGTCGTAAATGGTCAAACTAGCCATAATGAACAGTTGGAAGTCTGTATAAAAACAGGAGTACGCTTTTTGTCGTAAATGGTCAAACTAGCCATAATGAATATTTAGAAGTCTGTATAAAAACAGGAGTAGGCTTTTTGTCGTGAATGGTCAAAATAGCCATAATGAACAGTTAGAAGTCTGTATAAAAACAGAAGGAGTAGGCTTTTCTGTAGTGAATGGTCAAAATAGCCATAATGAACAGTTAGAAGTCTGTAAAAACAGAAGGATTAAGCTTTCTGTAGTGAATGGTCAAACTAGCCATAATGAACAGTTAGTAGTCTGTATAAATACAGAAGGAGTAGGCTTTTTTGCAATGAATGGTCAAAATAGCCATAATGAACAGTTAGAAGTCTGTATAAAAACAGAAGGAGTAGGCTTTTTTGCAGTGAATGGTCAAAATAGCCATAATGAACAGTTAGAAGTCTGTATAAAAACAGAAGGAGTGGGCCTTTCTGTAGTGAATGGTAAAAAATAGCCATAATGAACAGTTAGAAGTCTGTATAAAAACAGAAGGAGTAGGCTTTTCTGTAGTGAATGGTCAAAATAGCCATAATGAACAGTTAGAAGTCTGTATAAAAACAGAAGGAGTAGGCTTTTCTGTATTGAATGGTCAAAATAGCCATAATGAACAGTTAGAAGTCTGTATAAAAACAGAAGGAATGCGCTGTTTGTAGTGAGTGGTCAAATTAGCCACAAAGAACGGTTAGTAATCTGTATAAATACAAAAGGAGTACGCTTTTTATGGAAATGTATATTTTAGGGGAGGTATTTTAGGATTAGGCAAAAAGATAGAATGGTTAGATTTAGAGGTTAAATAAAGGATACGAAGGTCCATTAATTGAAGAGTATTAACTTAAGTTTAGGCATAAAGTCTGAATGGTTAGGTTTAGAGGTTAAGTTAAGGATAAGATAGTCTATTAATTGATGAATATTAACTTAAGTTTAGGCATAAAGTCTGAATGGTTAGGTTTAGAGGTTAAGTTAAGGATAAGATAGTCTATTAATTGATGAATATTAGCTTAAATTTAGGTATAAAGTCTAAGTGGTTAGGTTTAGAGGTTAACTTAAGGATAAGATAGTCTAATAATTGATGAATATTAACTTACATTTAGGCATAGAGTCTGAATGGTTAGGTTTAGAGGTTAAGTTAAGGATAAGATGGTAAGTGTTTTAGGATTAGGCAATAAGACCAAGTGGTTAGATTTAGAGGTTAAATAAAAGATAAGATGTTCTATTAATGGAAGAGTATTCACTTAAGTTTAGGCATAAAGTCTGAGTGGTTAAGTTTAGGAGTAAGATTAAAGATAAGATGCTACATTTATTGCTAAGAAATGGAGAATTATTATTCTCCCCTGATGAGTAGTCTGTATAAAAACAGGAGTACGCTTTTTGTAGTGAATGGTCAAACTAGCCATAATGAACAGTTATAAGTCTGTATAAAAACAGAAGGAGTATGCTTTTTTGTAGTGAATGGTCAAAATAGCCATAATGAACAGTTATAAGTCTGTATAAAAACAGAAGGAGTAGGCTTTTCTGTAGTGAATGGTCAAAATAGCCATAATGAACAGTTAGAAGTCTGCATAAAAACAGAAGGAGTACGCTTTTTTGTAGTGAATGGTCAAAATAGCCATAATGAACAGTTAGAAGTCTGTATAAAAACAGAAGGAGTAGGCTTTTCTGTAGTGAATGGTCAAAATAGCCATAATGAACAGTTAGAAGTCTGTATAAAAACAGAAGGAATGCGCTGTTTGTAGTGAGTGGTCAAATTAGCCACCAAGAACGGTTAGTAATCTGTATAAACCCAAAAGGAGTACGCTTTTTATGGAAATGTATATTTTAGGGGAGGTATTTTAGGATTAGGCAAAAGATAAAATGGTTAGATTTAGAGGTTAAATAAAGGATATGATGGTCCATTAATTGAAAAGTATTAACTTAAGTTTAGGCATAAAGTCTGAGTGGTTAAGTTTAGACGTAAGGTAAAGGATTAGGCTCTAATTATATTGTATTAGATATATTCGAGTTATGTAAAAAGACTGGACTGATTTAATAAAATCCAGGTGTAATTTTGAATGAAAGTGAGCTAAAAATAAGATTAATTAGAGAGATATTTGTCCATGGTTAATGATTTCATGGATAACAAGCCGTCACAGGCCCTCCTTCTGTAGTTACTCTGCCTCCATCTAGTGTCGACAGAGGGGAGTGACCGGAGAAAATGTAGAATGCAAAAAAAACCTCAAAAAATGAATCTGTCTGTAATTAAGATAAGATGTTACATTTATTTGTTGAACCATGGAGGATTGTTAACCTCACCTTTTTAGTAACCATATTGTGGAATCAATCATTCCATTGCCCTGGTGAAAAATAGTCAGTAGTTTTTTTGTACTCCCAAAAATAAGTTTTTTGGTGAACAAAATAGTCCTTTATCATGGTTGGAACACATCGTCAGTGAAAGAACCTGAAGGTCATAGGGGGTTTCGACCATTATCTCCAGACACCCCTACTTCAGGGAGGTCGCCCCAGGTGATCAATCCTGGTGCTGTGTTTTTTTCTAAACGGTCCCAACTTGGGGAAAAGGACTGGTCGGTATGTCAGGTCCATGAACTTTTGAGGTGGAGAGCGACCCACTGGGTCAACAGACCTTAATGAAATATATTCAATCACCCTGGGTAAAGAGAATTGTATAAAAACCTTGAGAATTAGTAAACCAGAATTAAATGCTAGGTCAGCAGACTCAAAAAGGTAGCTTCAACCACCGGTAGAGGGAAATATAAACCCATTGTGTTGATTAATACCCTAGGGTTAACAAACTAGGTAGATAGACCAGAAGAAAGTAGATTAAATCACTGTAGGTAGAGGGAGACACACCTTGGAGAGAAGATTATAAATGAGTATTGGGTCCAGAAACCAAAATGAGATATAATAATTTTAACGTGTTAGGCTGCACCAATCTGGATAAAGTCAGGCAGGACCAGGGAAACCGGGCTCAATCAATCCCAACTGTGATGGGGCACAGCAAGACTAAAAGGAACCACACCCTCCCTTACAGCTCCGGCCAAACAAGATCCGAATGGGGGTTGGACTGCCACAATTAAGACCAGACTCGTCCAGGTTGGAGGGAACCGTACTAAATAAATCATAAACGGCGATGGGGCGCTGTCTGATTAAATACAAATACACCTCCCCTTATCCATCCGACAGGTCTGATTCCAATTCTATATTTAATTACAAGAAAAATAGTAATCTTATTAAAAGAGAGAAATAATTATTATAATTTAAGTGTCCCATAGATTAAATAGGAGACATGCAGAGGAAAACTCTGTAGTATTTTCTTATCTAATACCAACTCCCCAGTAATATTGGAAGTGTGTATGATAAAGCCTATTTATCTAAGTTTATAAATCATGTTTTATTTCCAAAGGGGTTTAAATGTAGTAACTATAATGTAAACAATTAAATATGCTTATTACTGACTGGATACATAAATCATTTAAGGTAGAATCAAAAGGATTATAACAGTACCACAGTTGAAGTAGTGTTCTGAGCCGCCATTTTGTAGCCTTGTTAAAATAAAAACGATATATTTATTTGGGCTTCTCAGAAATATTTAACCTCAAACGAGCCTTAGGTTAGCATTTATGATATATTAATAATTACATGTATTCACTCTCGATCTTCCATGGTCAATTAATAAGTGTAAATCTGAGCTAAAATAACAGAGTTAGTTTAGGTAGCCATCTTGTGAGATTAAAAATAAACTATGTATTAATGTAAATGTTTAAGGCCTATTTTACCTCAAATGAGTCTTGGGTTAGCAATACCAATGTTTTAATAAGTAAACCCGATCACTGTCGATATTCAATGATTAGTAAATCAGTGTAAATCTAGAACCGGAAGTCAGTTAGCATCATGTAGCTTGTTAAGCTAAAAATAAAGCGATCTATTTTAATATACGTATTTGAAATCTATTTTTCTCAAATGAGTCTTGGTATAGCCGCTACAGGATTTTAATAATTAGATGTAATTACTGTCCACATTGGAAAATCTGTTATGGATGTAGATTTTTTTAAAAACGATCGCGTTTTAATTCTCTTCCACCGTTGGTTCGTGCCCTCCGTTTAGGTAGCCATCTTGTGATGTTAAAAATAAACGATGTATTAATATAAATGTTTAAGGTCTATTTTACCTCAAATGAGTCTTGGGTAAGCCATACCAATATTTTAATAAGTAAACCCGATCACTGTCGATATTCAATGATTAGTAAATCAGTGTAAATCTAGGACCGGAAGTCAGTTAGCATCATGTAGCTTGTTAAGCTAAAAATAAAGCGATCTATTTTAATGTGCGTATTTGAAGTCTATTTTTCTCAAATGAGTCTTGGTATAGCCGCTATAGGATTTTAATAATTAGATGTAATTACTGTCAACATTGAAAAATCTGTTATAGATGTAGATTTTTTTTAAAAAGATCGCGTTTTAATTCTCTTCCACCGTTAGTTCGTGCCCTCCGTTTAGGTAGCCATCTTGTGATGTTAAAAATAAACGATGTATTAATATAAATGTTTAAGGTCTATTTAACCTCAAATGAGTCTTGGGTAAGCCATACCAATATTTTAATAAGTAAACCCGATCACTGTCGATATTTAATGATTAGTAAATCAGTGTAAATCTAGGACCGGAAGTCAGTTAGCACCATGTAGCTTGTTAAGCTAAAAATAAAGCGATCTATTTAATGTAAGTTTTCTAAGTCTATTTTTCTCAAATGAGTCTTGGTATAGCCGCTATAGGATTTTAATAATTAGATGTAATTACTGTCAACATTGAAAAATCTGTTATGGATGTAGATTTTTTTAAAAAGCGATCGCGTTTCAATTCTCTTCCACCGTTAGTTCGTGCACTCCATACCGAAGTGTTTATAAAGCTTTTAAAACACGTTTTAACCTAAATTGTGTCTTAATATAGGATTAAACTAATGTAAACAATATAATGTAATTGAGTAGACCTTGAAAAATCCGTCCAAAATATACATTATTACAGATTTCATTATTATATTTCTTCTGCTACGTTTTTTCTTACCGAGTCCGCAGATAGCTGTTGGAAAGGAAGTGACGTAATCCTGCCTGGCGGGAAAATCCCATGAACCAGGAAGTGCAAGGTTTGTAATGGAATCACGTGTTGTGGTTGGTAAATTGTAAACCCCACAGATTAAAAGTGAACAAAAAAATATTTTGTACTCATTCTAATTGTAATGTATTTATCTATATAAGAGCAAAGTTAAAATGATAAACTCATTCGTAAATAAATCAAGATATATTGTTACACTTCTATTTGTGTTCCGATGAACTTTATGAATTAGGAGTGAGTATAAGCAGACAGTTAAACGCCTTCACTCAGTGGAAACGGTCAGTTAACCTCTTCCACTTTTTAGTCTCACCACAAAGTTTCGTGGTTCAACTAAAGTTTAAGCAGTAAGTCTATAAAATGATTTTTTCTTTTTTATTTGTTTATTTTTTAGTTTTATTTATTTATTTTTTAGGTTAATTCTTCCAAGAAATAGTAATGTAAAAATAAAAAAATCAGATTGATAATGATAATAATGACAATAATAGTAATAAAAAATGTATTAATTAAGAATGATTATTCAACTTCCTCCAAACCTCGTGCATCTCGTATTTAAATCAAATGGTTATATTAAGGGTCAACTAGTCGACCTAACGATGGCTCTGGTTAGACCTAAGGTGAGAATAGAGAGAGGGAGGGAGGGGGAGAGAGAGAGAGAGAAAAAAAGAGAAAAAGAAGTGTGTCCCTGTTGGGGCACATATCCCTGCTGGGATATTGTTTGGAAGCATCGAGAGGTAAGGAGAAGGTCAGTGAATAATTCTCTTCTCCCCCAGCCGGGATAGGCGCCACTCTCAAACCTATTACCCTCTGGCGATACCCCGGAGGGCCCGAGGGGGTAAAGGTCCGGGCAAAAGATAAAGAGGTAGAACAGTAAAGAGGTAGACAGGTTCAAATATGTAAGTTCTAACTATTTTAATGTTAAATTCTAATATTAAGACCTATTGTCGGAATATTTAATATTTCTCACGCTTATACAAATCTATGTATAAATATATATATGTGTATCTATATGCTTCTGTTTATAAAAATAAATAATAAATAAGGGCGAAATTAAAATAATACACTCATAAGATACATAAAGGTATATTCTAAAAGTTAAATCCTCTATTATTATTCTGTTTTATTTTGTCAGAAATCATTCCCCTCCCACGATACGTCAGTTAGGTATGCCCGTATGGGTTTAGTGCACACTAGTTTTGAATGACATCAACTAGTGGTTCAGGAATGTTCTGATAAGGACTAAAGAAGACCAATAAACCATCAAATCCAACTAAAACCATCAAATAAACAGTGGTAGGAAAGAAAACGAGCGACTCAGTCAACCATACTAAGGTTCGAAGCAAGTCCCCCGTTTCTCCAGGCTCCGGCTTGGTTAGGTTTGTTTAAGGGCCACCAGATCTCCCCATGTCGCCCGACGACTTCATGGTTATACAGAGATCCAAGGAAAGGCACGCGCACTAGATGACGTGTCGGCTCATGCCCTATCTTAGCATCATGACTGGGTCATAAATATGTAAGGGTGAAGTAGACAGGATAATAAAAGCTTGAAGGACAGAGACAGGGAGGTTAGTGGTGGTTACCTACGGATGCCTTCCCCTTGCCGCTTTGGCCGTCTCTGTTTATGGCCCATTTCCTTTCGTCATCCCCCAAGAGGCTCGACTAGAAAAGGGAGCGGAAAGAAAGATTTCTTTATGGCCCGTATCCTTTCGTCACCCTCAGAGGGGCTCGACCAGAAAGGGGATGAAAGAAAGGTCAGAGTGAAAAAGTGGGGAGTGAATGTGGTTTAGATTTAGGCAAAGAGCCAGACTGGTCAAGGTTAATGGTCAGATTCCGGGTAAATTAGTATTATTAGGGAGCCAAAATAGTGTAAAGTTAGACTAAAGATGGTCTATTATTTGATATTTAATTAAGAGTGTACCATAAATAGATTTGAATTGTTTGGTTTGAAGGTCAGATAGCCATTTGTGAAGATGTATTTAAGGGAAATTAGATGAAGGACCTCTCAGTGTCAGTAACATGTCCCACCAGTTCAGATCGGGTCTCACCAAGCCGGGACAACCGGGTCCAAAGAACATTAGCTGCACCTGGACACCGCTCAGTCCGGTCAGAACCAATCCCCCAACCTAGTCATGTCAGACTCGGAACCGACTGAGGGAATTACCATTCCAGTCCAAATAAAGTCCCCAAAACCAGGTGGGGGTCCAGCCCAAACAAACGTCGCCGTGCCAAAGTATCACCTGTTCAGAAAGAACCACACCTCTCCTTATCAGTCATGGCAGACCGAGGTCCTACTGAGGAAACAACCAAATTACATTTCTAAATTCAATTCGAATTAAGAGATTTAGAGAAAAGTGTACCATAAGTGGATTTTAATTGTTTGATTTGAGAGTCAGATAGCTTTTAATGGAGAAGTACTTTAGGATTAGGTAAGAGGTCAGAGTGGTTAGGTTTAAAGGTTAAATTAAGGATAGGATAGTCTAATAATTGATGAGTATTAACTTGAATTTAGGCCTAAAGTCTGAATGGTTAGGTTTAGAGGTTAAGTTAAGGATAAGATAGTCTATTAATTGATGAATATTAACTTAAGTTTAGGCATAAAGTCTGAATGGTTAGGTTTAGAGGTTAAGTTAAGGATAAGATAGTCTATTAATTGATAAATATAAACTTAAGTTTAGGAATAAAGTCTGAGTGGTTAGGTTTAGAGGTTCACTTAAGGATAGTCTAATAATTGATGAATATTAGCTTAAATTTAGGTATAAAGTCTAAGTGGTTAGGTTTAGAGGTTAACTTAAGGATAAGATAGTCTAATAATTGATTAATATTAACTTACATTTAGGCATAGAGTCTGAATGGTTAGGTTTAGAGGTTAAGTTAAGGATAAGATGGTAAGTGTTTTAGGATTAGGCAATAAGACCAAGTGGTTAGATTTAGAGGTTAAATAAAAGATAAGATGTTCTATTAATGGAAGAGTATTCACTTAAGTTTAGGCATAAAGTCTGAGTGGTTAAGTTTAGGAGTAAGATTAAAGATAAGATGCTACATTTATTGCTAAGAAATGGAGAATTATTATTCTCCCCTGATGAGTAGTCTGTATAAAAACAGGAGTACGCTTTTTGTAGTGAATGGTCAAACTAGCCATAATGAACAGTTATAAGTCTGCATAAAAACAGAAGGAGTATGCTTTTCTGTAATGAATGGTCAAAATAGCCATAATGAACAGTTATAAGTCTGTATAAAAACAGAAGGAGTACGCTTTTTGTAGTGAATGGTCAAAATAGCCATAATGAACAGTTAGAAGTCTGTATAAAAACAGAAGGAGTACGCTTTTTGTAGTGAATGGTCAAAATAGCCATAATGAACAGTTATAAGTCTGTATAAAAACAGAAGGAGTAGGCTTTTCTGTAGTGAATGGTCAAAATAGCCATAATGAACAGTTAGAAGTCTGCATAAAAACAGAAGGAGTACGCTTTTTTGTAGTGAATGGTCAAAATAGCCATAATGAACAGTTAGAAGTCTGTATAAAAACAGAAGGAGTAGGCTTTTCTGTAGTGAATGGTCAAAATAGCCATAATGAACAGTTAGAAGTCTGTATAAAAACAGAAGGAGTAGGCTTTTCTGTAGTGAATGGTAAAAAATAGCCATAATGAACAGTTAGAAGTCTGTATAAAAACAGAAGGAATGCGCTGTTTGTAGTGAGTGGTCAAATTAGCCACCAAGAACGGTTAGTAATCTGTATAAACCCAAAAGGAGTACGCTTTTTATGGAAATGTATATTTTAGGGGAGGTATTTTAGGATTAGGCAAAAGATAAAATGGTTAGATTTAGAGGTTAAATAAAGGATATGATGGTCCATTAATTGAAAAGTATTAACTTAAGTTTAGGCATAAAGTCTGAGTGGTTAAGTTTAGACGTAAGGTAAAGGATTAGGCTCTAATTATATTGTATTAGATATATTCGAGTTATGTAAAAAGACTGGACTGATTTAATAAAATCCAGGTGTAATTTTGAATGAAAGTGAGCTAAAAATAAGATTAATTAGAGAGATATTTGTCCATGGTTAATGATTTCATGGATAACAAGCCGTCACAGGCCCTCCTTCTGTAGTTACTCTGCCTCCATCTAGTGTCGACAGAGGGGAGTGACCGGAGAAAATGTAGAATGCAAAAAAAACCTCAAAAAATGAATCTGTCTGTAATTAAGATAAGATGTTACATTTATTTGTTGAACCATGGAGGATTGTTAACCTCACCTTTTTAGTAACCATATTGTGGAATCAATCATTCCATTGCCCTGGTGAAAAATAGTCAGTAGTTTTTTTGTACTCCCAAAAATAAGTTTTTTGGTGAACAAAATAGTCCTTTATCATGGTTGGAACACATCGTCAGTGAAAGAACCTGAAGGTCATAGGGGGTTTCGACCATTATCTCCAGACACCCCTACTTCAGGGAGGTCGCCCCAGGTGATCAATCCTGGTGCTGTGTTTTTTTCTAAACGGTCCCAACTTGGGGAAAAGGACTGGTCGGTATGTCAGGTCCATGAACTTTTGAGGTGGAGAGCGACCCACTGGGTCAACAGACCTTAATGAAATATATTCAATCACCCTGGGTAAAGAGAATTGTATAAAAACCTTGAGAATTAGTAAACCAGAATTAAATGCTAGGTCAGCAGACTCAAAAAGGTAGCTTCAACCACCGGTAGAGGGAAATATAAACCCATTGTGTTGATTAATACCCTAGGGTTAATAAACTAGGTAGATAGACCAGAAGAAAGTAGATTAAATCACTGTAGGTAGAGGGAGACACACCTTGGAGAGAAGATTATAAATGAGTATTGGGTCCAGAAACCAAAATGAGATATAATAATTTTAACGTGTTAGGCTGCACCAATCTGGATAAAGTCAGGCAGGACCAGGGAAACCGGGCTCAATCAATCCCAACTGTGATGGGGCACAGCAAGACTAAAAGGAACCACACCCTCCCTTACAGCTCCGGCCAAACAAGATCCGAATGGGGGTTGGACTGCCACAATTAAGACCAGACTCGTCCAGGTTGGAGGGAACCGTACTAAATAAATCATAAACGGCGATGGGGCGCTGTCTGATTAAATACAAATACACCTCCCCTTATCCATCCGACAGGTCTGATTCCAATTCTATATTTAATTACAAGAAAAATAGTAATCTTATTAAAAGAGAGAAATAATTATTATAATTTAAGTGTCCCATAGATTAAATAGGAGACATGCAGAGGAAAACTCTGTAGTATTTTCTTATCTAATACCAACTCCCCAGTAATATTGGAAGTGTGTATGATAAAGCCTATTTATCTAAGTTTATAAATCATGTTTTATTTCCAAAGGGGTTTAAATGTAGTAACTATAATGTAAACAATTAAATATGCTTATTACTGACTGGATACATAAATCATTTAAGGTAGAATCAAAAGGATTATAACAGTACCACAGTTGAAGTAGGTGTTCTGAGCCGCCATTTTGTAGCCTTGTTAAAATAAAAACGATATATTTATTTGGGCTTCTCAGAAATATTTAACCTCAAACGAGCCTTAGGTTAGCATTTATGATATATTAATAATTACATGTATTCACTCTCGATCTTCCATGGTCAATTAATAAGTGTAAATCTGAGCTAAAATAACAGAGTTAGTTTAGGTAGCCATCTTGTGAGATTAAAAATAAACTATGTATTAATGTAAATGTTTAAGGCCTATTTTACCTCAAATGAGTCTTGGGTTAGCAATACCAATGTTTTAATAAGTAAACCCGATCACTGTCGATATTCAATGATTAGTAAATCAGTGTAAATCTAGAACCGGAAGTCAGTTAGCATCATGTAGCTTGTTAAGCTAAAAATAAAGCGATCTATTTTAATATACGTATTTGAAATCTATTTTTCTCAAATGAGTCTTGGTATAGCCGCTACAGGATTTTAATAATTAGATGTAATTACTGTCCACATTGGAAAATCTGTTATGGATGTAGATTTTTTTTTAAAACGATCGCGTTTTAATTCTCTTCCACCGTTGGTTCGTGCCCTCCGTTTAGGTAGCCATCTTGTGATGTTAAAAATAAACGATGTATTAATATAAATGTTTAAGGTCTATTTTACCTCAAATGAGTCTTGGGTAAGCCATACCAATATTTTAATAAGTAAACCCGATCACTGTCGATATTCAATGATTAGTAAATCAGTGTAAATCTAGGACCGGAAGTCAGTTAGCATCATGTAGCTTGTTAAGCTAAAAATAAAGCGATCTATTTTAATGTGCGTATTTGAAGTCTATTTTTCTCAAATGAGTCTTGGTATAGCCGCTATAGGATTTTAATAATTAGATGTAATTACTGTCAACATTGAAAAATCTGTTATAGATGTAGATTTTTTTTAAAAAGATCGCGTTTTAATTCTCTTCCACCGTTAGTTCGTGCCCTCCGTTTAGGTAGCCATCTTGTGATGTTAAAAATAAACGATGTATTAATATAAATGTTTAAGGTCTATTTAACCTCAAATGAGTCTTGGGTAAGCCATACCAATATTTTAATAAGTAAACCCGATCACTGTCGATATTTAATGATTAGTAAATCAGTGTAAATCTAGGACCGGAAGTCAGTTAGCACCATGTAGCTTGTTAAGCTAAAAATAAAGCGATCTATTTAATGTAAGTTTTCTAAGTCTATTTTTCTCAAATGAGTCTTGGTATAGCCGCTATAGGATTTTAATAATTAGATGTAATTACTGTCAACATTGAAAAATCTGTTATGGATGTAGATTTTTTTTAAAAGCGATCGCGTTTCAATTCTCTTCCACCGTTAGTTCGTGCACTCCATACCGAAGTGTTTATAAAGCTTTTAAAACACGTTTTAACCTAAATTGTGTCTTAATATAGGATTAAACTAATGTAAACAATATAATGTAATTGAGTAGACCTTGAAAAATCCGTCCAAAATATACATTATTACAGATTTCATTATTATATTTCTTCTGCTACGTTTTTTCTTACCGAGTCCGCAGATAGCTGTTGGAAAGGAAGTGACGTAATCCTGCCTGGCGGGAAAATCCCATGAACCAGGAAGTGCAAGGTTTGTAATGGAATCACGTGTTGTGGTTGGTAAATTGTAAACCCCACAGATTAAAAGTGAACAAAAAAATATTTTGTACTCATTCTAATAATGTAATGTATTTATCTATATAAGAGCAAAGTTAAAATGATAAACTCATTCGTAAATAAATCAAGATATATTGTTACACTTCTATTTGTGTTCCGATGAACTTTATGAATTAGGAGTGAGTATAAGCAGACAGTTAAACGCCTTCACTCAGTGGAAACGGTCAGTTAACCTCTTCCACTTTTTAGTCTCACCACAAAGTTTCGTGGTTCAACTAAAGTTTAAGCAGTAAGTCTATAAAATGATTTTTTCTTTTTTATTTGTTTATTTTTTAGTTTTATTTATTTATTTTTTAGGTTAATTCTTCCAAGAAATAGTAATATAAAAATAAAAAAATCAGATTGATAATGATAATAATGACAATAATAGTAATAAAAAATGTATTAATTAAGAATGATTATTCAACTTCCTCCAAACCTCGTGCATCTCGTATTTAAATCAAATGGTTATATTAAGGGTCAACTAGTCGACCTAACGATGGCTCTGGTTAGACCTAAGGTGAGAATAGAGAGAGGGAGGGAGGGGGAGAGAGAGAGAGAGAAAAAAAGAGAAAAAGAAGTGTGTCCCTGTTGGGGCACATATCCCTGCTGGGATATTGTTTGGAAGCATCGAGAGGTAAGGAGAAGGTCAGTGAATAATTCTCTTCTCCCCCAGCCGGGATAGGCGCCACTCTCAAACCTATTACCCTCTGGCGATACCCCGGAGGGCCCGAGGGGGTAAAGGTCCGGGCAAAAGATAAAGAGGTAGAACAGTAAAGAGGTAGACAGGTTCAAATATGTAAGTTCTAACTATTTTAATGTTAAATTCTAATATTAAGACCTATTGTCGGAATATTTAATATTTCTCACGCTTATACAAATCTATGTATAAATATATATATGTGTATCTATATGCTTCTGTTTATAAAAATAAATAATAAATAAGGGCGAAATTAAAATAATACACTCATAAGATACATAAAGGTATATTCTAAAAGTTAAATCCTCTATTATTATTCTGTTTTATTTTGTCAGAAATCATTCCCCTCCCACGATACGTCAGTTAGGTATGCCCGTATGGGTTTAGTGCACACTAGTTTTGAATGACATCAACTAGTGGTTCAGGAATGTTCTGATAAGGACTAAAGAAGACCAATAAACCATCAAATCCAACTAAAACCATCAAATAAACAGTGGTAGGAAAGAAAACGAGCGACTCAGTCAATCATACTAAGGTTCGAAGCAAGTCCCCCGTTTCTCCAGGCTCCGGCTTGGTTAGGTTTGTTTAAGGGCCACCAGATCTCCCCATGTCGCCCGACGACTTCATGGTTATACAGAGATCCAAGGAAAGGCACGCGCACTAGATGACGTGTCGGCTCATGCCCTATCTTAGCATCATGACTGGGTCATAAATATGTAAGGGTGAAGTAGACAGGGTAATAAAAGCTTGAAGGACAGAGACAGGGAGGTTAGTGGTGGTTACCTACGGATGCCTTCCCCTTGCCGCTTTGGCCGTCTCTGTTTATGGCCCATTTCCTTTCGTCATCCCCCAAGAGGCTCGACTAGAAAAGGGAGCGGAAAGAAAGATTTCTTTATGGCCCGTATCCTTTCGTCACCCTCAGAGGGGCTCGACCAGAAAGGGGATGAAAGAAAGGTCAGAGTGAAAAAGTGGGGAGTGAATGTGGTTTAGATTTAGGCAAAGAGCCAGACTGGTCAAGGTTAATGGTCAGATTCCGGGTAAATTAGTATTATTAGGGAGCCAAAATAGTGTAAAGTTAGACTAAAGATGGTCTATTATTTGATATTTAATTAAGAGTGTACCATAAATAGATTTGAATTGTTTGGTTTGAAGGTCAGATAGCCATTTGTGAAGATGTATTTAAGGGAAATTAGATGAAGGACCTCTCAGTGTCAGTAACATGTCCCACCAGTTCAGATCGGGTCTCACCAAGCCGGGACAACCGGGTCCAAAGAACATTAGCTGCACCTGGACACCGCTCAGTCCGGTCAGAACCAATCCCCCAACCTAGTCATGTCAGACTCGGAACCGACTGAGGGAATTACCATTCCAGTCCAAATAAAGTCCCCAAAACCAGGTGGGGGTCCAGCCCAAACAAACGTCGCCGTGCCAAAGTATCACCTGTTCAGAAAGAACCACACCTCTCCTTATCAGTCATGGCAGACCGAGGTCCTACTGAGGAAACAACCAAATTACATTTCTAAATTCAATTCGAATTAAGAGATTTAGAGAAAAGTGTACCATAAGTGGATTTTAATTGTTTGATTTGAGAGTCAGATAGCTTTTAATGGAGAAGTACTTTAGGATTAGGTAAGAGGTCAGAGTGGTTAGGTTTAAAGGTTAAATTAAGGATAGGATAGTCTAATAATTGATGAGTATTAACTTGAATTTAGGCCTAAAGTCTGAATGGTTAGGTTTAGAGGTTAAGTTAAGGATAAGATAGTCTATTAATTGATGAATATTAACTTAAGTTTAGGCATAAAGTCTGAATGGTTAGGTTTAGAGGTTAAGTTAAGGATAAGATAGTCTATTAATTGATAAATATAAACTTAAGTTTAGGAATAAAGTCTGAGTGGTTAGGTTTAGAGGTTCACTTAAGGATAGTCTAATAATTGATGAATATTAGCTTAAATTTAGGTATAAAGTCTAAGTGGTTAGGTTTAGAGGTTAACTTAAGGATAAGATAGTCTAATAATTGATGAATATTAACTTACATTTAGGCATAGAGTCTGAATGGTTAGGTTTAGAGGTTAAGTTAAGGATAAGATGGTAAGTGTTTTAGGATTAGGCAATAAGACCAAGTGGTTAGATTTAGAGGTTAAATAAAAGATAAGATGTTCTATTAATGGAAGAGTATTCACTTAAGTTTAGGCATAAAGTCTGAGTGGTTAAGTTTAGGAGTAAGATTAAAGATAAGATGCTACATTTATTGCTAAGAAATGGAGAATTATTATTCTCCCCTGATGAGTAGTCTGTATAAAAACAGGAGTACGCTTTTTGTAGTGAATGGTCAAACTAGCCATAATGAACAGTTATAAGTCTGCATAAAAACAGAAGGAGTATGCTTTTCTGTAATGAATGGTCAAAATAGCCATAATGAACAGTTATAAGTCTGTATAAAAACAGAAGGAGTACGCTTTTTGTAGTGAATGGTCAAAATAGCCATAATGAACAGTTAGAAGTCTGTATAAAAACAGAAGGAGTACGCTTTTTGTAGTGAATGGTCAAAATAGCCATAATGAACAGTTATAAGTCTGTATAAAAACAGAAGGAGTAGGCTTTTCTGTAGTGAATGGTCAAAATAGCCATAATGAACAGTTAGAAGTCTGCATAAAAACAGAAGGAGTACGCTTTTTTGTAGTGAATGGTCAAAATAGCCATAATGAACAGTTAGAAGTCTGTATAAAAACAGAAGGAGTAGGCTTTTCTGTAGTGAATGGTCAAAATAGCCATAATGAACAGTTAGAAGTCTGTATAAAAACAGAAGGAGTAGGCTTTTCTGTAGTGAATGGTAAAAAATAGCCATAATGAACAGTTAGAAGTCTGTATAAAAACAGAAGGAATGCGCTGTTTGTAGTGAGTGGTCAAATTAGCCACCAAGAACGGTTAGTAATCTGTATAAACCCAAAAGGAGTACGCTTTTTATGGAAATGTATATTTTAGGGGAGGTATTTTAGGATTAGGCAAAAGATAAAATGGTTAGATTTAGAGGTTAAATAAAGGATATGATGGTCCATTAATTGAAAAGTATTAACTTAAGTTTAGGCATAAAGTCTGAGTGGTTAAGTTTAGACGTAAGGTAAAGGATTAGGCTCTAATTATATTGTATTAGATATATTCGAGTTATGTAAAAAGACTGGACTGATTTAATAAAATCCAGGTGTAATTTTGAATGAAAGTGAGCTAAAAATAAGATTAATTAGAGAGATATTTGTCCATGGTTAATGATTTCATGGATAACAAGCCGTCACAGGCCCTCCTTCTGTAGTTACTCTGCCTCCATCTAGTGTCGACAGAGGGGAGTGACCGGAGAAAATGTAGAATGCAAAAAAAACCTCAAAAAATGAATCTGTCTGTAATTAAGATAAGATGTTACATTTATTTGTTGAACCATGGAGGATTGTTAACCTCACCTTTTTAGTAACCATATTGTGGAATCAATCATTCCATTGCCCTGGTGAAAAATAGTCAGTAGTTTTTTTGTACTCCCAAAAATAAGTTTTTTGGTGAACAAAATAGTCCTTTATCATGGTTGGAACACATCGTCAGTGAAAGAACCTGAAGGTCATAGGGGGTTTCGACCATTATCTCCAGACACCCCTACTTCAGGGAGGTCGCCCCAGGTGATCAATCCTGGTGCTGTGTTTTTTTCTAAACGGTCCCAACTTGGGGAAAAGGACTGGTCGGTATGTCAGGTCCATGAACTTTTGAGGTGGAGAGCGACCCACTGGGTCAACAGACCTTAATGAAATATATTCAATCACCCTGGGTAAAGAGAATTGTATAAAAACCTTGAGAATTAGTAAACCAGAATTAAATGCTAGGTCAGCAGACTCAAAAAGGTAGCTTCAACCACCGGTAGAGGGAAATATAAACCCATTGTGTTGATTAATACCCTAGGGTTAACAAACTAGGTAGATAGACCAGAAGAAAGTAGATTAAATCACTGTAGGTAGAGGGAGACACACCTTGGAGAGAAGATTATAAATGAGTATTGGGTCCAGAAACCAAAATGAGATATAATAATTTTAACGTGTTAGGCTGCACCAATCTGGATAAAGTCAGGCAGGACCAGGGAAACCGGGCTCAATCAATCCCAACTGTGATGGGGCACAGCAAGACTAAAAGGAACCACACCCTCCCTTACAGCTCCGGCCAAACAAGATCCGAATGGGGGTTGGACTGCCACAATTAAGACCAGACTCGTCCAGGTTGGAGGGAACCGTACTAAATAAATCATAAACGGCGATGGGGCGCTGTCTGATTAAATACAAATACACCTCCCCTTATCCATCCGACAGGTCTGATTCCAATTCTATATTTAATTACAAGAAAAATAGTAATCTTATTAAAAGAGAGAAATAATTATTATAATTTAAGTGTCCCATAGATTAAATAGGAGACATGCAGAGGAAAACTCTGTAGTATTTTCTTATCTAATACCAACTCCCCAGTAATATTGGAAGTGTGTATGATAAAGCCTATTTATCTACGTTTATAAATCATGTTTTATTTCCAAAGGGGTTTAAATGTAGTAACTATAATGTAAACAATTAAATATGCTTATTACTGACTGGATACATAAATCATTTAAGGTAGAATCAAAAGGATTATAACAGTACCACAGTTTAAGTAGTGTTCTGAGCCGCCATTTTGTAGCCTTGTTAAAATAAAAACGATATATTTATTTGGGCTTCTCAGAAATATTTAACCTCAAACGAGCCTTAGGTTAGCATTTATGATATATTAATAATTACATGTATTCACTCTCGATCTTCCATGGTCAATTAATAAGTGTAAATCTGAGCTAAAATAACAGAGTTAGTTTAGGTAGCCATCTTGTGAGATTAAAAATAAACTATGTATTAATGTAAATGTTTAAGGCCTATTTTACCTCAAATGAGTCTTGGGTTAGCAATACCAATGTTTTAATAAGTAAACCCGATCACTGTCGATATTCAATGATTAGTAAATCAGTGTAAATCTAGAACCGGAAGTCAGTTAGCATCATGTAGCTTGTTAAGCTAAAGATAAAGCGATCTATTTTAATATACGTATTTGAAATCTATTTTTCTCAAATGAGTCTTGGTATAGCCGCTACAGGATTTTAATAATTAGATGTAATTACTGTCCACATTGGAAAATCTGTTATGGATGTAGATTTTTTTTAAAAACGATCGCGTTTTAATTCTCTTCCACCGTTGGTTCGTGCCCTCCGTTTAGGTAGCCATCTTGTGATGTTAAAAATAAACGATGTATTAATATAAATGTTTAAGGTCTATTTTACCTCAAATGAGTCTTGGGTAAGCCATACCAATATTTTAATAAGTAAACCCGATCACTGTCGATATTCAATGATTAGTAAATCAGTGTAAATCTAGGACCGGAAGTCAGTTAGCATCATGTAGCTTGTTAAGCTAAAAATAAAGCGATCTATTTTAATGTGCGTATTTGAAGTCTATTTTTCTCAAATGAGTCTTGGTATAGCCGCTATAGGATTTTAATAATTAGATGTAATTACTGTCAACATTGAAAAATCTGTTATAGATGTAGATTTTTTTTTAAAAGATCGCGTTTTAATTCTCTTCCACCGTTAGTTCGTGCCCTCCGTTTAGGTAGCCATCTTGTGATGTTAAAAATAAACGATGTATTAATATAAATGTTTAAGGTCTATTTAACCTCAAATGAGTCTTGGGTAAGCCATACCAATATTTTAATAAGTAAACCCGATCACTGTCGATATTTAATGATTAGTAAATCAGTGTAAATCTAGGACCGGAAGTCAGTTAGCACCATGTAGCTTGTTAAGCTAAAAATAAAGCGATCTATTTAATGTAAGTTTCTAAGTCTATTTTTCTCAAAGAGTCTTGGTATAGCCGCTATAGGATTTTAATAATTAGATGTAATTACTGTCACATTGAAAATCTGTTATGGATGTAGATTTTTTTAAAAGCGATCGCGTTTCAATTCTCTTCCACCGTTAGTTCGTGCACTCCATACCGAAGTGTTTATAAAGCTTTTTAAAAACACGTTTTAACCTAAATTGTGTCTTAATATAGGATTAAACTAATGTAAACAATATAATGTAATTGAGTAGACCTTGAAAAATCCGTCCAAAATATACATTATTACAGATTTCATTATTATATTTCTTCTGCTACGTTTTTTCTTACCGAGTCCGCAGATAGCTGTTGGAAAGGAAGTGACGTAATCCTGCCTGGCGGGAAAATCCCATGAACCAGGAAGTGCAAGGTTTGGTAATGGAATCACGTGTTGTGGTTGGTAAATTGTAAGGCCCCACAGAATTAAAAGTGAACAAAAAAATATTTTGTACTCATTCTAATTGTAATGTATTTATCTATATAAGAGCAAAGTTAAAATGATAAACTCATTCGTAAATAATCAAGATATATTGTTACACTTCTATTTGTGTTCCGATGAACTTTATGAATTAGGAGTGAGTATAAGCAGACAGTTAAACGCCTTCACTCAGTGGAAACGGTCAGTTAACCTCTTCCACTTTTTAGTCTCACCACAAAGTTTCGTGGTTCAACTAAAGTTTAAGCAGTAAGTCTATAAAATGATTTTTTCTTTTTTATTTGTTTATTTTTTAGTTTTATTTATTTATTTTTTAGGTTAATTCTTCCAAGAAATAGTAATATAAAAATAAAAAAATCAGATTGATAATGACAATAATAGTAATAAAAAATGTATTAATTAAGAATGATTATTCAACTTCCTCCAAACCTCGTGCATCTAGTATTTAAATCAAATGGTTATATTAAGGGTCAACTAGTCGACCTAACGATGGCTCTGGTTAGACCTAAGGTGAGAATAGAGAGAGGGAGGGAGGGGGAGAGAGAGAGAGAGAAAAAAAGAGAAAAATAAGTGTGTCCCTGTTGGGGCACATATCCCTGCTGGGATATTGTTTGGAAGCATCGAGAGGTAAGGAGAAGGTCAGTGAATAATTCTCTTCTCCCCCAGCCGGGATAGGCGTCACTCTCAAACCTATTACCCTCTGGCGATACCCCGGAGGGCCCGAGAGGGTAAAGGTCCGGGCAAAAGATAAAGAGGTAGAACAGTAAAGAGGTAGACAGGTTCAAATATGTAAGTTCTAACTATTTTAATGTTAAATTCTAATATTAAGACCTATTGTCGGAATATTTAATATTTCTCACGCTTATACAAATCTATGTATAAATATATATATGTGTATCTATATGCTTCTGTTTATAAAATAAATAATAAATAAGGGCGAAATTAAAATAATACACTCATAAGATACATAAAGGTATATTCTAAAAGTTAAATCCTCTATTATTATTCTGTTTTATTTTGTCAGAAATCATTCCCCTCCCACGATACGTCAGTTAGGTATGCCCGTATGGGTTTAGTGCACACTAGTTTTGACTGACATCAACTAGTGGTTCAGGAATGTTCTGATAAGGACTAAAGAAGACCAATAAACCATCAAATCCAACTAAAACCATCAAATAAACAGTGGTAGGAAAGAAAACGAGCGACTCAGTCAATCATACTAAGGTTCGAAGCAAGTCCCCCGTTTCTCCAGGCTCCGGCTTGGTTAGGTTTGTTTAAGGGCCACCAGATCTCCCCATGTCGCCCGACGACTTCATGGTTATACAGAGATCCAAGGAAAGGCACGCGCACTAGATGACGTGTCGGCTCATGCCCTATCTTAGCATCATGACTGGGTCATAAATATGTAAGGGTGAAGTAGACAGGGTAATAAAAGCTTGAAGGACAGAGACAGGGAGGTTAGTGGTGGTTACCTACGGATGCCTTCCCCTTGCCGCTTTGGCCGTCTCTGTTTATGGCCCATTTCCTTTCGTTATCCCCCAAGAGGCTCGACTAGAAAAGGGAGCGGAAAGAAAGATTTCTTTATGGCCCGTATCCTTTCGTCATCCTCAGAGGGGCTCGACCAGAAAGGGGTTGAAAGAAAGGTCAGAGTGAAAAAGTGGGGAGTGAATGTGGTTTAGATTTAGGCAAAGAGCCAGACTGGTCAAGGTTAATGGTCAGATTCAGGGTAAATTGGTATTATTAGGGAGCCAAAATAGTGTAAAGTTAGACTAAAGATGGTCTATTATTTGATATTTAATTAAGAGTGTACCATAAATAGATTTGAATTGTTTGGTTTGAAGGTCAGATAGCCATTTGTGAAGATGTATTTAAGGGAAATTAGATGAAGGACCTCTCAGTGTCAGTAACATGTCCCACCAGTTCAGATCGGGTCTCACCAAGCCAGGACAACCGGGTCCAAAGAACATTAGCTGCACCTGGACACCGCTCAGTCCGGTCAGAACCAATCCCCCAACCTAGTCATGTCAGACTCGGAACCGACTGAGGGAATTACCATTCCAGTCCAAATAAAGTCCCCAAAACCAGGTGGGGGTCCAGCCCAAACAAACGTCGCCGTGCCAAAGTATCACCTGTTCAGAAAGAACCACACCTCTCCTTATCAGTCATGGCAGACCGAGGTCCTACTGAGGAAACAACCAAATTACATTTCTAAATTCAATTCGAATTAAGAGATTTAGAGAAAAGTGTACCATAAGTGGATTTTAATTGTTTGATTTGAGAGTCAGATAGCTTTTAATGGAGAAGTACTTTAGGATTAGGTAAGAGGTCAGAGTGGTTAGGTTTAAAGGTTAAATTAAGGATAGGATAGTCTAATAATTGATGAGTATTAACTTGAATTTAGGCCTAAAGTCTGAATGGTTAGGTTTAGAGGTTAAGTTAAGGATAAGATAGTCTATTAATTTTTGAATATTAACTTAAGTTTAGGCATAAAGTCTGAATGGTTAGGTTTAGAGGTTAAGTTAAGGATAAGATAGTCTATTAATTGATAAATATAAACTTAAGTTTAGGAATAAAGTCTGAGTGGTTAGGTTTAGAGGTTCACTTAAGGATAAGATAGTCTAATAATTGATGAATATTAGCTTAAATTTAGGTATAAAGTCTAAGTGGTTAGGTTTAGAGGTTAACTTAAGGATAAGATAGTCTAATAATTGATGAATATTAACTTACATTTAGGCATAGAGTCTGAATGGTTAGGTTTAGAGGTTAAGTTAAGGATAAGATGGTAAGTGTTTTAGGATTAGGCAATAAGACCAAGTGGTTAGATTTAGAGGTTAAATAAAAGATAAGATGTTCTATTAATGGAAGAGTATTCACTTAAGTTTAGGCATAAAGTCTGAGTGGTTAAGTTTAGGAGTAAGATTAAAGATAAGATGCTACATTTATTGCTAAGAAATGGAGAATTATTATTCTCCCCTGATGAGTAGTCTGTATAAAAACAGGAGTACGCTTTTTGTAGTGAATGGTCAAACTAGCCATAATGAACAGTTATAAGTCTGTATAAAAACAGAAGGAGTACGCTTTTTGTAGTGAATGGTCAAAATAGCCATAATGAACAGTTAGAAGTCTGTATAAAAACAGAAGGAGTAGGCTTTTCTGTAGTGAATGGTCAAAATAGCCATAATGAACAGTTAGAAGTCTGTATAAAAACAGAAGGAGTAGGCTTTTCTGTAGTGAATGGTAAAAAATAGCCATAATGAACAGTTAGAAGTCTGTATAAAAACAGAAGGAATGCGCTGTTTGTAGTGAGTGGTCAAATTAGCCACCAAGAACGGTTAGTAATCTGTATAAACCCAAAAGGAGTACGCTTTTTATGGAAATGTATATTTTAGGGGAGGTATTTTAGGATTAGGCAAAAGATAAAATGGTTAGATTTAGAGGTTAAATAAAGGATATGATGGTCCATTAATTGAAAAGTATTAACTTAAGTTTAGGCATAAAGTCTGAGTGGTTAAGTTTAGACGTAAGGTAAAGGATTAGGCTCTAATTATATTGTATTAGATATATTCGAGTTATGTAAAAAGACTGGACCGATTTAATAAAAACCAGGTGTAATTTTGGAATGAAAGTGAGCTAAAAATAAGATTAATTAGAGAGATATTTTTCCATGGTTAATGATTTCATGGATAACAAGCCGTCACAGGCCCTCCTTCTGTAGTTACTCTGCCTCCATCTAGTGTCGACAGAGGGGAGTGACCGGAGAAAATGTAGAATGCAAAAAAAAACTCAAAAAATTAATCTGTCTGTAATTAAGATAAGATGTTACATTTATTTGTTGAACCATGGAGGATTGTTAACCACAAATTTTATTAACCATATTGTGGAATCAATCATTCCATTGCCCTGGTGAAAAATAGTCAGTAGTTTTTTTGTACTCCCAAAAATAAGTTTTTTGGTGAACAAAATAGTCCTTTATCATGGTTGGAACAAATCGTCAGTGAAAGAACCTGAAGGTCAAAGGGGGTTTCGACCATTATCTCCAGACACCCCTACTTCAGGGAGGTCGCCCCAGGTGATCAATCCTGGTGCTGTGTTTTTTTCTAAACGGTCCCAACTTGGGGAAAAGGACTGGTCGGTATGTCAGGTCCATGAACTTTTGAGGTGGAGAGCGATCCACTGGGTCAACAGACCTTAATGAAATATATTCAATCACCCTGGGTAAAGAGAATTGTATAAAAACCTTGAGAATTAGTAAACCAGAATTAAATGCTAGGTCAGCAGACTCAAAAAGGTAGCTTCAACCACCGGTAGAGGGAAATATAAACCCATTGTGTTGATTAATACCCTAGGGTTAACAAACTAGGTAGATAGACCAGAAGAAAGTAGATTAAATCACTGTAGGTAGAGGGAGACACACCTTGGAGAGAAGATTATAAATGAGTATTGGGTCCAGAAACCAAAATGAGATATAATAATTTTAACGTGTTAGGCTGCACCAATCTGGATAAAGTCAGGCAGGACCAGGGAAACCGGGCTCAATAAATCCCAACTGTGATGGGGCACAGCAAGACTAAAAGGAACCACACCCTCCCTTACAGCTCCGGCCAAACAAGATCCGAATGGGGGTTGGACTGCCACAATTAGGACCAGACTCGTCCAGGTTGGAGGGAACCGTACTAAATAAATCATAAACGGCGATGGGGCGCTGTCTGATTAAATACAAATACACCTCCCCTTATCCATCCGACAGGTCTGATTCCAATTCTATATTTAATTACAAGAAAAATAGTAATCTTATTAAAAGAGAGAAATAATTATTATAATTTAAGTGTCCCATAGATTAAATAGGAGACATGCAGAGGAAAACTCTGTAGTATTTTCTTATCTAATACCAACTCCCCAGTAATATTGGAAGTGTGTATGATAAAGCCTATTTATCTACGTTTATAAATCATGTTTTTTTTCCAAAGGGGTTTAAATGTAGTAACTATAATGTAAACAATTAAATATGCTTATTACTGACTGGATACATAAATCATTTAAGGTAGAATCAAAAGGATTATAACAGTACCACAGTTGAAGTAGTGTTCTGAGCTGCCATTTTGTAGCCTTGTTAAAATAAAAACGATATATTTATTTGGGCTTCTCAGAAATATTTAACCTCAAACGAGCCTTAGGTTAGCATTTATGATATATTAATAATTACATGTATTCACTCTCGATCTTCCATGGTCAATTAATAAGTGTAAATCTGAGCTAAAATAACAGAGTTAGTTTAGGTAGCCATCTTGTGAGATTAAAAATAAACTATGTATTAATGTAAATGTTTAAGGCCTATTTTACCTCAAATGAGTCTTGGGTTAGCAATACTAATGTTTTAATAAGTAAACCCGATCACTGTCGATATTCAATGATTAGTAAATCAGTGTAAATCTAGAACCGGAAGTCAGTTAGCATCATGTAGCTTGTTAAGCTAAAAATAAAGCGATCTATTTTAATATACGTATTTGAAAGTCTATTTTTCTCAAATGAGTCTTGGTATAGCCGCTACAGGATTTTAATAATTAGATGTAATTACTGTCCACATTGGAAAATCTGTTATGGATGTAGATTTTTTTTAAAAACGATCGCGTTTTAATTCTCTTCCACCGTTGGTTCGTGCCCTCCGTTTAGGTAGCCATCTTGTGATGTTAAAAATAAACGATGTATTAATATAAATGTTTAAGGTCTATTTTACCTCAAATGAGTCTTGGGTAAGCCATACCAATATTTTAATAAGTAAACCCGATCACTGTCGATATTCAATGATTAGTAAATCAGTGTAAATCTAGGACCGGAAGTCAGTTAGCATCATGTAGCTTGTTAAGCTAAAAATAAAGCGATCTATTTTAATGTGCGTATTTGAAGTCTATTTTTCTCAAATGAGTCTTGGTATAGCCGCTATAGGATTTTAATAATTAGATGTAATTACTGTCTATTTTAATGTGCGTATTTGAAGTCTATTTTTCTCAAATGAGTCTTGGTATAGCCGCTATAGGATTTTAATAATTAGATGTAATTACTGTCAACATTGAAAAATCTGTTATAGATGTAGATTTTTTTTAAAAGATCGCGTTTTTATTCTCTTCCACCGTTAGTTCGTGCCCTCCGTTTAGGTAGCCATCTTGTGATGTTAAAAATAAACGATGTATTAATATAAATGTTTAAGGTCTATTTAACCTCAAATGAGTCTTGGGTAAGCCATACCAATATTTTAATAAGTAAACCCGATCACTGTCGATATTTAATGATTAGTAAATCAGTGTAAATCTAGGACCGGAAGTCAGTTAGCACCATGTAGCTTGTTAAGCTAAAAATAAAGCGATCTATTTAATGTAAGTTTTCTAAGTCTATTTTTCTCAAATGAGTCTTGGTATAGCCGCTATAGGATTTTAATAATTAGATGTAATTACTGTCAACATTGAAAAATCTGTTATGGATGTAGATTTTTTTTAAAAGCGATCGCGTTTCAATTCTCTTCCACCGTTAGTTCGTGCACTCCATACCGAAGTGTTTATAAAGCTTTTAAAACACGTTTTAACCTAAATTGTGTCTTAATATAGGATTAAACTAATGTAAACAATATAATGTAATTGAGTAGACCTTGAAAAATCCGTCCAAAATATACATTATTACAGATTTCATTATTATATTTCTTCTGCTCCGTTTTTTCTTACCGAGTCCGCAGATAGCTGTTGGAAAGGAAGTGACGTAATCCTGCCTGGCGGGAAAATCCCATGAACCAGGAAGTGCAAGGTTTGTAATGGAATCACGTTTTGTGGTTGGTAAATTGTAAACCCCACAGATTAAAAGTGAACAAAAAAATATTTTTTACTCATTCTAATTGTAATGTATTTATCTATATAAGAGCAAAGTTAAAATGATAAACTCATTCGTAAATAAATCAAGATATATTGTTACACTTCTATTTGTGTTCCGATTAACTTTATGAATTAGGAGTGAGTATAAGCAGACAGTTAAACGCCTTCACTCAGTGGAAACGGTCAGTTAACCTCTTCCACTTTTTAGTCTCACCACAAAGTTTCGTGGTTCAACTAAAGTTTAAGCAGTAAGTCTATAAAATGATTTTTTCTTTTTTATTTGTTTATTTTTTAGTTTTATTTATTTATTTTTTAGGTTAATTCTTCCAAGAAATAGTAATATAAAAATAAAAAAATCAGATTGATAATGATAATAATGACAATAATAGTAATAAAAAATGTATTAATTAAGAATGATTATTCAACTTCCTCCAAACCTCGTGCATCTAGTATTTAAATCAAATGGTTATATTAAGGGTCAACTAGTCGACCTAACGATGGCTCTGGTTAGACCTAAGGTGAGAATAGAGAGAGGGAGGGAGGGGGAGAGAGAGAGAGAGAGAAAAAAAGAGAAAAAGAAGTGTGTCCCTGTTGGGGCACATATCCCTGCTGGGATATTGTTTGGAAGCATCGAGAGGTAAGGAGAAGGTCAGTGAATAATTCTCTTCTCCCCCAGCCGGGATAGGCGTCACTCTCAAACCTATTACCCTCTGGCGATACCCCGGAGGGCCCGAGGGGGTAAAGGTCCGGGCAAAAGATAAAGAGGTAGAACAGTAAAGAGGTAGACAGGTTCAAATATGTAAGTTCTAACTATTTTAATGTTCAATTCTAATATTAAGACCTATTATCGGAATATTTAATATTTCTAACGCTTATACAAATCTATGTATAAATATATATATGTGTATCTATATGCTTCTGTTTATAAAAATAAATAATAAATAAGGGCGAAATTAAAATAATACACTCATAAGATACATAAAGGTATATTCTAAAAGTTAAATCCTCTATTATTATTCTGTTTTATTTTGTCAGAAATCATTCCCCTCCCACGATACGTCAGTTAGGTATGCCCGTATGGGTTTAGTGCACACTAGTTTGGAATGACATCAACTAGTGGTTCAGGAATGTTCTGATAAGGACTAAAGAAGACCAATAAACCATCAAATCCAACTAAAACCATCAAATAAACAGTGGTAGGAAAGAAAACGAGCGACTCAGTCAATCATACTAAGGTTCGAAGCAAGTCCCCCGTTTCTCCAGGCTCCGGCTTGGTTAGGTTTGTTTAAGGGCCACCAGATCTCCCCATGTCGCCCGACGACTTCATGGTTATACAGAGATCCAAGGAAAGGCACGCGCACTAGATGACGTGTCGGCTCATGCCCTATCTTAGCATCATGACTGGGTCATAAATATGTAAGGGTGAAGTAGACAGGGTAATAAAAGCTTGAAGGACAGAGACAGGGAGGTTAGTGGTGGTTACCTACGGATGCCTTCCCCTTGCCGCTTTGGCCGTCTCTGTTTATGGCCCATTTCCTTTCGTCATCCCCCAAGAGGCTCGACTAGAAAAGGGAGCGGAAAGAAAGATTTCTTTATGGCCCGTATCCTTTCGTCATCCTCAGAGGGGCTCGACCAGAAAGGGGTTGAAAGAAAGGTCAGAGTGAAAAAGTGGGGAGTGAATGTGGTTTAGATTTAGGCAAAGAGCCAGACTGGTCAAGGTTAATGGTCAGATTCAGGGTAAATTGGTATTATTAGGGAGCCAAAATAGTGTAAAGTTAGACTAAAGATGGTCTATTATTTGATATTTAATTAAGAGTGTACCATAAATAGATTTGAATTGTTTGGTTTGAAGGTCAGATAGCCATTTGTGAAGAGGTATTTAAGGGAAATTAGATGAAGGACCTCTCAGTGTCAGTAACATGTCCCACCAGTTCAGATCGGGTCTCACCAAGCCGGGACAACCGGGTCCAAAGAACATTAGCTGCACCTGGACACCGCTCAGTCCGGTCAGAACCAATCCCCCAACCTAGTCATGTCAGACTCGGAACCGACTGAGGGAATTACCATTCCAGTCCAAATAAAGTCCCCAAAACCAGGTGGGGGTCCAGCCCAAACAAACGTTGCCGTGCCAAAGTATCACCTGTTCAGAAAGAACCACACCTCTCCTTATCAGTCATGGCAGACCGAGGTCCTACTGAGGAAACAACCAAATTACATTTCTAAATTCAATTCGAATTAAGAGATTTAGAGAAAAGTGTACCATAAGTGGATTTTAATTGTTTGATTTGAGAGTCAGATAGCTTTTAATGGAGAAGTACTTTAGGATTAGGTAAGAGGTCAGAGTGGTTAGGTTTAAAGGTTAAATTAAGGATAGGATAGTCTAATAATTGATGAGTATTAACTTGAATTTAGGCCTAAAGTCTGAATGGTTAGGTTTAGAGGTTAAGTTAAGGATAAGATGGTCTATTAATTGATGAATATTAACTTAAGTTTAGGCATAAAGTCTGAATGGTTAGGTTTAGAGGTTAAGTTAAGGATAAGATAGTCTATTAATTGATAAATATAAACTTAAGTTTAGGAATAAAGTCTGAGTGGTTAGGTTTAGAGGTTCACTTAAGGATAAGATAGTCTAATAATTGATGAATATTAGCTTAAATTTAGGTATAAAGTCTAAGTGGTTAGGTTTAGAGGTTAACTTAAGGATAAGATAGTCTAATAATTGATGAATATTAACTTACATTTAGGCATAGAGTCTGAATGGTTAGGTTTAGAGGTTAAGTTAAGGATAAGATGGTAAGTGTTTTAGGATTAGGCAATAAGACCAAGTGGTTAGATTTAGAGGTTAAATAAAAGATAAGATGTTCTATTAATGGAAGAGTATTCACTTAAGTTTAGGCATAAAGTCTGAGTGGTTAAGTTTAGGAGTAAGATTAAAGATAAGATGCTACATTTATTGCTAAGAAATGGAGAATTATTATTCTCCCCTGATGAGTAGTCTGTATAAAAACAGGAGTACGCTTTTTGTAGTGAATGGTCAAACTAGCCATAATGAACAGTTATAAGTCTGTATAAAAACAGAAGGAGTACGCTTTTTGTAGTGAATGGTCAAAATAGCCATAATGAACAGTTAGAAGTCTGTATAAAAACAGAAGGAGTACGCTTTTTGTAGTGAATGGTCAAAATAGCCATAATGAACAGTTATAAGTCTGTATAAAAACAGAAGGAGTAGGCTTTTCTGTAGTGAATGGTCAAAATAGCCATAATGAACAGTTAGAAGTCTGCATAAAAACAGAAGGAGTACGCTTTTTTGTAGTGAATGGTCAAAATAGCCATAATGAACAGTTAGAAGTCTGTATAAAAACAGAAGGAGTAGGCTTTTCTGTAGTGAATGGTCAAAATAGCCATAATGAACAGTTAGAAGTCTGTATAAAAACAGAAGGAGTAGGCTTTTCTGTAGTGAATGGTAAAAAAATAGCCATAATGAACAGTTAGAAGTCTGTATAAAAACAGAAGGAATGCGCTGTTTGTAGTGAGTGGTCAAATTAGCCACCAAGAACGGTTAGTAATCTGTATAAACCCAAAAGGAGTACGCTTTTTATGGAAATGTATATTTTAGGGGAGGTATTTTAGGATTAGGCAAAAGATAAAATGGTTAGATTTAGAGGTTAAATAAAGGATATGATGGTCCATTAATTGAAAAGTATTAACTTAAGTTTAGGCATAAAGTCTGAGTGGTTAAGTTTAGACGTAAGGTAAAGGATTAGGCTCTAATTATATTGTATTAGATATATTCGAGTTATGTAAAAAGACTGGACCGATTTAATAAAAACCAGGTGTAATTTTGGAATGAAAGTGAGCTAAAAATAAGATTAATTAGAGAGATATTTGTCCATGGTTAATGATTTCATGGATAACAAGCCGTCACAGGCCCTCCTTCTGTAGTTACTCTGCCTCCATCTAGTGTCGACAGAGGGGAGTGACCGGAGAAAATGTAGAATGCAAAAAAAACCTCAAAAAATGAATCTGTCTGTAATTAAGATAAGATGTTTCATTTATTTGTTGAACCATGGAGGATTGTTAACCTCACCTTTTTAGTAACCATATTGTGGAATCAATCATTCCATTGCCCTGGTGAAAAATAGTCAGTAGTTTTTTTGTACTCCCAAAAATAAGTTTTTTGGTGAACAAAATAGTCCTTTATCATGGTTGGAACACATCGTCAGTGAAAGAACCTGAAGGTCATAGGGGGTTTCGACCATTATCTCCAGACACCCCTACTTCAGGGAGGTCGCCCCAGGTGATCAATCCTGGTGCTGTGTTTTTTTCTAAACGGTCCCAACTTGGGGAAAAGGACTGGTCGGTATGTCAGGTCCATGAACTTTTGAGGTGGAGAGCGACCCACTGGGTCAACAGACCTTAATGAAATATATTCAATCACCCTGGGTAAAGAGAATTGTATAAAAACCTTGAGAATTAGTAAACCAGAATTAAATGCTAGGTCAGCAGACTCAAAAAGGTAGCTTCAACCACCGGTAGAGGGAAATATAAACCCATTGTGTTGATTAATACCCTAGGGTTAATAAACTAGGTAGATAGACCAGAAGAAAGTAGATTAAATCACTGTAGGTAGAGGGAGACACACCTTGGAGAGAAGATTATAAATGAGTATTGGGTCCAGAAACCAAAATGAGATATAATAATTTTAACGTGTTAGGCTGCACCAATCTGGATAAAGTCAGGCAGGACCAGGGAAACCGGGCTCAATCAATCCCAACTGTGATGGGGCACAGCAAGACTAAAAGGAACCACACCCTCCCTTACAGCTCCGGCCAAACAAGATCCGAATGGGGGTTGGACTGCCACAATTAAGACCAGACTCGTCCAGGTTGGAGGGAACCGTACTAAATAAATCATAAACGGCGATGGGGCGCTGTCTGATTAAATACAAATACACCTCCCCTTATCCATCCGACAGGTCTGATTCCAATTCTATATTTAATTACAAGAAAAATAGTAATCTTATTAAAAGAGAGAAATAATTATTATAATTTAAGTGTCCCATAGATTAAATAGGAAACATGCAGAGGAAAACTCTGTAGTATTTTCTTATCTAATACCAACTCCCCAGTAATATTGGAAGTGTGTATGATAAAGCCTATTTATCTACGTTTATAAATCATGTTTTATTTCCAAAGGGGTTTAAATGTAGTAACTATAATGTAAACAATTAAATATGCTTATTACTGACTGGATACATAAATCATTTAAGGTAGAATCAAAAGGATTATAACAGTACCACAGTTGAAGTAGTGTTCTGAGCCGCCATTTTGTAGCCTTGTTAAAATAAAAACGATATATTTATTTGGGCTTCTCAGAAATATTTAACCTCAAACGAGCCTTAGGTTAGCATTTATGATATATTAATAATTACATGTATTCACTCTCGATCTTCCATGGTCAATTAATAAGTGTAAATCTGAGCTAAAATAACAGAGTTAGTTTAGGTAGCCATCTTGTGAGATTAAAAATAAACTATGTATTAATGTAAATGTTTAAGGCCTATTTTACCTCAAATGAGTCTTGGGTTAGCAATACCAATGTTTTAATAAGTAAACCCGATCACTGTCGATATTCAATGATTAGTAAATCAGTGTAAATCTAGAACCGGAAGTCAGTTAGCATCATGTAGCTTGTTAAGCTAAAAATAAAGCGATCTATTTTAATATACGTATTTGAAATCTATTTTTCTCAAATGAGTCTTGGTATAGCCGCTACAGGATTTTAATAATTAGATGTAATTACTGTCCACATTGGAAAATCTGTTATGGATGTAGATTTTTTTTAAAAACGATCGCGTTTTAATTCTCTTCCACCGTTGGTTCGTGCCCTCCGTTTAGGTAGCCATCTTGTGATGTTAAAAATAAACGATGTATTAATATAAATGTTTAAGGTCTATTTTACCTCAAATGAGTCTTGGGTAAGCCATACCAATATTTTAATAAGTAAACCCGATCACTGTCGATATTCAATGATTAGTAAATCAGTGTAAATCTAGGACCGGAAGTCAGTTAGCATCATGTAGCTTGTTAAGCTAAAAATAAAGCGATCTATTTTAATGTGCGTATTTGAAGTCTATTTTTCTCAAATGAGTCTTGGTATAGCCGCTATAGGATTTTAATAATTAGATGTAATTACTGTCAACATTGAAAAATCTGTTATGGATGTAGATTTTTTTAAAAAGCGATCGCGTTTCAATTCTCTTCCACCGTTAGTTCGTGCACTCCATACCGAAGTGTTTATAAAGCTTTTAAAACACGTTTTAACCTAAATTGTGTCTTAATATAGGATTAAACTAATGTAAACAATATAATGTAATTGAGTAGACCTTGAAAAATCCGTCCAAAATATACATTATTACAGATTTCATTATTATATTTCTTCTGCTACGTTTTTTCTTACCGAGTCCGCAGATAGCTGTTGGAAAGGAAGTGACGTAATCCTGCCTGGCGGGAAAATCCCATGAACCAGGAAGTGCAAGGTTTGTAAAGGAATCACGTGTTGTGGTTGGTAAATTGTTAACCCCACAGATTAAAAGTGAACAAAAAAATATTTTTTACTCATTCTAATTGTAATGTATTTATCTATATAAGAGCAAAGTTAAAATGATAAACTCATTCGTAAATAAATCAAGATATATTGTTACACTTCTATTTGTGTTCAGATGAACTTTATGAATTAGGAGTGAGTATAAGCAGACAGTTAAACGCCTTCACTCAGTGGAAACGGTCAGTTAACCTCTTCCACTTTTTAGTCTCACCACAAAGTTTCGTGGTTCAACTAAAGTTTAAGCAGTAAGTCTATAAAATGATTTTTTCTTTTTTATTTGTTTATTTTTTAGTTTTATTTATTTATTTTTTAGGTTAATTCTTCCAAGAAATAGTAATATAAAAATAAAAAAATCAGATTGATAATGATAATAATGACAATAATAGTAATAAAAAATGTATTAATTAAGAATGATTATTCAACTTCCTCCAAACCTCGTGCATCTAGTATTTAAATCAAATGGTTATATTAAGGGTCAACTAGTCGACCTAACGATGGCTCTGGTTAGACCTAAGGTGAGAATAGAGAGAGGGAGGGAGGGGGAGAGAGAGAGAGAGAAAAAAAGAGAAAAAGAAGTGTGTCCCTGTTGGGGCACATATCCCTGCTGGGATATTGTTTGGAAGCATCGAGAGGTAAGGAGAAGGTCAGTGAATAATTCTCTTCTCCCCCAGCCGGGATAGGCGTCACTCTCAAACCTATTACCCTCTGGCGATACCCCGGAGGGCCCGAGAGGGTAAAGGTCCGGGCAAAAGATAAAGAGGTAGAACAGTAAAGAGGTAGACAGGTTCAAATATGTAAGTTCTAACTATTTTAATGTTAAATTCTAATATTAAGACCTATTGTCGGAATATTTAATATTTCTCACGCTTATACAAATCTATGTATAAATATCTATATGTGTATCTATATGCTTCTGTTTATAAAAATAAATAATAAATAAGGGCGAAACTAAAATAATACACTCATAAGATACATAAAGGTATATTCTAAAAGTTAAATCCTCTATTATTATTCTGTTTTATTTTGTCAGAAATCATTCCCCTCCCACGATACGTCAGTTAGGTATGCCCGTATGGGTTTAGTGCACACTAGTTTTGAATGACATCAACTAGTGGTTCAGGAATGTTCTGATAAGGACTAAAGAAGACCAATAAACCATCAAATCCAACTAAAACCATCAAATAAACAGTGGTAGGAAAGAAAACGAGCGACTCAGTCAATCATACTAAGGTTCGAAGCAAGTCCCCCGTTTCTCCAGGCTCCGGCTTGGTTAGGTTTGTTTAAGGGCCACCAGATCTCCCCATGTCGCCCGACGACTTCATGGTTATACAGAGATCCAAGGAAAGGCACGCGCACTAGATGACGTGTCGGCTCATGCCCTATCTTAGCATCATGACTGGGTCATAAATATGTAAGGGTGAAGTAGACAGGGTAATAAAAGCTTGAAGGACAGAGACAGGGAGGTTAGTGGTGGTTACCTACGGATGCCTTCCCCTTGCCGCTTTGGCCGTCTCTGTTTATGGCCCATTTCCTTTCGTCATCCCCCAAGAGGCTCGACTAGAAAAGGGAGCGGAAAGAAAGATTTCTTTATGGCCCGTATCCTTTCGTCATCCTCAGAGGGGCTCGACCAGAAAGGGGTTGAAAGAAAGGTCAGAGTGAAAAAGTGGGGAGTGAATGTGGTTTAGATTTAGGCAAAGAGCCAGACTGGTCAAGGTTAATGGTCAGATTCAGGGTAAATTGGTATTATTAGGGAGCCAAAATAGTGTAAAGTTAGACTAAAGATGGTCTATTATTTGATATTTAATTAAGAGTGTACCATAAATAGATTTGAATTGTTTGGTTTGAAGGTCAGATAGCCATTTGTGAAGATGTATTTAAGGGAAATTAGATGAAGGACCTCTCAGTGTCAGTAACATGTCCCACCAGTTCAGATCGGGTCTCACCAAGCCGGGACAACCGGGTCCAAAGAACATTAGCTGCACCTGGACACCGCTCAGTCCGGTCAGAACCAATCCCCCAACCTAGTCATGTCAGACTCGGAACCGACTGAGGGAATTACCATTCCAGTCCAAATAAAGTCCCCAAAACCAGGTGGGGGTCCAGCCCAAACAAACGTTGCCGTGCCAAAGTATCACCTGTTCAGAAAGAACCACACCTCTCCTTATCAGTCATGGCAGACCGAGGTCCTACTGAGGAAACAACCAAATTACATTTCTAAATTCAATTCGAATTAAGAGATTTAGAGAAAAGTGTACCATAAGTGGATTTTAATTGTTTGATTTGAGAGTCAGATAGCTTTTAATGGAGAAGTACTTTAGGATTAGGTAAGAGGTCAGAGTGGTTAGGTTTAAAGGTTAAATTAAGGATAGGATAGTCTAATAATTGATGAGTATTAACTTGAATTTAGGCCTAAAGTCTGAATGGTTAGGTTTAGAGGTTAAGTTAAGGATAAGATAGTCTATTAATTGATGAATATTAACTTAAGTTTAGGCATAAAGTCTGAATGGTTAGGTTTAGAGGTTAAGTTAAGGATAAGATAGTCTATTAATTGATAAATATAAACTTAAGTTTAGGAATAAAGTCTGAGTGGTTAGGTTTAGAGGTTCACTTAAGGATAAGATAGTCTAATAATTGATGAATATTAGCTTAAATTTAGGTATAAAGTCTAAGTGGTTAGGTTTAGAGGTTAAATTAAGGATAAGATGGTCTATTAATTGATGAATATTAACTTACATTTAGGCATAGAGTCTGAATGGTTAGGTTTAGAGGTTAAGTTAAGGATAAGATGGTAAGTGTTTTAGGATTAGGCAATAAGACCAAGTGGTTAGATTTAGAGGTTAAATAAAAGATAAGATGTTCTATTAATGGAAGAGTATTCACTTAAGTTTAGGCATAAAGTCTGAGTGGTTAAGTTTAGGGTTAGGGTTAGGGTTAGGGTTAGGGTTAGGTTAGGGTTAGGGTTAGGGTTAGGGTTAGGTCAGAAATAAAGGTCCCCCGTCACCATCTAGTGGTGACAGGGAAGAGCACGGGCACATGTTTCTTATCTGGTTGAATAAATATGATAAAACCAATGCTGTTATTTTTTTAAATTAATTCTAGGGGGTAGGAGAGGTTGAGGTTAGGTTTTGGGAAGGAAAAAAGGTTAGGATTAGGTAAGGGCTGGGGAGTGGTTATGGTTAGGGTAAGGAAAAAAAGGAATGGGTTAAGTTGGACAGTATAGGGTTAGGTGAGAGGGGAAGGAATCCTAGGGGGTAGGAGAGGTTGAGGTTAGGTTTTGGGAAGGAAAAAAGGTCAGGGTTAGGTAAGGGGCTGGGGAGTGGTTACGGTTAGGGTAAGGAAAAAAGGGGATGGGTTAAGTTGGACAGTATAGGGTTAGGTGAGAGGGGAAGGAAGGGTTAGAGCCAAACTAATTTGCTCCTCCTAGGTAGTTGTGGGGGAAGGGGGGGGCACTCAGGGTCACCATTGCCTAGAATGGCAGCCACCGAAGGAAGGGGAGTAGGTCCACTAGTAGGTAGGGGGCAAGGCTGGGGGGAGCCTGGAGAATTGTGCTGTGGGAGATTTAATTGGGAAAGACCGAAAAAATCAGGGGAATACAGGGATTCTGGGGTCCAGGTGGAAGGGGAGGAGTGGGAGGAGGCAGAAGTATGGCTAAGAGCAAGGCTTGTTACTCTGCCACGTGTAATGGGTCCTGCCGGGGTAGAATGGCATTGGCTAAGGGGGGGTAAAGGTGAAGTTGAAAGGGGACACCCAGATCCAATGGTTGTTGGAGGGGTGGATATAACTAAAAGTGGGGGGGTCGGTCCACTGATCGACGGAGAGGCCCGTATTGGGGGGATAGATGCAGTTAAGGGGGGGCAGGTAGATACCAAAATTGGCGGGGGGGTCCGTGTCCCATGAGGGGGGCTAGGGTTAAGGTTAGTGAGTTGGGGAGGGAGTGGTAAAGAAAGAGGAGAAGGGATAGTATTTGTGTGTGAAGGAAAAGTAAGAGTATTGGGAAGACTACGGGGGGTGGTGGAGCGAGTTTTTCGAGAGGTTTGAAGTCTCTGTGGCAATGGTAGGGGTGGAAAAGAGGTAGGGTTAGTGATGTCAAGAGGGGGGATAGGTGGGTTGGGGTGGGAGGGGTTTAACAGGGAGTGCCAGGCAGAGATGGATGAGGGGGTAAGCTTGCTGTGGTAACGTTTCCGTGCCCAAATAGTGGCCCTGTTAAAAGCCTCTCTATTGAAAGGGGCCAGGTCAAAACTAAGGTCCCTGAGGAGGTCAGTATAATGGGTCTTTAGGATGTCCAAATTATTTTGCATCCAACCTCTAGTGTTCTCTTCCAATAGGTTTAAGGTTTTATTATTGGGGGCTGCTGGTTTAATAAAGGAGGTCAACAGGTGTGCTTTCCTCGTCATACCGGGGGGTGGAGATCCCCGGCGAGTTGCCTCGTCGAGGATCTCCACATGGTGGATAGCCTGAAGGAGTTTAAAATATGTTTTAGTTAAAACCATACTCTCAGGGTTTCCAAGTGAGTTATGGGGGGCCATAGGTAGGAGAGGCGGCAAAAGGCGAGGGGGAGAGAGGGCGGGGGGAGCTAAACCATTAAAACGGTTATAAGACGGCGAAGCAGCCATAAGGAGGGTCGGTTGGGAGAGGGGAGGGAAAAAGAATAACAGGAAAAAGGGAAATGCGATAAACTAAGGAAAAAATATATAAGGTCAAACAGGGAGAAATAAGGTAAGATCCAAGGATGTACAACTGTAAGGGTTTACAGTAATATATTTATTTTTAATTAAAAAGGGAGCAGTTAAAAGGAAGCAGACACAATAAATTGGTGGGAAAACAAACAATTTAAAAGACCTTGTTATAGTGGCAAGCGTTGAAGGTGAGTCCGTAAAGTCCTGTGTGCACACACTACGCTGGTCGGTACTCACAGTGAAGCAAAAGCCAGAAAAGAGGCCATCCAATTCCTTTTGGCCGGAGGGTTAGTTTGATGGTTTAGAGGAGGTTTAGCAGTAGCCTTTGGTTTGCTGTAGTCCGAATGGATACGGAGGAAGTCCAGCAGGGCTGCGACGTCCGTGATACAGGAGCCAGGAACTGGCTATCCAACTGGGCCGGGAATCTGAAGGGTGGAGCTTGTCAGCTTTAGGAGGAAATAATGTTTCTCAAGCCGTCCTGTAATCCAGTAACCTCGGTAAAAGGAGGAAGCCCGGCAGGGCCGCGACGTCCTTTAAAGGTCTAGAAGGTTAACCAGGCTGAGTGGAGGCTAAGCATGTGGGCTAGTCAGGTTGGGCCCGAAATGTTTGTTAAACCATGTGCCAGCATGAGCAGATGAACTCTTAAAAACAAGGTATCAAAAGACGTTTGAGTTTTAAAAAAAAGGAATAAAAGAATCATACAATGAGTTTAAAAGAGGCGAAATAGCATAAACAACATCAAGGGGAAAGAGTTCCCAACGTTTCACCTGTGTAGAACACACACACATCAGAGCACACACACCCCTAACCCTAACCCTAACCCTAACCCAACTATCTTAGGGTTAGGGTTAGGGTTAAGGTTAGGGGTTAGGGTTAGGGTTAGGGTTAGGGTTAGGGGTTAGGGGTTAGGGTTAGGGTTAGGGTTAGGTTTGTTTAAGGGCCACCAGATCTCCCCATGTCGCCCGACGACTTCATGGTTATACAGAGATCCAAGGAAAGGCACGCGCACTAGATGACGTGTCGGCTCATGCCCTATCTTAGCATCATGACTGGGTCATAAATATGTAAGGGTGAAGTAGACAGGGTAATAAAAGCTTGAAGGACAGAGACAAGGAGGTTAG
Source organism: Harpagifer antarcticus (assembly GCA_902827135.1). Lineage (NCBI taxonomy): Eukaryota > Metazoa > Chordata > Actinopteri > Perciformes > Harpagiferidae > Harpagifer > Harpagifer antarcticus. The sequence goes on from CADEHL010000037.1 coordinate 2,338,758, forward strand.
TGGTGGTTACCTACGGATGCCTTCCCCTTGCCGCTTTGGCCGTCTCTGTTTATGGCCCATTTCCTTTCATCATCCCCCAAGAGGCTCGACTAGAAAAGGGAGCGGAAAGAAAGATTTCTTTATGGCCCGTATCCTTTCGTCATCCTCAGAGGGGCTCGACCAGAAAGGGGTTGAAAGAAAGGTCAGAGTGAAAAAGTGGGGAGTGAATGTGGTTTAGATTTAGGCAAAGAGCCAGACTGGTCAAGGTTAATGGTCAGATTCAGGGTAAATTGGTATTATTAGGGAACCAAAATAGTCTAAAGTTAGACTAAAGATGGTCTATTATTTGATATTTAATTAAGAGTGTACCATAAATAGATTTTAATTGTTTGGTGTGAAGGTCAGATAGCCATTTGTGAAGATGTATTTAAGGGAAATTAGATGAAGGACTTCTCAGTGTCAGTAACGTGTCCCACCAGTTCAGATCGGGTCTCACCAAGCCAATTTCTACTCACCTGCTTGGCACAACTAATAGGACAATGCAAAATACAGGAGTTGGAGATCAACAGCATGTTGGGTTCGGCAAAGATGGTGATTGGAATGTGCTACGGGGCTCTTTTGTTACAGACAAGTCTCGAGGGTGATGTCGCGTTCCACAAGGACTTCTACTGTGTGGACGGAGTGGTTGAGGCGTACGGTTGGTGCCTAGGGAGTAAACGGCACAATGACGGTTCCGTGAAGATGGGGTTACCGACCAGCGTGCCAAATGCAAAGACGTTTAGCCAGCTACAGGACAAAGAATCATACATAAACCCTGAGTCCTTCCACAAACTCCGTTGGTTGGCATATACCCTTGAGCACTACGTGGGACCTTGTGTGAAAAACGCTGCTACCTTTTGCAAAACTCTGACAGTCTTTGACGGGGAGACTGTGAAGCTCAAGCCAATGTGCGTAACCAACACAAGATCTTTCACCGTGCCTGAGAACTGGGAGTACGATGCAGCATTGTGTGTACATGTTGTTCAGGCCTAGGTGTTGGATAGAGATAAGACCCTTTATTGATAGTTTTGAAGCTTCACACATAAGCATGGACACACATTACGGTGATAAACGGCTTAGACTCACAACGGAAGACTAAGAATACAACACCAGTGTATACAATGGCTCGGTTCACTGACTCAAGCTATGGATATGTAGTCAACTGATGTGTTAGTCATATATTAGGGAATCGATGAGTATTTCTGTGTACATATACTTGTAATGTTATGAAAATAAATTTACACATAAGCATAATTATTTTAACCATTGTATTACTAATGTGACACAAGTGAATAGGTGTCACCTAATAAAATACACCCGGGCCCGTTGGTGTGAAACTGTTAGAATGAACCACTAAGTGTCCAGGTTTGGTGATACCGACACCTCGGGCCCGTTGGTGTGAAACTGTTAGAATGAACCACTAAGTGTCCAGGTTTGGTGATACCGACACCTCGGGCCCGTTGGTGTGAAACTGTTAGAATGAACCACTAACTGTCCAGGTTTGGTGATACCGACACCTCGGGCCCGTTGGTGTGAAACTGTTAGAATGAACCGCCGGGCCCGTTGGTGTGAAACTGTTAGAATGAACCGCCGGGCCCGTTGGTGTGAAACTGTTAGAATGAACCGCCGGGCCCGTTGGTGTGAAACTGTTAGAATGAACCACTAAGTGTCCAGGTTTGGTGATACCGACACCTCGGGCCCGTTGGTGTGAAACTGTTAGAATGAACCGCCGGGCCCGTTGGTGTGAAAATGTTACAATGAACCACTAAGTGTCCAGGTTTGGTGATACCGACACCTCGGGCCCGTTGGTGTGAAACTGTTAGAATGAACCACTAAGTGTCCAGGTTTGGTGATACCGACACCTCGGGCCCGTTGGTGTGAAACTGTTAGAATGAACCGCCGGGCCCGTTGGTGTGAAAATGTTAGAATGAACCACTAAGTGTCCAGGTTTGGTGATACCGACACCTCGGGCCCGTTGGTGTGAAACTGTTAGAATGAACCGCCGGGCCCGTTGGTGTGAAACTGTTAGAATGAACCACTAAGTGTCCAGGTTTGGTGATACCGACACCTCGGGCCCGTTGTTGTGAAACTGTTAGAATGAACCGCCGGGCCCGTTGGTGTGAAACTGTTAGAATGAACCGCCGGGCCCGTTGGTGTGAAACTGTTAGAATGAACCACTAAGTGTCCAGGTTTGGTGATACCGACACCTCGGGCCCGTTGTTGTGAAACTGTTAGAATGAACCGCCGGGCCCGTTGGTGTGAAACTGTTAGAATGAACCACTAAGTGTCCAGGTTTGGTGATACCGACACCTCGGGCCCGTTGTTGTGAAACTGTTAGAATGAACCGCCGGGCCCGTTGGTGTGAAACTGTTAGAATGAACCACTAAGTGTCCAGGTTTGGTGATACCGACACCTCGGGCCCGTTGTTGTGAAACTGTTAGAATGAACCACTAAGTGTCCAGGTTTGGTGATACCGACACCTCGGGCCCGTTGGTGTGAAAATGTTAGAATGAACCACTAAGTGTCCAGGTTTGGTGATACCGACACCTCGGGCCCGTTGGTGTGAAAATGTTAGAATGAACCACTAAGTGTCCAGGTTTGGTGATACCGACACCTCGGGCCCGTTGGTGTGAAAATGTTAGAATGAACTACTAAGCCATTCACCAATACTGTTAAGATAAAGACAATAAGTAATAATAATAATTTTATTTTAAATAACAAAGTCATATACAGTACATGTAATTACAACATTACATTCAATAATCTTGTACTCCTAAGTGGAAACATAACTCTTACATCGGTGTATAATCTGTTCATCCTTCTTTCATCATATATTCAATATCAGAAAATATCAAAATACAAAACAATTGTACATTAAAGTGACATGTTTATTTTATATGTGAACAGGTATTCACCATCAATTAAGAGTTTGTAACTGAACACAATCTTTGTACATATATTCCAACACACATGAAATTGACTCTTAGTGTAAGAAACACCCGTTAACGTTGTTATGCTTTATCATAACTACTTAACAGAAGAACATTTCGTTTTGAGTCCCACGTTGAAACACGCCAATGTACATGTACAGAGACTTTCCTCCACATGATACAAATACACACAAGGCAGCACGTGCGCCCTTCATCTCACCGTGAGGCCACCCATCTGCGGCTTGCTCAAAGAAATGACGTTGGTCGGTTCTTTCTATGTAGTAGTCAGTTGGTGTCCCGTCCACAAATATGCTAACGTTCCTTGGGTCTTTGTATTGCTCAGGAAGTTTGTTAACTAAGAACAACTCATCGGGAAAGCTCACCATACCCTTCCTGTTCCCAACGACACCCTTCATGATTTCGGCGTTGGTCACTGACACCACAAAAAAGCCGTTGAAGTCAATGTCCACAGTCTCCTCTGATATGGGGGTGTACAAGTACCTGACTTCGTTGTCACTGTGACCTATTGAACACGTGACTTGGGGAAACAACATTGTCCTCCTCAGTATCCCCATGGCCACACTTAACACATTATGTTCGAGTTCGGGTGTAGTAATTGTGCTCGGCCACATGTAAGACACTGTGTCATGAATGTTCGGCAACTGCTGCTTCACGTCGCAGATTGTGTCTCCAGCTGTCCACCTCCGGTCAATAATGCACATACTCTGGCTGCGAACGACCACACCTTCGTACTTATGAAGCATAGGTGGGTCTTTGTCTGTATCGGTTTTGATGACCCCCCTTGAGACAAGCTCTGTGTAAAACGCACCGTTGTATGTTTTCTGCCCTGTTATCGACCTGTTGATGACGATCACGCATGACATAGATGACGAGCCTGGAAATACTGGTACTGTCATGAACGGGTTGGCTGATGGGAACTTAAAGTTAGTCTGGAAAAACACCCTGTCCGGATAGTGCATGTTCTTGGTGTACAGGTATATACCAGAAGGAAGCCCGTTTACGTCAGGCCAGTAGCAACACTTGATGTACATGTTCTGAGTGCCCGGCACACACTCCTTGACGTAACGATCTCTGATGTCGTAAGTCATCTTGGTCATATAGTAGTGACAGGCAATAAAGATACTATCATGACTCTGTGTCCCAACTGAGGTAGAGGATGTGTCCACATTTACAATATGGGCGGAGTCTCTTTTAACAGCTGTAATCACCATCTGCATAAAGTCCCGTGCTGTGGTCATGGTGTGATAGCCACAGCGTACCTTAAGTGCTAGTTCTAGGCTTTTTTCATTGATCACAGTGGGCTTGTGGTTGGGTATAAACATAATTAAGGCTTTCTTGTCGTTAGTCACAATGAAGGGAGGATGTTCCAACTGCATGGCAGTGTCAAGAGTGCAACATAAGAAACCATGGTCTCCATTTAGGAGATTCATGGTGTTGACAAGACGAGGAGGTTACTTTCTGATACAGACACCAAATGCCATAAAATGGCGTCCAAACAACATGTACCGTAGGATCTCAACTATCAGCTACGCAGCGACTCAGAAGACACTGGGTAAGGGCAACAACGCCTGTATTATGTGTCACACACCGTTGTTGAAATCCAGTAAGGATAAGCGGTCTCTGGGCATTGTGTTGCAGTGCTGTAAGAAGGCACGTGTTTGTTTGAGTTGCAGTTTTAACCCAACTTTCATCAACAAGGAGCCGCACCACTCCAGATGCCTACTTAAGTCAAGGTTTAGGTGTGAATGTGGGATAGTGTCTCACACACTGTTTAAAATACCCAGCTGTAAGATAGTTATGTGTTCAGGTTGTTACACGGTGTGGATACAACAGCAGACATGCCTGATGTGCACACAAGAGACTAGCTGTGGGAAACAGATGCATATACTCAAGGCGGTCAAGTGTAACAACCAACCTCCTATGTATCAAACTCTCCCCGTGGACATGGTGGACTTTGCCGTGAAAGTGGCGGCAGCAAGACGGCACCTCTCGAACAACGTTGTAGCAATGGCCTTTCAACAGATTGGAGTCGACGACGGAGCTGTTGTTCGTGACGTACCTCTGAAACTAATGAGTCGGTGCTCAAACAGTATTCTGCAAGATATTGCCACTACAAACCTAAACTCCCGGATGTTCACCAAGCAGACATACACGTTCGAACACCTACGTATGATGTTCTGTGAGGACTTTGATAGTCTGAAGAAATGTGAGAACAAGCACATGTGCAAAGCCACATTTGTTTACGGACACAAGGACACGTTTGAGATGCCGGTACTCACGGTGCCCGGAGACTCAACTCTCACTATGCCGATATGTCTCTTGTGCGTGCTTTGTCGGCAGAGCACCACAATCAATGATATAATGAGCCCGAACAGGATTGTACACATGGAGCCGGTTAAAAATGAGGCTGTTGTGTATTATTTTAACATACATTTTGACCAGGTGACTACCACAGTGAGAGGCGGAGACTTGACTGATATGAATTGGAGTTACAAGTTTCAGGGCAAAGTGGGTGTGTTCAAACCAACTACTTATTACCCCTGGAAATCAGTTGCTAGTTCTTTACTGTGGAGACCTGAAGGTACATTAGACATCTCTCTACTTCAAGCTGTTACTAACACAACAAACGAGTCTCATACCGGTCAATAGACAGCAGCCTCATGGAGAACAACCTGGATGAACTCGTCAGTGCGGCTGATAATGCAGAACACTTTGGTAAGCGGGCGTACTACGCTAACAACGACGACACATCAGTGGACGTGTCCGATACATCGACACTTGATCTCGATACAGCTCTTCAACGTGCGCAAGACATCCTGAGTACCGTGGGAACACACTCGCTGCTTGAAAAGCTATGCAGGACGGTGGGACAGACAGGTGTGAAGGAATCTGATTCACCAACCCTAGTGTCAGAGATGATGTACATGCTAATTGCCAGCAACCTGTTTCCTCTACACAGCATCGGGGAAACGCACTTAGAAGCCTGGAAGATCCAACATGCCCTCTCGAGTACCAAAGCGAAGTTTCTGTCTTTTGTTAGTGACAACACCGGTACCCAACGAGCCGTTGTCCCGTATGTCTGTCTAGAAGACATACGTCGGTTGGGTGTGGTGTCTGTACCGGTGTTCATCCAGCAAGTCATGAAGACTGAGTTGGCCAACAAGCCATTAACGAGTATACGCTCGTTTGGCGGTGGACCTAGTAAACCTCCCAAGAAGTGTCCTACAAAACAGCCAAAAGACACATTTGAAAACAAAACAATTTGCTCATTTGTGCAGTCAACCAACGGTCGGGGTTACTTCATGGTCCTGTTCCCTCCCATGCAGTACATTACCAACGGACGGTATGTTCAGAGTCACATCTTCTTCCAGGAGGTGTTCGTGGCACCCAACGAGGCGTTCATCTTCAAGCTGCAGAACATTGATGACCAAGTGACCAGAAAGAAGTTCTGGAACGTGGCTCGTGAGTTCTGTAGCAAGGACGAACAGCTGTGCGTCAGCATAATATGTGCAAGCCCTAAGATGGCTCTCACAATCATGGATATGGCTAAGGAAGACAGCGTGGAGAAATCCCTGAACTATGCTCTGTTACCATGTTCTAAGCCTGGCGATTCTGAACACATGGTCAGTGTCGGCAAGCACGTATCAGGGCACTTCATGAACTACGATGCTGTGACAAAGCTACTGAGTGAAACACCCGATGAACAACCCAAAGAATCCGGCAAGAAGCGTAGGTCACCCACAGACAAGATGCAACAAAGCATCTTCCCATTCTACTACCCAGGACAGTTATGTGACAATAGGGTACAGACTCACCTCTCCACTAGCTTTTTCACATACATGAAGGTGCATAAAGTGAAGCAGTGTCACATACCGATGGACCATAGCATTCTGACATTCGTGGAGACATTCCCTATCCTCACTTTGCCCGGACAATTAGACACAGCTGACACAGCTGCTGCAGTTCAGACCTTTATCGAGAAGTTGGTGACTATGAGAGTGTCGAGGCAGCTGAGGCAGTCTATACTGAAAAGGTTACACTATTACAACGGTGACAGGAACCTTGCTATCCCAATGGCTGTCTTCACCACCGTAAACAACAAGTCCGTCATGGGGACGATCATCCAAACAGGGTTGTGGTTTGCTGCCAAAAGTGCCAGCCTCAAAAACGTGTTCTACTTGAGCTACCTGACTGTTGCACACAGGCTGCACACAAAGTTCGTCATCAACCCTATCTCACCGCCCACACCCGTGAAGTTCTCAACAGCAAGCATTGGAGAAGGCCTACTCAACACCTTGTTCAAAGACACGTTCTGGAACACTATAGTCCAGGATGACAAAACTAAGATCAATGGGACATTCAGGTTCACCTCCAAGAGCAAGATCAACGATACAATGATGAACTGGTGTTCTAAGGTGGACATCAAAACATACTGGGACGCATCGGATGACTTCTCCAAAGCAGTTGTTAAATCATGGAAAAGGATGTGGATGACTGGTCCTGTGGCGGCTATGCAGTTGAGTGAGGACGTGATCGCAATACGTTCTGACGTGTGCAAAAAAAGAAAGGTACGTAAACAAGCACCACCCAGAGCTGGACCCGGGAGCAAGGGAGTGAAAAACAAGCGTGTATTACGCATGGAGCCCAAGACACCTTATTGCGGTAAGGTACAACACGACAATACGCTAACAGATTCAGAAGACGATGACGAACCCAAGAAACTGATCAGGGACGATAGTGAGTCAGATTCATCTGCCGAGTCTTCCAACAACGAGTCTGTCCATCTAACGGAGATGAACCAATCTGAAGTCGCAGGGAGTGTAGACAACGTGGTGGGAAGATTCTCAATGGAGTCTGGTACATCCAGTTCAGACTCTGATGCCGAGGATGATAGTCACGCACCAAAAAAAAGAAAGACCATCTTCACCAAGAACACCAAGAACACCAAGAACACCAAGAACACCAAGAAACGAGTTACGTTATCTAGCGACAGCGACAGCGACAGCGACAACACAGAAGAGATGAACAATATACTAAAACTAGAGTCACCGCGAGTCAATCCTACGATCGATAAACAGGAGGTTCGTAAAATGACATCTATCCTGAAAGGTACCTCTAAGCAAAAAGAGGTTTCTGTCGTATCAACACCGGATGTGACTCAGGAGCAGAAACGCAACAACTCATCCATAAAGGTTAATTTTAAGCGAACCTCTCCAAAGCAGCCATGGACGGCAACCGATGCATCCAAAAACACTAAGAAAAGAGCTGCAAACCTTATGGATTAATGATCAAACTATATCATGTTTTAAACAAACCAAAGAAAGAACTGTTTCATCGATTTTATATTCTTCACCATTCAAGGTATAGTGTACATGTCTTGACTTTAAATAACACAACAAAGAAAGAACTGTTTCATCGATTTTATATTCTTCACCATTCAAGGTATAGTGTACATGTCTTCACTTTAAATAACACAACAAAGAAAGAACTGTTTCATCGATTGTATTTTCTTCACCATTCAAGGTATAGTGTACATGTCTTGACTTTAAATAACACAACAAAGAAAGAACTGTTTCATCGATTGTATATTCTTCACCATTCAAGGTATAGTGTACATGTCTTGACTTTAAATAACACAACAAAGAAAGAACTGTTTCATCGATTTTATATTCTTCACCATTCAAGGTATAGTGTACATGTCTTGACTTTAAATAACACAACAAAGAAAGAACTGTTTCATCGATTGTATATTCTTCACCATTCAAGGTATAGTGTACATGTCTTGACTTTAAATAACACAACAAAGAAAGAACTGTTTCATCGATTTTATATTCTTCACCATTCAAGGTATAGTGTACATGTCTTGACTTTAAATAACACAACAAAGAAAGAACTGTTTCATCGATTTTATATTCTTCACCATTCAAGGTATAGTGTACATGTCTTGACTTTAAATAACACAACAAAGAAAGAACTGTTTCATCGATTTTATATTCTTCACCTTATAACACAACAAAGAAAGAACTGTTTCATCGATTTTATATTCTTCACCTTATAACACAACAAAGAAAGAACTGTTTCATCGATTTTATATTCTTCACCTTATAACACAACAAAGAAAGAACTGTTTCATCGATTTTATATTCTTCACCTTATAACACAACAAAGAAAGAACTGTTTCATCGATTTTATATTCTATTTGTCATCATTGTCTTTGTAAGTTCTGTACATGGTGATAATGTCATCAAACATATTGGTTGTCGACGGGACATATAACCCCTGAGATATAATGAATACAACTATCGTGATCCACATACCGGTTTCAACGTCGGCCAAGAACTCTTCTCTTTTGGTCATTTCGTGCAGTTCGTAACAAACTGTGTTTCTTAGCTCCACCAGTTGTATGTATTGCATATTATTTGGCAGTGTGAATGTTGTCTTTGGTCGCGGCGCCACGTCTGTGTTTAAGTGATCGACCGAGTGCTTGAACACGTTACATGTCCCGTCGTAGCATATAAAATGCCTTAACATGTTTGTCACAAAATCATCTATCAGGGACTTTCGGGCGAGTATCCTGACCTTGGTAAATGGAAGAGGTTTCCCTTTGCTTATGACGTACATACACGAAAGCAGCTTGCATACGAGTAGGGAGTATGTATTTCTCTGGTCGCCCACTGTTGGGTAGTTTAGGCTCAAGCAGATGAACGGGCCACCGACGTTGCACACAATCAAAACTGCTTTCCACAGGTCAAGCGGTTTGGTCACATTCACCCGTATTGACAGGGTGCCGTCGTTCATGATCACAGTCCCACATGCCGAGTCACTGTTCTCTATCACGATCCCTCCTACTGCGTCGTTGTTTACAAATTCAAACTCTAATCCTCCCACGTGAAAGGACGTCATGTCGTTGTGGTTGTACATGGTCCTACACTTAATGGTGTGCAGCTTGTACTTTGGTGGGTAGACAGACTCTACAAACACATCCACAGTCAGTATCGCCTTCTCCGTCTCGGCATTCACTTCGTCAATTAGGTCAACAAAGTTCTTACCCATGAACCCGTTGTCTGACATTACTGAGGCGCACGTTGATGTCATCGTGTTTACCACGTACCCCTGAGAGATGTTAGGTTCAACGTAGTTGTCCATAATGGCCCCATCACATGCAACGGTCGCTGACATGTACCGCTCTATGTATGTCTCTGCCTCGCTCATCGACACGTCAATCGGGACGACGTCCCTCAACGTGAGCTTGGACACCAAGTTAACTTTGCCGACGGTCTTGTAGTCAATCAGCGTTTTGAGGATATTCCGTGGGTCCTTCACCCAAATGTTGTCTTTCATAAAGATATGATGTACCGTCCTCGGGGTGTATGGATTCATCGTAACGGCCGAGTTGTATCCCTTCTGTGTATCGTGGAACATAACTGTGTAGTTATTGGTCGACACATTCATTCCCACAGACTCATCGATGCCGATCCTTATCGTAGACTGTGTGAAGCTCTCTTTTAGTTGGGTGTTAGTGAAGTCGACATTAAAGCCAAGATAGTTTCCCTGTTGTATTATCTCAACATCCTTCTTGGTGTTGGGAACAATACCATATGTCGTTCGTAACCACAACCCTGGACCTTCTGGTGTGCTCAGAATGACCAACTTGCTGTTACACCCCATGATGACTGCTATAGTAGACAGTATCTTCTGTATTGTTACTGTCTGACCCTTACGTTCACATCTGATGTAGACCTTGTTATACGTGAGCATGTTTTTCAACACGACTGGGATCAGGTCTTCTCCGTGGATCACAGTGTCAACTCCAAATGGGTGTTTCTTCCTAGCCGGAATTGAAACATGTGCTCTTGCTGCTGGTATAACCACAAGACCAACGTCCCGGCGCCGATATAAAGGACATAGTGGTCCGCTGATTGTGTGTACCACTACTTTGATCAAGCCCGTTGTCCACACAGACTCGATGTTGTTGGTCACTATCCTGTTTGTGAACCTGGCGAATGCGGTGCTCAGTGGTCTGGAAGTCGCAGTGCAACGATAGTCCATTCTCTTTACAACACCAATATCATGCGGTAACCCCGAGAATGGGACATTTGGTCCAATGCCCAACTTAGCAAAATCAGCATCTCTCACCAAGCTTTGCATAGGTACGTCCCATGTTCGCTCATCTTCACTGAGCACTGTTGTGATGGTAAACAACTTTGGGGTGACTTCAGGACCAAAGCTCACGGTCAACTCCTTCCGGTTCGGTGGAGGTAATCTCGAACAGATTGCCTCATTGGACGGGTTTTGATGCCGTTGAGCATCGGTTGAACTTCTCTGTCATCCACGTTGATGACATCCATGTCTCTGAGACGATCAGAAGAATGTGGGAGTTGGTCAGGGTCTGGCCACACTATCTCTGTGCTGTTTTCTTTGAGGAGTTCCACGTTGGTCCTGAAATGTACGTTATCCACCACGACGGGGAGCCTATCAATTGGTGTGTGGACTAGTGGACCTACACCCCGAAGGTAAAGCATTGGTGATATGCCACATAACATAAACCGTTTTATGTTCATTGAGTGATTAACATATACATCTTTCTTGCTCCTGTTGTAAGGTAAGATGGTTACCAACCTATACATGTCCAGTCTCCCCACCGAGCTGTCAACTCCCCAGTCCTCCTTTTCAAACACGTACACTGTCCCGAATGATTTGGCATACGCTGAAAGTACGGTGTCAATCCACTTGGTATAGTAGGGACATTCGACATCATTCATGTCAGTTGGGTTGAGCATCCTACTAATCAATGGTGCTGCTCCCCGAGCACACAGACGTCCATACTCTGCATCTGCGAGCAAAGACCTCGTGTATTTTAATCGACCATAAACCGCAAAGATAACCGCAACGCAAGTTTTTCCAAACTTAATAAATCCATGTGTCTGAGCCGCAGCGACACCGACTGGTTCTTAAAGAGCGGGTCATTCTGGTGGTTCCGGGACTGGAGCTGCTTGTCTCGGTTTCTGAAACAGACTTTGCTCCGAGCAGAGGTGGGAAGTAGTGGAGTAGCCTGTTACAGATTCGCTTCACTCAGAGACAACATGGCTTCCACGTTAGAGGAAGATCTCTGCTGTCCGGTCTGTCAAGAAGTCTTCTGTCCTGTAGCCACAGCTTCTGTAAAGCCTGTCTGCAGAACTGGTGGGATGGGAAAGAAGTAAAGGAGTGTCCAGTTTGTAAGAGAAAATCTTCAAGAGGAGAACCTCCCTGTAACCTGGCTTTAAAGAACCTGTGTGAGACCTTCTTACTGGAGAGAGGTCAGAGACCTCCAGAGGCTCTCTGCAGTCTGCACTCTGAGAAACTCAGACTCTTCTGTCTGGACCATCAGCAGCCAGTGTGTCTCGTCTGCAGAGATTCAAAAGCACACACCAACCACAGAATCAGACCCACGGATGAAGCTGCTCAGGATCTCAGAGGGGAGCTCCAGAAAGCTCTGCAGCCCTTTCAGGAGAAACTGGAGCTCTTTGAAGAAGTTAAAGTGGAGTTTGATCAAACAGCAGGACACATGAAGGTCCAGGCTCAACACACAGAGACGCAGATTAAGCAGCAGTTTAAGAAGCTTCACCAGTTCCTAGAAGAGGAAGAGGAAGCCAGGATGGCTGCACTGAGGGAGGAAGAGGAGCAGAAGAGGAAGATGATGGAGGAGAAGATGGCGGATGTGAGCAGAGAGATAGCAGCTCTTTCACTCACAGTCAGAGCCACAGAGGAGGAGCTGAGAGCTGAAGACGTCTCCTTCCTGCACAACTACAAGGCTGCAGTGGAGAGGCTGCAGCGCCCCCTGCTGGAGGATCCACAGCTGCCCTCAGGAGCTCTGATAGACCAGGCCAAACACCTGGGCAACCTCAGCTTCAACATCTGGAGCAAGATGAAGGACATGGTGTCCTTCTCTCCTATCATCCTGGACCCAAACACGGCTAATCCATTCCTCTTCCTTTCTGAAGATCTGACCTCTGTGAGACAAGGAAGAGAGGAGGAAGAGGAGGAGGAGGAAGAGGAGGAAGAAGAAGAGGAAGAAGAACAAGAAGAGGAAGAGGAAGAAGAGGATTGGGAGGAAGAAGAGGAAGAAGAGAAAGAGGAGGAACAGGAACTTCCTGAAAATCCAGAGAGGTTTGATCATCACATCCGAGTCCTGGGCTCTGAGGGCTTTGCCTCAGGGACTCACAGCTGGGACGTCCAGGTCACAGACAGTACCTTCTGGTTACTGGGTGTGTTAGCAGAGTCTGTCCAGAGGAAGGGGCACATACGGTCTAGATCATGGGGAGTAGCTTTCTTTGAAGGTAAATACTCAACATGTTCACCACCAGATCCAGACACTCCTCTCAGCCTGAAGAAGGAGCTCCAGAGGGTCAGAGTGGATCTGGACTGGAACAGAGGAAAGCTGTCGTTCTCTGATCCTGACACTAACACACACATACACACCTTCACACACACTTTCACTGAGAAGATGTTTCCATTCATTCACACTGAGGAGGAAGTGAAGATACTACCGCTGAAGGTGTGTGTGAAGGTGAAGCAGAGCAGGTAGAGAGAAACAGGATCATTATATCTATGGTGTTCATCTCTTCAAGCAGGCGTGTGCACACTTTTCAAAGAGAGCCGGATTCGATAATGTTAATATGCCCAATAGTCCCTTCTGACATTTTTACACATAAAAGAAAAATACAGATTACAAATTTTCATTCTCACAATTATCTTTATTTTATTCAAATGGCTATATAACTAAATATAAGCCACTAAGGCAGGCGTGAACAACTCTAAAAACAGATAACATTGACCAGACGATGTGGAATATCTTCACTTTGAAGCGGGTTTGACTTTTTATAAAGTGGTGTGTCAGAATCAGGTCAGACAAATAATAATCTAAAATATTCAACATAAATTGTTCAGTCGAACCAAACACAAATTAATTAACTCTGGAAATATCTCCATCACCGAATTCAATACGAAATAAATCACACATCAATTTCCATTTTGGTCAGATATATTTCATGAGGAAAACCAAGACGTGTGAATAAAAGAGTGTTGACAGTTCAAAGGGCTGGACGTTGGACATGCCTGTCTCAGAGGGAAAATACACTGACCTCTGCTGTGTCTTTATTCTAAACGTGTTCATTTTTGTTTCACTAATGTTGTTGTTATAGAGTTTGATAATCTGCTTTTTGGTCATACTGTCAACCTTTAGGAAATTGGAACACGTGCATTTAGCTGACACTTTCATCCAAGTAACATAATGTATATCAAATATAAAAACTGCTTCCTTTAGAGGAAATAAGAGGTATATGTTCTTCACATTTTAAATGATCTCACCCGGATTCAGATCGTTATGTCAGGTTATAGTTTAACCTTCTCTGTTTTATTGAAACTATGTTGTTAAAATTGTTCATTTGTGATTTGTGCATGATGGGGAAATAAATAATGTTTAATCCAAAAAAAAAAATAAAAAAAAAAATGGTGCTGCTCCTGTCTCATTCATGGCCAATAACAACATCACCAAATTGGCCTTTAACGTAGGACAAATAAGGTCCTTAAGTTTGACAGACGAAGCACCAGTCTGCCTGTATACCATGTACACATTCTGCGACACGTCGATAACGTCAGTTGTCACAGACCAAAATGCCATTAGGTTCTTGAACTCGTATATGTGTCGCAGTTCACAGTATACTGGCTTCATTTCGTATGATGACACAACTGACCCGACTCGTAAACATGCCACGTCGGGGTGTACGATCTCGTAGAATAACTTAAGGACGTCTGAGACTGTGTAACTCAACTCTGACACTTCACATCCGTCACTTGACATACTCCGTTTCCAAGTACTACGCCAACCCAAGTAGCACGCTTCATCGTAAAATGCCTTAAGGTATGTGTTCTTCTGTAGTGGCCTCTGTAGGCACAATAGTCCGGGAGTCATAGTGGACGCAAAACCTTTGGATGCCTGACAAACTTGTAAGTTCAATTTTGGCGTCTTAGGTATCAACTTCAACCCTATTGGTGAAACCGTTACACACAGCACCATGTGGTAGAGATTATTGTCGTGTAATGGAGACAAGAACCTTTCATCTGCCAAGACCTTCTCTCTCAGGGTCATAAACGGGATCTGCATCGCGTCAGTGTCACAGTCTATGAGAAATGAAGACCCGAAGTCACCGACAGACAATGTGTCGGTGAGCACATCTGACTTGTTGATTACAGCCACGGTGTTCGTATAGGGTATAGTGTCGTAACATAAGACCAAATGTTCCCAACAATCTTCCCCAATGACTTCAGCCACATACTCAACATCGTCCCCAAACACGTCAATGTGCCACTTGCTGTAGTAGTGGAACAACATGTGCGGCTTTGGCACGTAGGCGAGAAACACTTCCAGTTGGCTGTTGATGGCATAGTCACAAAATATAAATGTTGCCTTCAATATATGTGGATGTAACGAACCATACGTGTTGTCAGTGAACTGGCTTGCTTTACACGGCGTCTCACTCATAACAAACTGCGTGACGGGACTTTCGGACACGGATATTGTTGGTCCCATCAGCTGTACGGTCTTCATCAAGTCAATCAGCTCAAGTATGTCATCTCCATCATGCGGCTCACCGTCTACTAAATCAGGCTCTTCCACTCTGAGTTCTTGCATCATTAGGTCACTTACCCTGATATTCTCCTCTTTGAGATAAAACATGTCAATTGGCACACAATCCACAGACCAGTTAGGTAATGTGTGAAACAGTCCTGTACGAACCATACCGGGAAGCGACATAACTCGCACAGGGGGTCCGCAACACACACAGACAGTGTATGAGGCTATGGACGACGAGTTCAAGTTGAAGGCACGTATCATTGATGTACAGAACCTCTCAGACTGACATGTCACAACAACAGATAGGTGAGTCCCGACCAAGTAACATATAAAATCCAATAACGTGAGAATGCTCAATGCACAAGATGTCGTCTCGGTATCCTCCGGGACATGTATGATACGCTTCTTGAGATCTACTTGGACGCACTCAACACGCGAACTGAAACGTACAACAAACCGGTTGGGTGTCATGCCACTCCGGGCGAATTTCCTGTCGTCATTTGTTGCCACGGAACAGAATTGTAGAGTTTGATCCTTCTCACTAGACCTCTTGTGAAATGAACGACATACAATATCGCAGTAACTCAGCAGCTCTTCTTCAAAGTTTACATCATACTGTGGTGTAAAGTACAGACCGACGTCGGGCTTTGGGAATGCAATGGCAACAGCGTTGAACATGTGCATAGCCACCACTACAGGACAACCATCATCTGGACTGCCCATGTACCGTAACATTTCACATTGTAACATGGGCTGAATGGTAACTCCCCCGTCAGCAATGTAGTCCGGGACAACAGCAATGTCCCGTGGTGTGTAGGCTGAGCACATCTCTAAAGACACCAGATTCACAGCACACTTAACAACTGGCGGGACGACAAACCTAGCAAATGTGGGAGAGCCGTTGATCATATCTCCCTTGAATAGGCTTAGTTACTTGGTGATAATCTGAACTGGGTAATTTGACCCAATATTGACACAGAGCGAGTCACAGGGGAGTGTCTTTAGGATCCTGTACACACCGATTGCTGTGTCCCCCAAAACCGAGCACAGGCCAGGATAATCGATCTGAAGTCTGTGCTCGGTATTTAGGACCAGCTCAACATAAAAGCACCCGTGCCACGTAAGCTCAGAAGCGGTGTCCACCACAACTATCCCTGGCGTAGTTTCGTTTACCAATATGGCGTTTTTGAACATGTAAAAGTCTGTCACGTTGTGGAATGGGCTGTCCGAACACCTTTTTATGATGTTGTGTGGTTCTGTACTGAACTTAGTTTGCACTATCCAGCCCATTACGTTGTAATTGTCACGTATCTGACATTCAACGTGCTTGATGACTACCTCACATTTAGGATATATTAAATCGTCTTCAGTGTCACACAAGTGATCAAGGTGTTTGCATAACAATAAGAGATTCTGCCTGTCTAACGACAAACGTCCCAAGGCCGCCAACACAGGGCCGGAACCCACTATGTGTACATAGCTGTCCGGATTAGCTGTGTCGTCATCTATGAGACCTACATAGTTCTTCCACAAGTAAGACGAGAGCTTATGTGTTATGATGTCCTCTTTGAGGTAGTTATCTTCCGTTTCCGATACACTATCATCTTCGAGGACAACACGACACGATAGTGACATGGCGGGCCGAACCGGCAAGGGTCAACAGATGTTTGACAATTTTACAGACCCAGACAATCAGTTTGACGTCACAATGGAGCCTAATGATATCTTGGCCGACATAGTTAATGATATTAATCGATTAAAGAGAAATGAACAGCACAGTGATTCTTCGGTACATCATTCCATGGAAGTTGAAGAGCATGACCAACCTCCTCATGTTATCAAGAATGTCGTTCGCAGTTCGGTCGACCACTTGATCAACGGCATGATGGGTGATAACCACACTGTAAACAGATTGTCTCATCGTACCAAGACGATGATTAACAACGACAGTACAAAAGGATCGTATACTGGTCCCTTCAACTTAGAATCTCCCAAGTCAGCACACAACAGTGAGAGCCAATCTGACCAAGTACACACAAGGCATCTTAACCGTAAGGGTCAACCCAACATGTATGGTCACAACATAACGTACAAGACCGTATTTTCACGAGACACGTCTCGGACGCATACACAGACCACTGCTATAACGGAGCTACAGACAAAGATGGACCTGTTGTTGGACAAGATCACAGGTGGTAAGCCTTCCGTAGTAGCCGACGGGGTTGGTGATACTCACACACAGCACGGGAGGATGATTGCAAACCTGGTGAAACGGCTACGGAAACTCTTTATTGAGTATAAATTCTTGGAAACTACACAGGACAAGAACGTGATGATGTTGCACAAGTTCGCCTTCGGACAGCTTCCCGTTGAAAACGAGCTATACACGCAGGCCATAAAGGATGCCATACCAAACACGTGGTACGATAGGACCGCGACCGACAACTGCTTCTGTAGCACCGCAATTACAATAACTGACGTGATGTGTGACCAAATGGGAGACAGGGACACAGCTAACAGGCTCACTGTCATAATCATGAAACTGGTCAAGTCAATACAGACCTTCTGGGTGAAACGGATCGAAAACACTGTACCTGGAGTGCCCGAAGATACATTGGACTTTATCAAATCTGGCGCAAAAGTACCCACGAGAGTTAACAGACACGGACTGTCCAAAGCTGTGTTACATGGGCTCATTACAGACAGCCAAGACGTGTTGGTACTGAAGTGCACTCGTATGTCCGAACATTGCCAAATCATAATGGAACTCATAAGTAAGGTCCCCGTAGTTTCTTCCAGAGTAGAAGCTGAGTTAACACAAATTAACATTATTATAACAGGTGCACGTATCGACGACCGACAAAAACAACTGCTGATCAATAAACTGGTTGATTTTCAGGAGTACTTTAGTGTTGAGTGTGTGGAATACAACATAGACCTCGTAGAAAAACAAATACTGATGCAAAGGGTGTTATCTCTGGAGGCAGATCAACGCGCATTGAGGCCAAGTCAAAATGTCGCTATGATCATGACTAGAAGACTAGAGTCTGTCAGAGACGTGTTGAGAAACGTAACCGACAGCAGTGACGTACGTGTAACAAAAGCCCTGCGGGTTATAACAAACCTGTGAACGGTCTCTGTGTCAAACAGTCACCACGATGGACGACGTACAATGCAGGACCGTTGTGAGGACAGACACGACACACATTGACAAATGCGAAACATGTACAAAAGAAAGACTCGTTATATGTGTTTTACCCACAACCATGATCGTAGACTCTACCGAGTTTATCGAAGAGTGCAACAAATATGACAGATGGATTCAACACAAATCCAATAGCTACAAAGAAAAGGTTTCAATTGGTCTAAAAAACAATCTGGTCACAAGGAATATACCGGGCAACACGGCTAACACGGCAATTGAAGAGATTGTACACGTACACGACACAGATCTGTATATGTGTTTCAAGGGCATAACCGAATGGACCGAGTACCACAAACGGGTACATAATATCATAATTGATAATCCCCAGGAATTGACTACAAACATACTGAAATGTCTCCTGGTGAACGTGGGGATAATACAGTTCATGGACAAGTATGGTATAGGATACAAGAACATACTCGATATGTACATCGACGCCCCATTGTTTCTTTACCTTGTCTATCAAAATGTACCGCAGGGCCGGGATTACATGAGACAGTTGAAGAATGGCATTATAGGCATGTTGGTGGAATGCTCTGTATGTCACAAACAAGTCACGGTCAACATGTCGGAAACAAAGGCCGCTGCCGGAACTAAACCAAATGACCACAATTCACACAGACGAGACGACAAGATATTGACCATGTCACGATCCATGAAAAGTGTGAACATATACATTAATGTGTATGGATTGTCCCCCGGTCTTCTACTGTCCCTATTCAAGGAGAAGATAATCCAAGGTTGTAATCAACAAGAAAACATAATAATTATGAAGCTGGTGCGAGACATGTGCATACAGACACAGAAGCCCGTTGAGTTCTTTGAACTGTGTATGATTTGGTGTTCTCTTTTTAACGCCACTCATACCACTACCACCCACAAAAATAATATGGCCCCACAACGCATATCTGGCACTCTGGCACATATGTACCAAGTGTACCGCACACCTGTTGTATCCTGGAAAGTTCTTTTGGAACTGTGCACCATATCCAAAGACTGTGGCTACTCGGACACTGAGTATAATAATAATATCAACATTAAACCATGCGACCCCGGTAACGTAAGGTATCCTGACCTGGACATGACTGATCATCCTATACGTGCATGGTCTCAGGGAGGTGGGGGTCAGAAGACACTGTTGGATGTACGTGTACAGAATGTAGCATTCGGTACAAACATCCTAAATGTGTACGAACACGAGCTGACTTTGGCATTTAACGAGATGACCCTGTGTTACGATAAATTCATGTTACCTGACTTCCCCATCGGTTTCAACAACTGTCTGAATAGGTGCGCTTGTTGGCCCAACTTCATGAACGACACCAGGACCTTGGTAAAGTTAGTGCAAGATTGTAACGTGACGGGTTCTGTCTCCGGTGGTTTCATACAGTTTTGTATGAGTGCGTACATACCCAAACACCTGAACAGTTTCACGGCCTGTATTGATCACTCGGTCGTAAGCCCGTACGTCAGGGCTAACAAACAGGAATTGATGGCCTGTATCGACTTATTCTACACATGGCAAAAGCGAGACAGTGTCGGAGTCACAGAGCTGAAGAATATGGTATGTAACCTCACGTTACCACACATCGCCTGCATTTATGACACAAACAACGAACAGGTCATGAATGTCAACATGTGTGTGGGTATGCTCAGGTCCAGTGCCCTACGTCACACAATAGTCGATCTGTGCACAAACCGCAAAGTTGGACCTCACGTCACTGAATCGGGCATGCTGGTGTACTGCCTGTGGGTCATGTACGTGGTCATCCCGAAGATATTGAAGCATCGGCTCGTGTGGCTCAATGACTTTGTGAACAAGCTACCAAAACACACGTTGGAAATGACGAGGGCACTATCGGAGGACATACACATGGCTTACAGACCGTGCACAGATGACACCGTCTTGGAGACGGCCAAGCTTTTGTTTTCCAACACACCGATGTTAAAGTGTGCAAAAAACATACTGTCCTGTGTCAAGCTGCTATTTAAGCACTACACAAAGTGTATGACCGAGGTGCAACGTGACTCTGTGTTTTACTGTCTGATCGACACGTTCAGGTTCAACCTCCCATTCTACTATGTAACCGAAACCAATGACTGGTACAACTACATGAAGTTACCCAATGCCGTACTTTCGACCCTGTTGGAAAACGAGACTGTGACCGAGTTTGACATAGACCAATCCGTCGTGACACCGGTAGCGTACAATACAGATGACGAGTTTGTAGGTCAGTTGACTGACACCAGAGTTACATCGTTTGCTGCGGCCGGCCTCATGAGATGTTACACAGCTAGAGAATACGATATGGTCATAATGACTGATGTCAATAGTCTTATGAAAATGCGCAATCACGACGTACGCTCGTATGTGTTTTATCTAAGAGCGTTGGTCTATAAGTACATGGACCTATCTAAGAAGAGTACATTGCTTACACTGGACAACCTCAATGAAAGCAACCTGGTTAACGTGGAACATATCGTTATGGACAACTTCACTCCTAAGATGATACAGTTGGCAATGATCGGAAAGCCGAATTCCATTGAAGGATGGTATGTTGGAAAAGGCCCCGACCCAGCTAATGATCCACATGAGGCACCCGATCCGCAGCAATCCCGAAGCATACCCCTTACGACATCGGTTCCATCTCAGCAAACTACGGCCTTGGATAATCAACAGGGTTCCACAACTCTGTCTACTAGAGACGGGCCGCCCGATGTACCATCCGACTTAGGTCACGCAGCTCAGATTAACACAATGCCAAGCACAAGGAAAGTTGGCAGACCCTTCGGTAAAAGAATAACCCCTTACAAGACGAGGGTGCAACCGACCCGAGCAGTTAAAACTCCATCACACTCTGTGCCAGTGAGGACTGTGTTAAAACAAAACCTAGTGCTACTTCCTTACACTTACTTTCAAGTGACCGATAGTAAAATGTCACCCGACGAAACGATAAGGGCAATATTTGATATCGATGCAATTATGAAGTACAATACACATATCACACTGAATGGAAATCAGCAGTTCCAAAATAAGCACATAACGCCCCTGTTAAGAAATGACCTGCAAAGTGAGACTATGCTCAGATTAGCCCCGGTTGTGTACAAACAAAACGAGCAGAATGTAGACATATCGATGTTACAGGCTCCCGTCGTCGATGACAACAAGGAAACAATGCGGTACTTACGATCGTATTCTTTCGTACCCTTGAAACTGAAATCGGCACCGTCACATGGCATCATCGAGCCAATGATCACTAATGAGTTGGTCAAGTACAATCCTGGGGACGATAACACGACAGATGCGATAATACATGAACAGTGTAACATACTGAATGTGTTTTACACACACCACCACTACGTGAGGCAAGGGTACACAGGCAGAGGTTACGAGGCATTTCTGGGTGCCTTGCTCACTTGCAGTGATTACGACATAAACGCCTTTAACAAACTGTTTGATTCTATACATAATGTAGACTTGTTCAACACTCAACAGTACATGGAGATGTTCGTGAAACTAAAGGTACCGGTTGCATTTGTTATCCCATTCAAGGACTCGCTTTACATCTATCACACCATGCGTCATAATAAGACACCACTCTTGTTCACATACAATCCAAATGGGTTCTTCGAAGTAGGTACTCCAAAGAGCATGCATCACGAACATCTACGAATGACTGTTACAGACGGAAACTCCAGAGATGCCGTTAAAGAGTTCTGCGATGAACACAACCTTACCATCAAACCAATGCCTGGTGACGGTAATTGCGGCCTTCATTGTTTCACCCAAAAACACCAAAGGTACACGCCTGCGTATCTACGTGACATGTTGTACACTGACATCACAAACGACACATTCAAGATGCCCACGAGTATGCACAACACAACGAAGACAGAAAGGGAATATGCCTTAATCGTGAAAGAATCCAGTTATTACATACATTGTGAAGAAATGGTGCATTTGGCACATAAACTAGGTCTTGATCTGGTGATCATAAGTTACTTCACTGAACGACTTCCTGGTGACTACAATAGGAATAGCTTGTGGGTAGCTTACTACAACAACCACTACGATTATGTTGTCCCGAATGACAGCATAACAGATGACAAGAATGAATAATTCCCCCCCTTGTAAATGTTTGTACAGGACTCTCACCGTGTATATTGTTACAATGTTTTGTACAGGACTCTCACCGTGTATATTGTTACAATGTTTTGTACAGGACTCTCACCGTGTATATTGTTACAATGTTTTGTACATGACTCTTACCGTATGTGTCTGAAATACAAATTGTTACAAATGAATATGTAACATTAGTTTATTGAATGTATATGGGACACGATCAATAATATGTGTTCACTTATTAAATGTGCAGTATGTGCTAAATTGAGGTATTATTCCACATTGGCATTTGATCTCCGTCTTGTGCATATTACATGAGATTCAAACCTGTGTTGACATAGAGCTAGACGCTGTCGTACAGTAGCAGCTATGTTTGTTTTTTGGTTCATTATAACCCACGGGTGTCTCGACGTAGCAATTCATATTTTTGCACATTATCTTTTCCTGCGTTCTGCTTACAGTACAGAAATGTCAACACAAACAACCACAAGATAAAGATCACGAGCACCACGGTGAGTATTATGTTGAAGGTGCCGCTGTAACTCGACATAATCTTTATGGACTCAATCCTTTTTTTGTAGTCACTCAGGCTTTTCTCCATGACCCGAATGTCTTCGTGTATGTCCAAAAGCACTACCGAACCGTTGAGTACTTCTATAACTTCAGCGTCTGTTATATTGATCTGAACCATAGGTCGGTAGGCCGAGTCCCCTATGGTGGGCCTGTAAAAGTCTTTTGGTGGAGTACCCGCGATGTTGGTGACCAAGGTGCCCATGTCAAATACATAGTCTCCGGTGTCCATGTTATAGCACACGTTTTTGTAACATGGTGCGCACAGGACTTTGCACTGCGATGTATCAGCAAGACATTCGTAGAACCTGTCGTGTCTGGTGAACTCGTAGCAATACTTCTCGTAACATGTTCCGGGTAGGTAGAATTTGTTATTGTACATCCACACGTCGTAATCTGGCCAACATGTCATGTTTTGACTCATAGTGGGTTTACCTATTACCTTGTGCATGACAACAGTCTCTATAACATTTGGGACTCTGTTCACAATAAACAGTTTACGATCTTTGTACAATAGGGCTTCAACCGTTGGTACAGCCGATATGCCCGGGTGGTTCACCATCACTTGAAGCCCCGAGGGACACGAGCCCATCTTGCCTGACTGTAGCTGCGAGAGGCACATCTGCGTGTTCAAGGCCTTGTACGTTATCTGCATGGCTCCTTGGGTCAGTTGGTTTGTTATGCTGCTGACTTGTGACAACCAGCTCTGGTAGCCGTATATCTGCGAGAAGCCGGCGCTCGTACTTGATGCGAGGGTCCTGAACTCTTTAGTGATACGTTCGAAGTTGCTGTTTATCACGGCGAATCTCTTGTTCATGTCGGTCTGCAACTCGGTAATCCTGTTGTTTGTCAGTTCGATGTTCTTGTCCAACTTGCCAGTGACGTTGATCAGTTGTCCACCGAAGTTCATGATCTGGTTTGTGTTCTCTTGAACTTGTTGATCTACGAGGTCTAGCCTCCGAGACGTTAATTCAGCGATCACGAGAGCTGCAGTGCTCATGGCCACGCTCACGGCTACTGCTCCAGCAAGGATGATAGCACCAACAAAACGTTTAGGTCTTCTGCTCTGATCAGTCAATTCACTTGGTATCTCGTAAACCTTGGCCTTTGTCTCCTCTATGCTCAACTGATCAAATGCCGTCCGCATATTGAGACCGCTACGTCTTGCGTCGTTGAGTATTGTCTCAGAGTTCTTACATGGTGAGCGTTTGTCCGAGAGACATGTCTTGTCGCCGCCACACACAGTGAGAAAACACGACGGGAGCGCTGACACATCGTAGTCTATGCATATGGAATTGAAGTTGATGTAATCTACACCAGTGGTTCTCAACTGGTGGGTCGCGACCCAAAAGTGGGTCGCGGACCCGTTTCGAGTGGGTCGCGGAAAAAAAATTGAAGGCCCGATTTTCTAACGCTGTGCATGCAGTAGGCGTTGGACAGGAAGTACCAGAGACCATAAACGGCTTTGAAAATGTCTGTCACGTAGTGATCATCTTCTCAATAAAACATCTTTGCTGATGTTTTTTCGAGTCTTCTGGCCAATCAGAATCAAGATTGTTGCCGGAAGTCCCCACGGAGAATAACTTTGCGGTAGAACTATTCTTTAAACATCCATGGTTACAACTTCAGATACAAATTAACAATATGTTAAAATATATATTAATATGACCCTCGGTTTGATGCTTGACAGGTCACAGAACAATGGGAGTTATCTACCCTAACCCACAATTTAAAGTAAGTCACACAGACTATCTCCTCTTTGCTCTTCTCTCTGTGAGGAGCAGCAAGTTCAGCTTCAGAACAAAGTGAAAAACAAACAATGGCATAAAATATTATTAATATGTCGGGTAGTGATAGATTTATTTATTTTCTTCTTAGATTGTACCAGAATGCGTAGTTTGTTAGTATTTCTAAAAATCTCCTGGGGAGAATCCCGCCAGACCCCCCTTCTGGGGTTGGGTTTCCAGCATGTGTGCCTTTTTATACAGTTCAGCTTTGATTCCATCAACTCATTAAACTTTTTTTAAACTGCTTTAAAAGCATACTTTAGTTATGTTAAGGGATATATGTACTGTATTTGACTTTAATTAAAGGTGACCTATCATGCTATATTTAAATGATATAGTGTATGACCATACCTATATAAGGTATATTTATACATTTTATTTTTCAAAATACCAAACAGATCATTTTTTAGCCATGCCTCGTTTCGCTCATTTTCGCTTTATTCCAAACCTGCCTATGAAAATTCTGAGCAGCAGCTGACCACGCCCCCCTGCAGAAGAGCCGGCGAGAGTCACGTTACCATGCTTGCTGTGTTTACGAGTGTGGAATACACATGTCATCTCAGAGCAATGCATGTGTTCAAGCATATTATCAATTTGATCCAGAAACTGAAGCAGCGGAGGTTTTGGTGGAGGTCCAAACATCTCGGTTGCAGCAGGACGTTTCTGAATGGTTAGTTGACAAGCTGTTGTCCCTATTTATTTTTTTCATTCATATTTTCAGCATATATACAATGGCCTCATTGCGTTTAATAGTTTACAGTCCTTTTCTTCCAACATCGTGCAACAACCGTTGGAAAGTTCACACACAACCTTATGCTTGTGAAATCAGAATATTCTTTACCCATCCAAACATGAATAATCACGACACATTTGATATCAACTCGGAACTTTATTGTCAAAATCAACGGTTATTTGAACCCATAAAAAACAGGAGCTTTGTGAGCTGGTGCTGGGGCTTCCTTGGAGAGAGGAGCAGAGTGGTGATTCCGGCCTGCGTTGTCCTCTGATCCGTGAAATGTCTATGTTAGGTTCAGACAGCAGCCAAATTGAACCGTGTGGCATACCCGGCGATGACCTCCTCCCTGTCAGGTTGCTCATAATGGTGCAGGGTCCACAAAGACTTGGTCGAAGATGAGGTCCATCAAGTTGGCCACGTAGCCTGTGCAATGTTAAAAAAAGCACAACAAAAAAAGTGGTTTAGATTAGTGTATGCATGTCGTCAACAACAACATACCAGGGCTTTAGCTCCGTTTTACTCGTGGTGTGTGTCCCCTCGCATACATACATACAGTGTTGTATCCTAACACACCCCCATTTATATTCATGTGCGCAAACAAGTAAACATGCAAAAGCTTTTCCATATAACGCTGCAAAAAACGGCATGTCTCATTAGCGTAGCGTAGCTTAGCGTAGCGTAGCTTAGCGTAGCTTAGCTTACAGATCGATGATATATGATCGTTCTTACAGACTACAATCACAAAAGCTTTTACATAACGCTGGAAAAAACGGCACTTACCTCCAGAAGATTACGTTTGTTATTATAACTTACTCAATATGATTTGAGAGGATACAAAATACTAATACATAGGAGAATAAATACTTGTGTTATCGGCTAGGCTAGGCGTGGCTTTACAGCCTTCACACAGATCGCCATTACGGCAGTCTGAACATGTTCGCAAATGCCTGATAATTAAAATAAAAGACAAAGCAAAGACTGCGGAGCGTACAAAATAAAATGTTACAAGAACATATAAACACCTAACCGATTACTAGTTGGGGTTGAGGCGACATTGATACGGCTAAGCTACATGCTACAAGCAAGAGATAGCTTTATCAGGAAAAACACCGCTAAATAAAAACTTACAGCTTCAGAGTTGGATGTGTCCTCACTGGCCTGGTCCCGGATGGTTGGTATTGATCCCGGGTGTAGCATTAGTTTGGAGGCATATCCGTGTTGGACTTGAGAGAAGTTCATAAACATGTCCGTGGTTTAACTGGCTTAGACATCCTGCCAAGAGCAGGCAAAAACACAGATGTGACTGGGGTAGCCTGCCGATAGCCTATATGCGAATGAGAGGTTTGGCAATGCACGTGGCCGTGGCTCATTCCCCTGATAGGTGGAGAGTTGACCAATAAGCGGAGTACGTCTTTGTGACGTAGAAAAGTGTCGGAATGTGGATCCATTTTTTTCAGATCCGTTGCAGCCCCTTTTTTTAGAGATTTGGCGAAGGAGGAAAATAGAGAGGGTTGTGTTTTCTGACACTTGGTGAGTTCCCCGGAACACCGGGGACACATAATCATGTATAAAAGACGTACAAAGGTGCATTTAGCATGATAGGTGCCCTTTAATATTGTATGCTGAAAAGCGTATATTACAGCACGATTTTTGGATGTTTCAAATGTTGGGTCGCGATGTACTGACCAAGTAAAAAGTGGGTCCCGAGGCCTGACCAGTTGAGAACCACTGATCTACACCATAGGTAAAGTTAGACATGATGTTGTGTACGCCCATGGGTATAATGGCTACACCACCTAGTTCGTCGTTGATCTCTGGGTTGGCAAACACAACCTGTTTGTCTATCATCACATACTTTAACCTGTCTATGTTGTTTATATTCATGTCCTGACAGACTGCGTTAACTGGCGGTACGTATTCAACCAGCTGACCACTTCCGTCGAGCCCGATTAGGTATTGGTTCTTCTCCACAGATGCCAACATGGTGTTCACGTTCACACCTTGTACCAACGGAGTCGTGGTGGTGGTGAGCGTCTTGCGTGGTGTTCCGGGGGTACATGATTCCAATGTGTCTGTCGTCGCCACGTACAGGACTGTCTCAGAAAATTAGAATATTGTGATAAAGTTCTTTATTTTCTGTAATGCAATTAAAAAAACAAAAATGTCATACATTCTGGATTCATTACAAATCAACTGAAATATTGCAAGCCTTTTATTATTTTAATATTGCTGATTATGGCATACAGCTTAAGAAAACTCAAAAATCCTATCTCAAAAAATTAGAATAGTTCCTCAGACCAAGTAAAAAAAAAAGATTTATAACAGCAAAACACAATCAAACATTTGAAAATGTCCATTAATGCACTCAGTACTTGGTTGGGAATCCTTTTGCACGGATTACTGCATCAATGCGGCGTGGCATGGAGGCAATCAGCCTGTGGCATTGCTGAGGTGTTATGGATGCCCAGGATGCTTCAATAGCGGCCTTTAGCTCATTAGCATTGTTGGGTCTGGTGTCTTTCAGCTTCTTCTTCACAATACCCCACATATTCTCTATGGGGTTCAGGTCAGGGGAATTTGCAGGCCAATCGAGGACAGTAATGCCATGGTCAGTACACCAGTTACTGGTGGTTTTGGCACTGTGGGCAGGTGCCAGATCATGCTGGAAAATGAATTCCTCATCTCCATAGAGCTTTTCAGCAGACGGAAGCATGTAGTGCTCTAAAATCTCTTGGTACTCTGGGCTTGATGAAACACAGTGGACCAACACCAGCAGCTGACATGGCTCCCCAAACCATCGCTGACTGTGGGAACTTCACACTGGATTTCAAGCAACTTGGATTTTGCTCCTCTCCAGCCTTTCTCCAGACTCTGGCGCCTTGACTTCCAAATGAAATACAAAACTTGCTTTCGTCTGAAAAGAGGACTTTGGACCACTGTGCAACTGTCCAGTGCTTCTTTTCCTTAGCCCAAGTCAGACGCCTCTTCCGTTGTCTTGAGTTCAGAAGTGGCTTGACCATGGGAATACGGCTATTGTAGCCCATTTCCCGGACACGTCTGTGAACAGTGACTTTTGATACCTGGACTCCAGCTTCAGTCCACTGTCTTTGAAGCTCCCCCAAATTCTGGAAGCGACTCTTCTTCACAATGCTGTTAAGGCTGCGGTCATCTCTCTTGGTTGTGCAGCGTTTCCTGCCACATTTCCCCCTTCCAACAGACTTGTTGTGGATGTGCTTTGAAACTGCACTCTGTGAACAGCTTGCTCTTTGAGAAATTTCTTTTTGTGTCTTACCCTCCTGATGGAGGGTGTCAATGACGGTCCTCTGGACAGCAGTCAGATCAGCAGTCTTCCCCATACTTGTGATTTAGTTTACTGAACCAAGCTGAGTGTTTTTCAAGGCTCAGGAAACCCTTGCAGGTGTTTCGAGTTAATTAGACGATTCAAGTGATTCGTTGAACACCCTACTAGTATACTTTTTCATGATATTCTAATATTTAGAGATAGGATATTTGAGTTTTCTTAAGCTGTATGCCATAATCAGCAATATTAAAATAATAAAAGGCTTGCAATATTTCAGTTGATTTGTAATGAATCCAGAATGTATGACATTTTTGTTTTTTTAATTGCATTACAGAAAATAAAGAACTTTATCACAATATTCTAATTTTCTGAGACAGTCCTGTATATACCTTCGAACATGGCGCTTGCGTAAAACTCCAGGTAAGGCCGGTTCACTATGAAAATGGTGCCGTATACAGCAAACTGTCCCGCACATGGTAGGAGCCTGTTGGTACCGACAAAGTAGTTCACTTTCATGTTTCTGTACAGCTGCTTTTCCATTACGTCACGTTGATATCGTTCATTGCCCGTCTTGCTGAATGCCGCTGGGTCTACAGTTGGGTTTTCCGTCATGAGAGGTAGTAATCCGATGGTCGTGGACAACAGTTCCACGACAGGTAGGTTCTCCCGACCGGTCTTGTAGTCGGTATCAGCGTTCGCAAGTGATATCTTGTTCAACCCAAACGTGGCGGATATGAGGTTAACCTGCTCCAGCAAAAGGTCTGGAGTTGTGAAAACAGTGATCACCTCTTTGTAAACTAAGCCGGTCTGGGTCCTTTCCACAACATAGTTACTTCCCATGCAGCAGTAGTTTGTCCCTTGTGTCTCACATTGAAACCCGGAGGACACAATGTCTGCCATGGGTAACGTCTTTGACGATACACTACCAGCTTTCTGAATATCAACATATCTCTGTGTCGCCACGAGACCGGTCCCGGGTTTGGACTTGAGCATGTTTGTGTCGATTATCAGACCGCTAAGTGACAGGCTCAAAATGATCAATTCTTTCGGTACTCTTTTCATGATGTCGGTGATGTATGAGAAAACCGAGTCCACGTTTGCGTTGTCTCCCCTTCCAGATTTGACACCGTAAACTGTTGCCCGCACCAGTTGTCAAACCGATCATATCAGTGGGGATTACATACCCTGAGACATAGGGGTTCAATTCTTCGTACTTTATCTGACTCATAATGACCTTGGCGAACGGTAACTTTATAGTTATGGTGTAGATGTCATACAGCTTAAGGACCTGTACCACTTTCTTGACCCATCCTTCAAGATGGGCTGAGTATGCGTCCAGGTTGGTGAAGTCCAACATGATTCCGGAGCTAGCCACCGACACAGCAGTTACAGCAACATATTTGATAATGTCACCATCCGACCCGTACGTGAATAGATTGGAGTCGGTGACGGGTAGAGTTAGGATGACAGACGGTACGAGGTTCCTAAGTTGTTTGAGTACTGCTGTGTCGTAAGCCAGATTATTACCCCTCAGTATTTGTGGAGGCACAAACACCACTTGGCACCTAGCAATACCTTCGGGAACGGTCTGGAAGAACATGTAAGCTCCCGTGGTCTGGTACACACCGGCAGATAGTTCGCATAGTACACTGGGCGGTGGTTGCTTATCTCCAAGGTTTGTGATGCCGTATTCCTGAATATCTCTTGTCACCCTGAAGTTAGATTTCCCCCCAGGTTTTGTTATCCTGGGACCCAGTTGGTCGTAGCACATGTCTACACTTTCGATGTCGCCTGCTCCCAAATAGGTGAGGATGCAACCGTAGGGTGAGTCCCTAACAGTAAGCGCGTCAGCACTGCTCACGGTGTAGTCTTTGCCGTATATTGCCTCCTTTACGATACGGTATGCTGCGCAAATCGACTGGGACCCCGTACACTCTGCTATCTTAGAACTGTTGAAGAAGTATGCCCTCGGTCCAACCTCTCCGTACAGGCTGATGGATGGGAAGTTCATAGGGTAACGGTCATATGCCTTTTCTTTACAGTTGAATGGCATCGCCGTCTCCACGCAACTCTCAACATTACCCAGAAAGGGACTAATCATTACCGATGGTTGTTCCGTCGACACAACTTGCCACCTGGTAGCAAAAGTGTTCACGCAGTAGTGTGTACACATTATGGGCAGGGTGTCCGTTGGACTCGGTACGTAAGCTAATGCTATGTCATTATCTGTCTTGGCGACACACTCCCATATGTGTTTATTCTCGATAAGGAGCGAACAGTCACCGGATGGTATCAGGGTAAGATATGGAGCCTGATACTTGTACGTCAGATCTGAGAAATAAGTCACCTGTACATTATTCTGTCCCCGCATCATGTTGCCCATTATCAGGTCCCGTGTGAAATTAAAACTGTCGCTCAATTCCACACGATGGGGTTTCGGTTTCAGTGTGGTTATGATGTTACTGGAAGTTCGAGGCACACTACCCTCACTGACGACTCCTACATTATTTCCATTACCTCCAACCTGACGGTTGTTAAAATTATGTGATGACACGTACATGAAACCAAACAGGTAGAGAGAATAGATCAACATAATCATCACCGAAGTCCTTTATTTGAAACAGAGTCATCATCATGTATCTTGATGATAGCATTAATGTGTACAAACATCAACGGATTGTCACTACGAGTAAGGGGCACGTAACTGAACATATAGCATAGACACACAGATTAAGTGAATGGTTCAAGTAATGTAACAATTGGAAACAAAAGCTATAACATTGTAGCCACATATTTAATACGTCGCTTAAACAGACACGTTTTCACCGTGACGAAACACACGTTGATACACAACAGAAGTAAGCTACAACCAAAGAATATCAGAGTCATGGGTATAGTCGCGGAATCACAGAGTTTGAGAGAAATTGCCCCGATGACTAAAGATACAAGTTGTAAAGTGAACCAGTGAGTGGTTTGTCCGAAAAAAAGGAAGACTTTGTAGAACTCTGCAATGATGTAAAACACAAGCAGAAACCACAAGTAGTCAACGTAGCCCGAGGCAGCAGCCACAGTGCTGGCCTTGATAAAAAACACGGCTCCAGAGAACAACATGCCATTCTCGACCACGACAACCATAAGTCCATCTGTCTTGCATCCAAATGTAATTGCCATGACTTGCTCATTGAAAGGCGAATAGGTCATCTGACGGAACCCATTATTCGCAAGCATGATTGCGCCAATGAAAAACATCATCCCGGATGTGGTGGTCATCGAGATGACCACAATGGGGTCAGGAGAGTACATAAAGTTCATGATCACCAATATGAACACTCCCAGCGACTGAGCAGTTATGCTGTCGTTCAGTATGTACTTATAGAAAGACCCGTATGACTCCCTGTGCTTCTCCACCTCTAGACCGGTGGTGTCTTTCTCGTCATTTGGGTCATCTTCCAACACGACGCTGTCGTCTGGAAGCCACTGTTGTATCTCATCGTCGTGACATTTGGTCCCCATCGGGATCATCACCTTCCCAACCGTGGTCCAATTGATTGGGAGGAACATGCACCTGATTGAGTACAGTATGATCATCCAGGACATGATGATCTCGCTGACTATCAGACTGTCCACAACCTCTGGTGCCACGGTCGCTGCATGTGTGTGGTTCACAGGACACTTGACAATGTGTCTCAGAGAGACAGTCTTCAATGTTGTTGTGAAGTATGTTTGAAAGCTGTATACCGTAACCAACACGCCATATGCTGTGAGTCTGAACATCTGCGTGTCAACCTTGTTGAAACCCATTGGACCTTAGTCTATATGTATTAAGTTGGTCAAGAAATGAATTACAATATAGTAGTTTTATTAGTTCAGACAACAGACCGACATGACAAAGCTAAATCACATTGGGTTTATAGTTGCTAATCTCTAAACTTGACGTGTTTCTCCTGTTTGTGGTAATCAGAGCGACCAGTTGTCCTTCTCTTTCTTCCCTGCTCCACCACTAGCACTCTTCTTCCTTCTGGTGAGTCATCGTCCTCGGGAAGAGAGACATTTGTGTCTGTGTCCATCGTGTTGTCCAGGTCGAGGTTGAACTCAGACGTGAACCCCATTGCCTGGGTCATGATATCTTCCGACACAGCATTCATCTTCCCTGCTCGTTTTCTAGATGACTGGTCAGTTGTCCTGTCGACAGCATCATCTTCACTCTCGGCGTCACAAGACATCTCATCGTTGTAGATACAGTCCTCATCTTCGTTCAGTACGATGTTCTGCTCGATCATGACTTTCTTCAAGTTCACCCACATGGCCTTGGTCACGCTTGGTACATTACTGTTAATTGTGCGTGTGTTCAGTTTCATCACTCCATCTTCCACGTACAACTCAGTCTTCAGACTGTCTATGATGGATTCAGCAGCCATGATATCAGGACGTTTCACGACATCTACAGTCCCCGACCGAGATGTGTGGGTTTTGTTAAGGTGGTCGTTGCCCATGATTGTGACCTTGTAATCTTTGGTGCCAAAATGTAAAGTCAACTTTGTGTTCCTGGATGTTGTGTTTCCAAAGAAGGCTCTCCAGTAACACTTGACAAAGCAAGGAGCCTGGACGTAATATTCAGGCTTACTCAGAATCACTTCGTGTGCTTGGAGGTAGTTGTTCTTCTGTATTGTCACAGACATGTAACACATTGTCTTGTTGATCTTTGCGTGATTTAGGAAACCACTCACATCATCAATCTTTGCTCTGATTAGAGCTGGCACACTGGTCCTCTTCAGTAGCAACTTCTGTACATTTTTGTTGGGTCCCATCTGTCTGAACATCTTGTCTTTGATGTATGACTGGCTAACTATCATCTCACTGGAATGTACCTTATCGGCGTCGCGGTCCGGGAAACTGAAGTTCATGAAACTAGACATCCCGAATCCCTTCTTCATTAGAGTCTTGAGGGATTCTTTCATCCCACCTGATGTCACCATACCTTCTTGGATGAACCAAGTCATATGTCCGGCCACTTCTGCCAACAGTAGTTGTCTAACAGATATGGCAAGGGACACACAACAGAAGGGACACACACTGTTGTCCAGGAGCACCTCGACCTCACGTTGTTCCGGGGCACTGTTGACATTCTTACCCTCGGTGCCGCATGATGTAAAACCAAGGTACTTGTTCTTGACGGACCATAGGCCAAAGATCTGGAAGTCTGTACACAGATCTGGTGCAACTGTCCTACCGTAGTTGACACCCGTGTGTTTTCCATCAAAGTACCTTTGTAAGTTGCTTGTGGTGTTTTTTAACATCATCACTTTGATCATGTCACCATACTTCTGGAGACCGTTGACAGACTTTGCCTTCCCTTTACCGATACCGACCTCACCAAAGCCTTCTCCGAACAGCACCTTGCAACCGTCTATATTCATGACAGTGTCAGTGTTATTTGCAAGCAACGCGCTGATCCTTGTCTGCACAAAGCGTAGGGAGTCCAAGTCAACCAAGTCTGGTCCGACAGGCTTGTACCATGTTGATGCTGGCATGGTCATCCTAAAGGCAGTCAGGTATGCTACCTGTAAGTGACAGCAGAAAGCGTCGCTCTGTAGCCACATCTCTGTATCTTGCACACACTGTATATTGTGGCCCATTTCTTGTTCTTGGAACATAGTGGGTCTGTTACTCTTCCTGGTCTTGAATGACGGATGCAGGTAATTCCACCACACAGCCTTGTGGGGAGCATTATCAACTAGCTTCATCATGGTCTGGTGATTCCATAACAGCTCACTGCCGCTTGAGTCATACTCCGTGGCTGACTCGTACACCTTCTTCGTGCCCTGAACTGAAGGGGTCAAATCAAACCCCCGGAACAGCTTATATGTTTTGTTTATACAGGGGAACATGGGCCTGGTGAAATAGGCACAGGTGTTTGACCTGTAGTTGAACGGGAGGACCACCGACTTGGCCAGCCCATAAATAGAAGACAGAACGGACACCGGGACCACTGTCTTGAGTGCACTCATGACAACGTCGCATAAAAACAGATAGCATACATGTTGAGGTACGGGTTGATCTTCTTTTGAACAGTTGTCCCAATCGAGTGACTCACCATTGAAAGCAAGTGTCCTACCCCAGTCAAAGACGTTTCTGGCAAACTGTTTCTCGGTAGCTATCACGTGGGTCCCGTCGGTTTCGAGATCATCGTCCTCTGACTCATCTGTCTCTTTTCGATCTACGGACTCTATCTCTGTCAACATTGTGAGATCTATCATTTCACACTTGCCCCACTGCTCACACACCGTTGATCCGTAAGCTTTGAGCTTGGTCCAGTCGTGAGTCTCATTGACGAAATGTCCCAAGTGCTCCGGGTAGATTGTCCAGAGAGTGTCCAGGGACAAGTCAGGGTCATAGAAAGCACAGAAAGGGTTACAATTCGGAAGAAGCACAGGGAGAAGCTTCTCAGGTCGAAGGTACGCACCATTAAGGAAGATCAAAGTATTAAGGTTGAGCCCAGGTGGGGTCATGATCCAAAAACCCTCTTTTATTCCGCCTGCATGTACAACATCGGTAGGACTTGCGGCCATTTTATCAGAAACAGCTTCCGGGACACAAACAGCGACTCCTTCAGTTCCTCTGCTATCAAGTTAGCCGGTGTCTTCTCTTACACAAAGGCTCTGTTATCCAAAGTGTTTTACAACATCTACTTGAATGAGGATTGGTTGTGGGCTGGTGTACTTGAAGAGTACAAGACTCCAACTGCTCTCAGGTTGTGCCTGCTGAGAGAATACACAACATTTATAATCGAGTCTGGGTGGCAGGACAAGTGGACACTCCCCCAAATTAAATTATTCACCTCGGCACTTGCCACACGTCCCGTGGTCAAAGTGGACAAATGGAACCTATATGTGCCCAGGATCATAAAGAAGTCGTATATGTACAAGCTCCGGCAAGGGTTTCACTACACAAAGCGGCACAGTCAGAAAGAAGCGTGTTACTCAGAACAGATGGTCACGATCAAAGTGCTACTGGACAACTTCACAGTTGAGGACCCACTGTTCGTACTTGACCACCTGTACCCGTACCAGGACGTACAGAGCCTAACTGAGGCAATCAGGTCTGGGAAACTGCCAAAGGAAAGTATCTTCACGGTTAGGGCCTCGATGCTTGTCTACATCACGCTCAACATCTACTTCAACTGGATAAAGGCGACCTACGACCAGTTTGTGATTACGGACCAAGTACCAACCTCATCGGGTGGAGTCCGGTACAATGGGGACCTTCGATGTTCGCATTGTAACAAGTCTCAGACATTCAGGTCCTCTCTCAAGAGGGGAAACCCTTGTCACAACGAACCCAAGATGTCCGAGGACATGATGAAGTTCGTGTCATGTTGCTGCTCGGCTAAGTTGATCTTTGTACGGTTCACGGTGGGTGACTCAAACTACGTGATCTACACCCCGAAGAAGCAGATGTACACCAATTGCATCAGCTGTATTGAAATAAATTTCTCTGAAGTCAATGTTCAATACGATCACATAAAGACATGCCCGAAATGTTTAGACAGTAGTATCCAAATGTCATATACTAATTAAATATTCGAGCCAATTAGCCATTGTCTATGTGTTTACTATGGGGGGTCATGGTGTCATGGGTGTCATTTTGTGCATCTGTACTTTATCGTGTATTGCGCAGGAGTGGTGGCGTACACACGGCCCAGCTGCGACTGAATCACCTAACCCACTTATACCAATGTCTGTGCAACATGCGACCACCGTTGAGTTGGATGAGCCACATCCTGACTGCATAGCGTATTTGGGATACGAGATGGCACATGACGTTCATTTCTGTACCATAATCAAAGCGTCGATCGCAAGAGACATGTATCTAATGGTCCTAGATATGCTTAAGAAAGATAAGCTAGCTGCGGCGGACCGAGTTTCAACCTTTGACGGATATTCAGAACTGGGTTAAGAAACATGAGAAACTATTAAATAGGTTATCGTACGCAATCGAAGGGCCGTGAGTGTCACCTCACAACCCACGGGGTCAGGTGTTGGGAAGATATTTAATAGATTTGTTCAGTGGTTGATGTCCGGTAAGAAAGTCACAAAGTCAATGGTCCGTGTGACTAGAGACACAAATGACACAAGTACCACAGTGGCTACACCAACCGCTGTGTCGGCAACAACCCCGACCACGACCGTACAGTCAACGACACCGACCACGACACCGACCACGACCGTACCGTCAACGACACCGACCACGACCGTACCGTCAACGACACCGACCACGACCGTACCGTCAACGACACCGGCCACGACCGTACCGTCAACGACACCGGCCACGACCGTACCGTCAACGACACCGACCACGACCGTACCGTCAACGACACCGGCCACGACCGTACCGTCAACAACACCGACCACGACCGTACCGTCAACGACCACACCTGTACCGTCATGGACTCCGACTGTACCCACACAAAACACAATTGGACAAAATGTGATAGATACTCAACATTTGAGCACCATCTACGCAGCCATCGTAGCAAAATACCTACTCACGAATGACACAGTGACGGTACCAATTGAAGAGTACAACACGTTGACGGGAGAGCAACTGAAAGGGTTTGTTCTACTAAACTTAATCAGATACAAACCAGAGAAGGTACGTCACATGCTACAGAATGTAGGGATAATGTTTGCTCCAGGTGTGACAAAAGAGACCCTTCTCAAGATAGTTGACAATCAGATCATTGTGGACCTGATTGTAGACATCAATAATTACCTGGCATTGTTGATCAGACAACCGAATGACAACAGTCTGTACAACATTATAGACAGAATCATAGTGTCAATGGGCGACTTGGAGAGAATCCCAATTCCTAACGACCAGGATGAGTTGACCAGGACCGTGTTTGACCAGTACAGAACATCTATACAACGAAGGTTGTTCAATACCCTGAGTGCTCCGACCTACGTCCCCGTGGATGTTATGTTGTATGTGTGGATCGCAAGCAGTTGTTTCCTGATTGTCGTAATTGTAGTAATTGTCACGATCACGACAACCTACAAGTCTGTGTCACGTCACAAAGGTGTCATTTACAAACCATTAGGAGTCCAAAGACACAGAGAGGGAATCTTGTAGTTGTTTTACATGTTTATTGTTTTATGCACTCAAGATTACAACTGAACATTTCAACGTGTGGTTCAAATAAAGATTCAATATATATCTTGGTCTTGTTTTCATCAACAACATCCACAGCATAATGGTTTATACCGTCCGAGCGCTCCACCACAGTAACGGATCCGTGAGTCACACACACAGTTGCCGTACCGCCCGTGACAAATGTCCGCCATATGATAACAACATGTTTGCCCTTTATGGACACAATGTTCTTTTGTATGATACGAGACATATTCCTAAACACACGTCACTTCTTGTCGCAAGCGTTGAGTTTTATCCACGTGTTGACCAGTGTGTTGAAACACTCCACTGAAGTCCTGAACGCTTTTACATTTCTGTTGTCAAACACAGGAAAGACCGACTTGTGTCCCTTTACTAGCACTATTGCGTTGTTGACTGCTTGGTCAGCTGTCGTGTAAGCTTTGGTCATTAGTCCAGCAGTCATATTTTGTATAACATGCAATCGCTCTCTGGTAAAGTCTGAGCTGTGCATTCTGTGCACATTTATATCTCCTGTAATGTCACACCCATCATCTCTCTGTCTAATGAACAAGGCCGCCTCCGCTGCATCTGGGAGACATTCTAATGCCGTTCTGGAGACATCGGTTAGACAGCACACATTACATGAGGCTGGGGGTCCAATGTGCTCGCGGTGTACTACATGGGGTATGACGGCAATCATGCAGTTGGAAAATACATTTGGATTATTTATAAAGGTGTCTATCTGTTCTTTCGTCACGTCAGTGTAAACCATAGTGTCACTCTGCACCGCTGTGTACACTGTTGCTTGGTTAAGCGCTTCGTTTTCAGCCAGGTTCAACGGAGTGATGTCGTCGTACCCGGTAGGGCCAATCTCCTCCTCACCACCGACACAGTCTTCTAGGTCCGTGATGATACTCTCATCTCCGTCATCGCCCCATTCTGTAGACATATATGGACACGGGCTGCCAACTGCTGTCACTACGTCGTCTAGATTCATTGTGGAAACCAACTCGGGTTTGAAGAAAGAACATATGATTATGCTCATTAAGGGAGGTATATTTTCCACCCGACACACATGTATATCTGTAAATATGGATAAAACCGTAAGCTACTTTACAGTCAACGCAGACTGCTCATTCTGCTCCCAACCACGACGACATCACACGATTGAGTCACAAGTGGAGCCGATGAAAGACAATTTCGTGAAGTTAGCACCATGGGCCGAAAGTATGGTACTTTTTTACATGACATACTGTGCCTCAATGACCACCAAGGTGTCAGTGGACATGATGCGTCTTCATCAGTTCCCCACGTACAGAAACGCATCAACTATTAATCTTGGCGGAGTAATGCATTTAACAAAGGAGGCCATAACGACGTTGATAGTGACTGACTACCATGTGAACTGGACCCTACCGTCAATTGGTGAGATTCCCAACTTAACCATCGTTAACCCCAGTGTAGTTAAATCAAAAAAGAGGCATCACGACTTTGAGGAGGACACAGGTCACGCGAGACAGAGATGCCGATTGGACCTCTAGTTAAAGACGGAAAGCTGCGGTTGCACTCGAGTAAAGTACTAGACTTAGAGTCGAACACGTTGCAACTCTCGTCATGTCAAATACCATACGAAACATCTACCAAACACGTGAGCGTATACTGTGTCGATTGTTACGGTACAACATGTGAGGAGTACACATCATTTGACCCACGCAAGCATACCCATGGACAAGAGAACTTCATCATAGGTATGGCTGCAAAATGTGGCGACGTACCAGGTATCAATACCGAACACACTCCCTTGGACTCCAAATTCTACTCCAGGTTGCAACAGTACAACCTCCCGGTGGAGTCAATTATGGGTCTCACACAGATGAAGCCAGGTTTGGCAAAGTTCAACCACTGTGATGAATATGCCCTGGGAGAGGTGATGTGCTACTGGCATGTACACACGCCATCTAATGCCTTCCTATGTGCCTGCATATATGTTAACGACACTGTGTATGCCAAAACCATAATGAACCAGTACAGGAAAAACAACAAAATGAGCACGGCTCTTAGTCTGGGCTCTGTGGGAGACCACGTGAACTACGCCAAAATTGAAGAGTGTAGCTTGGTGACAGTACCCATGCGAGCAGAGTGTTTTTGTACAATATTAAGCAATGCTGACGCAACCTTGGCTGGAATGCACAACCTGGGCTTCTCTGTGAACAAGAACCAAAAGCTGTTAGCCTCCCTCGTTACTGAGAGTGAAGACTTCACAGGTGAAGAGGTCTCTTGTGAATCCGTCCAGGCTCTCACGCAGATCATAGACGCCCTCAACGGTCAGCTGACCGTCCTATCCGAAAGGGAGACTTTGTGCGGAACATACGTGTTGGAGGGGGCTCGTCAATTCACTCAACGGACAGGGGTCCAAACGAAATTATTAACTTGTGAACCCGATAACACACAACAACCACCAGTCAAGGAGATGGACCCTTCCGTCTGCGTTCAGCAGATGGCACAGCAGCAACAGCCGGCCACGGTACCCCAGTACATACAGGTGGCACCGTCAACATCATTGACTCAACACACGGCTCATATACCCATGCCTCCTACACAACATAGTCAGCCTCAATATTACTACGTCCCAGTTCTCCAACAGCAACATACCGGACAACAACCAATGGTCCATCAACCTTACCTCCAGACTCAAGGGCATCATCAGTCGGTGTCTGACGTACCAATGACACTCAAAGCGAGTATCATAAAAACACATGAGGATGAAGTGAGAGTCGAACGTGATAAAATGAACAAGCTGATGGAAAGTGTGACTGAAAGTGTGGTCAAGACGTTGACCAAGCAACACATGCTGCAACCTCGGCAGAACCTTAAGAGAGACAGATCAGATGATGAGTTGGATGTCTCGTTGTCTCAGGTGGCTAAACAGAAACGTACGTTTGCTGACTTACCTACATCTGTAATGGAACAGCCATTCTCAAGGGCTTCACCGAAAGCGGCAGCTTCTGGGACCGGTATGACACCTTCGCCTCAGAACCCCGCTCTACAAAATCCAACACCCAACGACACTGTGCTACTGAGGGAAGCCATGAATTCAGTAAACAACCTTGTGAGTGTGTTTACTGATTTTGTTAAGAAGCAGAACAGTTTGGAACAACCTAACACTCCTATGTGTGTGGACCCAACAGAACAACAGCCTCAGTCCCAACCTGTACCTAAGGAAACGCAAAGTGTGTCGACCCTAAAGGCTAGTTGTGCGTTACATGTAGATGACCATGTAGATCACATGACCAAGATGAGAGAGGGGTTGATGGCTTGTGTCATTCAACTCAATGAGGTAGAATAAAGACTGTATGCACTTCGTTATGTGTAATGTAATGTACAACTGAATAAAACACAATAATCACTGTAACATTAAACCTATTTTTATTTCCTTTTCTATTCAAGAACCATCTTCATTTACTATTTGTTTTCACGTACACATACAGATCCAAGTAACTGATCATGTTTACCACGGCTCTGTACAACTTCAGCATACTCAAGAGAGTATCGTCCATTTCCATGAACACGCCAGTTTTCAGTTGTTGAGATTTGAGTGTTTCGAATGACCACTGTTCAACAGGACCTCCTCGTACTGTTATGCTCTTAGCCTTGGTTAGGTACACAAGTTTGGCAGTGTCATTTAATGGTGTCCACATAGTTCCTTCACTCTGTATCTGCCCCAATGGTAACGATTTGACGATCACGGTCTTGGGGGAGCGTCCTTCCTCGGGTATAAAGGCACACGTCTCTGTCATGTTGAGAAATACCTCTACTGCCTGGTTGGTGTAGTTCTTATGTAGGTGGTTGGACAACATCTCAGCCATACCATTTTTGTATGTGATCAACTGTTCATCCCTTAGATGCATCACGTGTTCTTTCCAAAAGGTCTGGTCATCGTGGTAATAGAAGGCGTACGCCACTGCGGTCTGAAAGTAGTTCTCTGTCGACATGTTACAGATTGTGGACTATCCCAAATTTGTACAGTACCTGATAAGCGATGTAAATATATCTGATAAAAGTGTACTGTTGGCATTGTGTGTACACAACAGAATAGTGTTACATGACACAATGTGGAGCCCAAGGCAAGGTATGTATGTGCCGTTTTGCGTTGATGTACACGGTGAGTTCCTGGACCACCACAAAGGTTTGATAAATAAAGTGGACTCACGGAAGTTGTACAGAGCCTTTTGCATGTCATGCTACATTCTCGAGTGTGAAACAGTTGTGCAGTCAGCTCTGAGAATGATACTTGACGGTGATGTTGAGTATCCGGTGTTATGTGATCGTAGCATTGTCTTACTCACTGACAACCTGATGTTCAAGCCTCCCGACATGTACTACAAGCTACTTCTGAATTCTGACACCGATGACTCAGTAAAGGTGGGATTAGAGTTACTTTGGGCGTGGTTAAAAGTGTTATATATGGGAGACTACCACACATTGATGATCATTGTTAACTACCACATGACTAGACCATCAAGGGGGATAACACACAAAGACCTAACCGATCAACTGAACCTAAGCGGCTACGATACACATCACAGACTCGAGTGGTATGCAATTCAATATGTTATCAAACCTAAAGAATGGTTCTTGTTGCATGACGACACTAGGTGGGTTTACCAAACCCCCATCGTGGACTGGTAACTACATTACTGAAATCACAGACAAAGTCACATTACATACGATACACGTGAACACTGTCAGTAATATAAAATACAAGGCGACCTGGTACTATAGGGGTAAAGAACTGAAAAAGACCATGTCGGGCACAAGTAAAACATCTAACAAGGCCAGGTTGCACTTTGTATGCAACAAGAAAAAGATCACCAACATACACGGTGTGAAGGCCACACGCATTGAGTTCACCGACCACGAACACAGGTCAGCCAACTACACAACAAACATAAAACCCAACCTACAAGCTTACATGAGAAACCTGTTCAACTTGTCAATCATGGCCCAGGGCGAGATTATACACTACGAAAAACCCCATGACATCAACAACATCAATTACACCAGTTACATCTACGGTGTGGCCAACCCATATACGTTTATGTTCAAGACCAGAGGTGTTGAGAATGCCGACACGTATGCAGCACTATTTTTTTGTTCAGTGAACATTGTCCACGAAAAACACAGGCAGCAGATATTCTCGTCCATGACGGTGAACTCACAGAGGTTGAACAAAAACATGGGTGCCTTAAAGGATTCACTTTCATCAATCTGCTCCGACGACAACATGGAAGTGCACGTGTTTTTCAACCGCATATGTTGCATACTAGGTGAGAAGAAGGAAGCATTCTTGACCACGGGTGAAAAGATCACGCTGATCATGCTCACCGAGGAATTCTACATGTCAAACCATATAGAAAAAAGGGACGACGAGTCACACTGGTTAGCATATGAGCAGTACATCATGTGCAGGTTCTTTAGTTACGGGTCACAGTTCACCATGGACGAGAACAAGATGTTAGGCCAGTACGTTGCGAAGAACCCAGAGTTCCTGCACATAGCCCCCAACTTGTGCTCATACAAGGGGAGGTGTGGCATATTAGGTCGGGCCATTGTGTCAAACCACGTAACATACTTACATGTGACTGAAAAGTATAAGTCTCTGTGCGAGTTGTCTGTGTACCTCTACATATTTGCACGGGGGTACTCTGTAGACATCAGGAAAAACATCGCATTGTTGATGTCTTGCGAGTTCTCGGAGCATGGCAGATTCTCACACACGTATAGACGCAGCTTACGAGAGTATATTACGAAACCGAGACAAAGTAAAGGAATTACTTTCTGCTATAGATAATCGTACAACACAACTGACCAGATTACGTGACAATATGGACATTGTTGCGGCCCTAAACAGAAAACTGATGGTCCAGCTTGCTGGCGTGTCCACTGACGATGTGTATGTGCCAACGGGGACGTATCAGGACCAGGAGCAGTACTCGTCTTGGACAAAGTTAGGCCTTTTCACTGACT
Organism: Harpagifer antarcticus; assembly: GCA_902827135.1. Classification (NCBI taxonomy): domain Eukaryota; kingdom Metazoa; phylum Chordata; class Actinopteri; order Perciformes; family Harpagiferidae; genus Harpagifer; species Harpagifer antarcticus. Next base: position 2,383,242 of record CADEHL010000037.1, read on the forward strand.
TGTAATGGTGTACAAGTCCCAGGATGACACAGAACCATTCGGCTTTCTGTGCCCCGTGGTCACAGAGCAAGATGGTCAGCTACCAGATGACAACACCGTAAAGTTGGGTCTACCACAATGGTTCCGTGTCCCACACTGGGCCAAGGGTGACACACTGACTTATTTCCTGGCTCTAAAAGCTGGGACATCAAACACGTACGGAAGGATGTCTGTTGGTAAAATGTGCCTCACGAACCCCCCACCCACACTTGTTGAATCCCTAAAAACACCTATTAAAGACAATGGACACAACTTTGAATCAAGTAATTTATTTGAGAATGTCAGAGATTGCATGGAAGATGTGTGGATACTGCCATTCCAAGACATGACCGAATACACTTCTGTGTTAGAACAACTGGCAACTACTTTCCTAAGAATCATCAAGACGTTGTCAGATTAGTATCGTCGATGACGTCAGTGTTACCGGGAGCTGACACGTATGGGTTATCCGACATGTTCTCCGTGACAATGGCCAGTGACTCTTGAAGAACATTCCATTTGTGATTGTGGTCATACAATACCTCCAAGCCATTCGCGAGACGAAAGTAGAAGATGTCAATGGACTAGTTATTACCACTCTATTGTCTAAAAATAAACCCAAAGTTTCTTTATCGTACATGGTCATTGTAATGTTTTTACGCTCTGTCTCAGAATAAGACGTGTACACTACTTCTGTTTTTCCGTTGTTCGAGTGTAAGACGTACGTGGTATTTGGCACCCCGGTGAACATGGCACACAGAGAGAGCCAGGGCTTAGGTACATGTAGGCCCAATGATGTTAGTGTGTCGTGTATAGTGTCTTTAGTGTTGAGAAGCGTCATTGTGTGGACGTTATGCTCGTACAGGTTACGTTTCAACAGTTGCGCACGTAACCTCAACGTATCCACACCGTGTCTCGCATCATACGTGGTCTCGTAGACAATATTCTTGTCCCAGTCGATTAGAAGGAACATTTTGGTGTGGAAGTTGTCACCGCACGGGTACACTGTCATGTACCCTGTAGTGTACGTGACGATATATGTCGTCTTTTTGGTCAGGGCCATTAGGAAAAACAGGATACATGGACATTTGGGGCATTTTACACGATTGTATTCATTGTAGATTATCGGCTCCAGAGTTTGTTCAAAAGCTGCCCAAGACATCGTCCTCACGATCACCGGTGTGTTGCCAACGTTGTCAACGTAGAACGGAGGTAAGCAGCCGGTATTTTCCTGTGCCGATATCGTAGTTAATGACCCCAGGTTAAAGTGAGACTGTGGTTGTACCAACACATCTTGGGTTACGTTTACCTGTAAAGCCAATTGTTGAAAGACCGAACTGTTATTTTTGTGTCGCTGTTGAGTGGTCGAGTAATCTGTAAGCGACTGAGACATGTTAATAAACATGGGTGAATCATTGGTGTGTACTTGATGACCGTGAAGGTCATAGTTGTCCCATTCGCCTGTGTTATTATCTGTTGCGTATGCTACAGTAGCCAGAGATAATGTATTATCCACTAGGTATGGTTTAGTACTCTGAGATAATGTGCTGGACATGTCGGTACCGTGTTGCTCCTGATGTTCGTGAGGCAAGTTCAGCTTTGAGATCAATGCAGTTATGTAGTCGGTGGGCATCTGACCGTGCGAGACCAAACCACGATTGACTAAAACTCCAACAATCATCTTACCCACTTCTCTCTCAACGACACTACCACCTTCGGTCAAGTGATATATTCGCTGGTGAGCGGCAGCCATGACTTTGCTATTCTCAATGAACTCCTTCTGTGCTGCTACTATCTCTATCGGTAGAGTCTGTGTATATTCATGTTTGTTGCGCATGACCGACCACTCTTGGATTGCGTTCAACTTGTCCACATTCCGCTTAGAGTCATGTAGGATTTTGTACAACCTCATCTCGAAGTCATTAAGGTACACTGGGATGTTTTCGGGTAATTGGTCTTGGTCAGTAAGCCTGTTTGAAAAGTAGTTATTGACGTCGGTCAATCTTTGCACTACGTCCTTCAGTGTTGTCTTGACATTGTCACTATCCAGTTTCTCTTTCTTCAGCATATTGGTCAGTTCCCTCATTTTACGTATATTCTCATCGTACTCTTTCACGTATTCATCGTTAGACTCGAGTAACGTATCGCGTTCTTGTGTCAGCTTCGCGGTTTCATCTTTACACACTTGTGTAATCATCACGTGTTCCTCGAGTTGACGGGTGAGACCGTCAATTGTCTCTCTGTTGTTGGACTTAATGGTCTCAATTTCTACCTGGAGCGCGACATTATCTGCCTCGATTTCACTATTGACATATAATGTCTTTGTCACCGTTGCGTTATCTTCAATGTTGTCCTGCATCATTATTTGTGTATTGTCAACAAATGTCTTAATTATCTTCTCAAATGTGGTCATATCGGTACATTCGGCAAGCTCTTCCGCACAACGGGTGTAATCATTAAACATTACATCGTCAGACTTGGTTTTACTCAGGGAATCCAGAAACTGTTCCTTAATTCCCTCAATTAACGATTTGTGACTGTCTATTAGTTCATCGGTGACCTTATCGACAGTGAGGTTCATGTCTTCCCCGATACTTAACCACTCATCCATCTTGGTGTCAATGGAATATTGTATAAAGAAGTTATTAAGTTTTGTGTACACCATGCTATAGTTTGGTATTTTCTCTATGTCATGTATTAGGTCATATGTCAAGTTGGTATTGAACCCTTTCATGGCTGTCACCCTCTCTGACAGAGTGTTCTTGTTCATGGGCCCGGTCATACTGGTCAAGATCACGATGAGGTTGGCCACAGTTAAATTGTCTTTCAATATCTGACGTCCTGTCCACGGAGACCTGAAGGCTCTCATAGCCAAGAGCATAGTTTGGTCAGATTTGTTGGCCGCCCTCAACTCTTGTAGCTCTTTGCTCATCAAAGCTTTGTCTTCGGTCGTATTTCTATGCAGCTTGGTCAGGAGCATGTCTACCATACCTATTGACCCCTCCATGTGAGCAATGTGGTTCCTTTCATTCTCATGGTCTCTCATCTTGTTGCTGTATGAGTCACCCACAATGTCATTGACAACTTGGTCATTTATGAAAGTGTTTATTTTGGTATAGAATTGGTTGAACATCTGTAGGAACATTTTAAAATCATCATACGTGGCGATCTCGGTACCCAACAGATTGTTAGCAGTTACGATAATGTCGGCTTTACCATAGAAGTTTTTTTCTATGCACTCGGTTATATTGCGTATGACCAAGATCACAACGATGCTGAACCGTTTAATCATGTCATATTGTTCGGTTACCGTCTGAACACACGTTATGGCGTTGATCATTTCCGGAAAGACATCAGTGTATCGCTTCGCAATAGCCACCAAGGCACTTTTCTCTGTGTGTGCTATGGTGACCTTTCTCGACTCGCATGCCAAGAGACTACTACGTAAGGTAGCATATGCGTTTGCCATTTTTGACGCCTTGTGTCAACTTCTGTGGTACGTCGGTTATGTACGGTAAGGTTACACAAGGACCCGGTGTGTCCACGTTAAAGCACACTTGGCCGGTCCGGTATATCACATAGACCTCCAAGGCGGCATACGTCATTCGATAGATGTCAGTCGTGGATGCGAAATGATTTAGGATCTGTAACATCCACGGTGGACAGGAAACTGTTTCCTGTAGTTGCACAGAGTCTAGGGTGGTGGTTTTCACAAATGTCTCCTTGCCATCGTATGTGTAAAACATACGGAGGTTGTCTTCATCGTTAATGGTTTTGTATGTACGTCTCATGTTCAGTAGCTCCTTTGCCACAAGCAACTCATGAGGCAATGTGCCCGAGACAAAGTATCTCTCAAATACAACAATCCTATCCACCAACAGTTTGAACTCGATGTCGGTGCGACACAGGGCGTTCAGTGCCCGTGCCCTACTCAGCTCCTGGTTGTCCACTACAGACAAGCACAGGTCTTCGAGTAGCGCATTAACCTTGTTGATCATCATATAATTATCTGTCACACCGTCGGTCCACTGACCTTGGCTACATTCAAGCACCTTACAGAGCACGACGTCCGGGTCCGTGACAGCTCGCACCTCACCATCATCACCGAGCTCGTTGGATGCTGTCACAATACCGAACAGCTCGTCTTCAGTCACGAGCAGCAGTCCGCTTGTGAAAGATAGACATCCGTTACATCGATATTCAATAACTCTATTAATTGGCACAGCTTGGTACACAACGTTTATCTGACTAGTTAATGTGCCGTTGGGCCCAGCATAAAACATTGTTATCCCCACTGTCCTGTAACGTGTACCACCAAAGTCCAACCTGATAGATAACATGGCAACAGGAGGTAGAAACCTGTACCAACGGGGTATCCTCGGACAATCAAACTTACACCGGGAGGAAACACACTTGGCAACGATTGAGGAGCTTAAGACAGAGTTGAAAGCACAGTCTTTACACCTCTTGAATAGAACCAAAGACTTGGAGATGGCCCTGTTCAGGGTGAAAGCTCTGGAGCAGAGATGTGCAGAGATGAACAATGCAGCTAAACCAAATGTGTTAATGAACAAGTTAAAGCAAAATGAGAAAACCATATCAAGTCTTGAGAGAAACATTATGGAAGTCAAACGTAAACGGGCTAAGTCTACAATTACGGGTAATGTCCCGGTACCGACACATTGTGCTGACACGAGCTTGGGTAAGAGGTACCTAGATGTGGCACTGTCACACAACTACAGCACAAACATGACTCCCGCAACGTTAATGGACACACTGTTTAGACGCAAGTTTATGACTCAGAACACAAAGTTCATACCGCCCGGTTTCACAGGTACGTTCACGTTGTGTTTACATAAGATCCGCACTGAAAACCAAGGGTGGTACAACAGACACTACCCTGACTGTGATGACACTGAAGCGGTGTGTTGGGTGATGTTTGAATTGAACACTTACACGTTAATGTTGAGCTACATGTACTACCAAACCATCAGAGACACGATTGTATGTAAGAGTAACGTGACCACTATCCAGACAGATCTGCTTAAGCATAGCCTCGCGACCAACGGTAAGGGGTTTGTGTCAGCCACCGAGGCGGCTTACTCAACATGGGTACATCACAGGCTGCAGGCTTTGGAGACTTATGAAAAGACCAAACGTAGCCAGCTCATGTGGCAACCACCGCCACCGATCACACAGACACCTGGTCAGTCAACGGTTTCCGACCCCGCCGCCGATATTAACGGTATGAATTACATGAGCTACCAGATAGGTGACCTAATGCCTGAGTTTGTGGGAATACCACCAAAAGACAAAAAGCTTAAGGACCCTCCCTCAATAAACCCTCTGGATGAAATAGACCCACTAGTCTCCAGTCTGTTGTCTCAAATGAGATGAGATTACAATGGAGCCCATGGGATGCACCTTACAAAACGCTTGGACGTGTCATGTGGTCGAGTGTTTCTTTAGGCGGCCCGAAAAAACAACCATACTACTGACCGGTGACGCAGGCTCCGGTAAATCGAAATGTTTCATAGATGTGTGCAAGGCGTTCAATGACTTAGGTATCAACGTGGCCGGCACTGCCACCACAAACACAGCAGTGTCCTTCTCGCCCGTGTGCACAGAGACATACTTTAGGTGTTTTGGGTTCACATATGAGACAATAGCCACGAAGAACAGAAGGGACTTCTCCCGTGCATATTACGACAAGTGGAGTCTGGCAATAGAGGCCATCGGCAAGCTAACAGTCAACACAGTGGTCCTATACAAGACTTTGAAACGCTTCAGGAACTACACGTGCATCAAGTTTGACCCACGGTGTGTACAGTGCATAAAGTTCTTCTCTGATCACATCAAGAGCTTACCTATGCGTACACCAAACTTCGTCTTGTTCCCAGTCATCCTAATTGATGAGTACGGGGTTATGAGCTCAATGGACCTCTGGAAAATACGGTATGCCGTCAACATGTTTTTCAGAGGGCCATGGGGGCCCTTGATGATACTTGCTGGCAGTGTGTCCCAGCTTTCGGCGGTGAACAGAGACCACATACCTACCGAGCCCCTGTACAGTGACGTTCAATTCAAAGACTCGGTGTTACACGTGCAACCCATGTTGATCAACTTCAGACAACAGCATCATCCTGAGTTTGGAGAGTCACTATCGTTGATGCAGTACAACAAGATGTCACTACAGTCCGCTAACCTTTTCAAGTCACGTACCTTGGTCACAGAGTCAGATAACATGGACCCGACGTACGATCCGTCTGCAGTGAGGGTGTTCAACAGCAATGATCTGAGGGACACGTACATAGACAATTGCGCCTTGTATAAGGAAAATGAGAATAAGGAAACCGATAAGAATAAGAAGTTCAATGCTGTATATGTGAGTCCCGTACGTGTAACCAACGGGCCTGGTATAAAGATAACCAAGCAAGTCTTCCTGGCACATTTGCAGACCAGGTTTCCAAAACTATTTCGATGCAAACCGAGACAGAAAAGGCAAACCGTGCAGGTATGTGCCAGGTCCCGCCTATTCTACCCGGGCATAAAGGTGTGGGTTGTGTCTGACTTTGGCTGCTGCCAGAAAAAGAAAGGCTGCGTACAAGGTAAGGTGTTATCGGTTGACCGGCTCAATAACACAGTCAACGTAAAGTTACACAATGGCTTGGTGGTGTCATTCGGGTTGTGTAAATACAGATATGGAAACTGGACCGTTGAGACACTCCCCCTCAGCCCGTGCCTGGCGTTCAATACGTACGAGATCCAAGGGCTCACTATAAGAGGAACTGTAATATACTCACCTCCCGGATGGTTTAAAGGATCTCAGCTTAAGCCTTCGACCTACGTTGCATGCAGTCGATGTACCAACAGAGACGACCTGTTCATCACCAGACCAGACTCCGTGACGGAACCCCAGTACCCGAGTTTTGTGGGCAAGATCGGCGAAGTGGACTTCTACGACCGTGACCTAGTTAGGTATAAAGAGTCTTTCGAACATGGATATGGGGGCAGCACCTGCATCAAACACGAAACGTCAGAGGACGACGGAGCAGCCATTGATCATACCTAGGATAGATTGGCACAAGTTGCAACTAGAGCAACTCATGTACCTACGAGACGACGGTACCATATCATCACAGACCCGATTTGTGGTATGTGATGAATACGTGAAGTTGGTCTCTCAACTCAACCCTCCTGTGGCCTCGCCAAACTGTTGCATAAACACCTATATACAACAATGGTGTTACTGGTATGTGACCACGTGTGGTCCACCGATAACAGAATCTCTGTACGGTCTGTATGTGTCTCTGAATTCGGCCAATAACATAAAACCAGTGTTTACTACAGCACTTACCATTCTCACGTGCCATAAAGCTAGAAACAGATGCTGTCTGTCACCAGATATAATAAGAGCACAGGCGAAGTTACACAAATCCCCCCTTCATGTTGATGGGCACCATTGGTTTGTTGAAGAAATATGAAATGTAACTGAAAGGCCTAATGTATTGTTTTGTGTGTAATAATAAAACACATAAGTGATTTAATTATAGTCTCAGTCTTAGTAAGGTCGCATAATCATGACAGGTTGGTGTATTTCACAACACATGTAACACATTTAACATATTTTAGTGAACTGTTACAATGTTTAGGATAGGTTCCGAAAAGAAACCGAAATGTCTGTGGTAAAGGTAAGTCCATCATACACCTTAACTAACAGGAATGTTACTGCAACATGTCCTACCAAACCCTTCGGGTCTATCCTGTCAGATGCAAACGTGTTGATACCGGAAGGGATATTCTGTCCCTATGACCCAACAAAGAAGTCATTCTGTCCCACGGTCTTCGGTATGAACATGGAGCAACTGTTCAAGCCAATGCGCGTGTGCATGCTGACAAACCAGGGTGTATTGGGGTCCGACATGTTCGATTACGCGACTAAGGAAGATAGTGATGTTAAGGTTCTTCACACGGGACTGGAACAATTGACCCCAGGTGACGACTTCACGGTTACCCTTCCCACTGTTAGAGACATGGCCGAACAAAGGAAATACCTAAAACAATACCCGTCGCTTTGTGGTGGTATGTTGACTGTAAAAAAAGTACAGCCATACGAATTGGACCTAATGAGACAACTCAATGCTTGCGATACGTCCGCAACCCTCATCGGCCAGCTTGTCTGCCCCGTCACATTAAACAAACTGTTTAATGTTTTATCACTAATCAAGAGTGCTACCTTGGGAGCCGCAATACCAAATGAAGCCATGCACGTAATAAACATGGTACTCGATGGGCAAGAATCTGTCACACCCGATAACCATGCTGTACTGACGGTTTTGCAGATGCCAGAGATAAAGAGTTACCTGGCTTACACTCTGCAACATGCGAGGGCAGCTTTGTATGACTCTCAGGGTTTTGTCTTCGGACAAGTGCTCCGACCGGACACGGGTGGTTTGACAAGAAAAATTAATCCAGGAGAACATTTTGCTGCGAACATTTTACATTTCTACTGATAACACGAGAGGGAGGAACCATAGTCAAGTTGAGACAGAAAGTCAATATAAAGCAGAATCTACAAAACCAAAACACTCAGACTGGATGCAACAGCACATCTCCCCACTGCAAACCCCACCCGGGATCATGAAGACACGATCTAAAACCAGAGCAGATGCCGTTACTTCTCATGTGACTCATCAGAAGGTAGTCACTGTCAAGAGAAACAGCCGAAGAAACCTAAAACCTAGGTCTACTTCAAAACTAATTGACCCAACTACCATCAGACGTTCGAAACGTAACGTGGGAGCATATACCGATTCAACTCACGAGACGGTACTACATGAAGCTTCAACTCACGCAACTGACGACCACATTCACGAGACGGTACCACATGAAGCTTCAACTCAAGCAACAGACGACCGCATTCACGAGACGGTACCACATGAAGCTTCAAGTCACGCAACAGACGACCGCATTCACGAGACGGTACCACATGAAGCTTCAAGTCACGCAACAGACGACAGCATTCACGAGACGGTACCACATGAAGCTTCAAGTCACGCAACAGACGACCGCATTCACGAGACGGTACCACATGAAGCTTCAAGTCACGCAACAGACGACAGCATTCACGAGACGGTACCACATGAAGCTTCAACTCACGCAACAGACGACCGCATTCACGAGACGGTACCACATGAAGCTTCAACTCGCGTAACAGACGATCGCATTCACGAGACGGGACCACATCAATTTACAACAACGGGACCCGACTCAGTGAGTGTTTATCCTGACCATACGAAGAGTGACATCATACAGCTTCAACAAACCCTACGTAACTACAACCCAGATGCTCCGTTGCCTGCTAGATATCTGGAGGACGTGACATTCATGAACCAATGGTTTAACTTAGATGATTTGAACAAGACAGATAGTTTATGTTCACCAGTTTTGCAGCAGTTAGAAGACGTTGTGTCTTTAGACCACCTGCCACCATCGTACGACAATGATGATATCTTTCGTCACCTATGGAATAAGACTGCGGAGTTGAAGGAGACATGTTCATTTGCAAAACCCACACTGACACAAAAGGACTTGGTCTATCTAGCCACTCAGCATACTGACGAAGTCGGTATTGACAACACCCACGGAGCTACACTTCAAGAATGCGACACACCCTACGTCAGTTGGGACAGTAATGTCACCAAGTTCTCGTTACGGTTGCCAAAAAAGGTACGGGAGCACATGAATGAGACTGAGGTCCAGGTCATCGATAACCTGAACTGTTTGTGTCACGAAGTCATGATACCGGATGACTGTCCTAAACTAACATCAGTCATCAACTACAACATACAGTGCCCAAAACTGAAGTCCTGGACAACGTTCACCAAACTGAACCTTGACAACGGACCAAATGACTACGTACCACCGACACTGAAGAAACTCAGATTCACCATTAGCACTGAGCCGTTGACTAGAGCAGATAAGTTCAACATCTGCTGGGACACGTCAAAACCAGTGGTTCCTGGACATTGCTTTCGTAAACGTTGTGCAAAGTACTGTGATGACTGCAAGATACTTAAGGTCAAGTTGGATGCATTCAAGGACAGGTTAGATGCTGCACGGAATCATATATGTTCACCTGAGGGTAAAGGACGATACTACAGTTACGGGCCAGGTTCAAAGGACATAGTATCATATTCCAAGACGTCCACATGCAGCGCCTGTGAGAAAACTATGAGGCTGTTTTTGTTTGACTGCATGACAGAACTAACAAAGAAGCTACTGTTGTCCAAGAACCCCAACTACGAAGTGGTTGACACTTACCAAGTGTTGATTTACAAGTGGCCCAAACATATGGCTGAACATTTGCATTTTTTTATATTTGAAGACGTGTTATGTTGTATATTGCTCTGATGGTTTTCGCTTTGTACACTTTATTTCATGCCTGGAGCATTCTGTATATTTTCCTTCTTAAAATGCGGGTGCCAAGCTTTAGTAATCCTATGCAGGATATATAGAGATGCATACAAAAACGGCCATGTTAACGCTATTTGAGCTGTTAATGTTTGTGTAAGCCTTAATTAGTAAATTCTTGTAAATACTGTCTTTCAGTTTAGTTTGAATATGTAGAACCAAACAGAAAATAGTTTACTTAAATAAGAGAGCATTCTTAGTTCTTTTGACGCTTTTTCTGGTCTGTTGAAAATGCCCGTTTACTTCATCACCAGGGTCATTGTATTACGCTTCAAATCCTGTTTGTGTTCCTGACTCAGAAGCTTCCTGGATGTTTCAGTCTAAATAAAACCTCCTTGGTTGGAAAAAAAAAAAAAAAAAAACATATGGCTGAACATGACATGATCATGGACATCTTTGACTATGTAACTTGGGTATTACCTTTCAGTACCGTAGCCGTTAAAATTAACTGTGAATTGACGGTCCCCAATGATGTCCAAACTGTGTGCTTCAACCATGTGGATACGTGGCTATTCTCCCGGTACTGGATTGCGTGCACAGGTACACAACGAGACCTGGACATCTATGACGCGATGATGGATGTGTGGCTCACAAACTACCAGTTTGAATTATGGTTGGCTGACCAGTCACGACTTCTACAGATATCAGCGAACCTGATCACGATCGAGAGTCTGAATTGGCTCTCGAAACACCCGCTGTGGGTACCTTACGGGACCAAGGTTTTGGCCGCAGCTAAGACTGTGACACGCATGCTGATAAGGTGCCACGATGAGCATGGACTCAACTGAATAGGTGACGAGTTTTTTGTTGTTACGTCGTAAGGGACACTGATGTACTTAACCTGTTATATTCAATATAAAAGCTTGTATATTATGTTTTAAAAAATACACAAAATATATTCTTGGCTTCCTTTACTTATTTATTTTACATGTCGTAAGGGACACTGATGTACTTAACCTGTTATATTCAATATAAAAGCTTGTATATATGTTTTAAAAAATACACAAAATATATTCTTGGCTTCCTTTACTTTATTTATTTTACATGTCGTAAGGGACACTGATGTACTTAACCTGTTATATTCAATATAAAGCTTGTATATTATGTTTTAAAAAATACACAAAATATATTCTTGGCTTCCTTTACTTTATTTATTTTACATGTCGTAAGGGACACTGATGTACTTAACCTGTTATATTCAATATAAAAGCTTGTATATTATGTTTTAATAAATACACAAAATATATTCTTGGCTTCCTTTACTTTATTTATTTTACATATCATTGTATACATGACATCAGATATTCACAGAATACAGCAGCCATGAACACGTTTCCATTCACAAACTACTTTGACAAATATGGTAACATTATGGTAATCGTAGACAACCACGTAGATAGGGGTGACTATGCATATGTCACAATGATGGGTGATGACCACATTGACACCAGTCTATCTAACATGTCCGGTAACGTGCTGATGATGACGTTGTACTGCTCAGATGAAGCCAAGTGTATGTCTCTTGTCAATGCGTTGAAAGTCATACCTACCGTGGTGTTACACGAAGGACTTGGTCAAAGGCCCAATGTAGTTATGGCGATGATATATCTTCCCTTGAACGTCAAGGTGTTGATGTCAGGGTCGGGAGGTAAGACTGTAAAGTTTATCACTGTAATTGGTAACAGTACACCACGGCGTCATCGCGACAACACTGAGCGAACCACCACCGAGACTGACCTGTGTGACATGGAGTCTATCGATCACGCGACCGAAGAAGAGTACGACGTCCCGGAACGGGGTCGGTATGATAATCGTCGTGTCTGTACCGACGATGTGGATGCTTGTGATGAACGTAAGTCACTCGACTGTCGTGCCCCGACTTGTACCCACCCTGTGACAATCGGTACCCGCCAGCTACGCGGTCAATGTTACCGCCTCCAGAGGTCTGTTGCCAATGATTATGCACCGGAGATCGATCCCGTCGACAGTGCTTTTAGTAAACGTTGGGCATGTTTACTAAAAGGTCCGCAGTCAGGTGTTCTGTGCTGGGAAAGACAAAGTGATGTATTGTAATATTAAATGATGAAGCTAGTAATAAGATTTACAGTATAGAATAGAACAATTAAGTGGTAATAGTAACAATTAATAACTTTGCTCCATTTTGTCTTCTGGCTCAGTAGCAGCGATGTTTGCAGTGAAGGACAGGTTGTTATCTAGGATCAAACAAATACTGTATAGAGACACTGCACTGTGCTTTCAAAGGTTAAAACTCTGAATAACACTGATTGGTCGGAAAGAATAGTCATGTGTGTGTTACACAACTTTAAAGTTAAAATGCCAAGCTACACTCAATAGCGACAAATATGTCTTGAAAAGGGTAGTTTGCTAAACTAACCCGGACACACTGCAGGTCACTGCGGCGGATTAAAAACGTAAGAGAAACAGTCTAATGTCCTTTAGGTGTATTGTATTGTAGAAATTAAAATCAATGTTTAATAGCATAATGTAGCTTAAACATACCGTCAGTTTAAATGCTGTTTTATACTGAACAGCCAGAAGTTCTTCTGCACAACCAGTTGTTAAGCTTTTATTGTGAAAATCCTTCATCTCTGGTTAGCATTTAGCATGAGGCTAATATACCATTTACTATAGAGGTGAATTTAGCAGCGATATGATGTTGCACACCGAAACCTACTGATTTCAACACTACAACTACAGACGTCGAGATATTATTATTGTTGAATGTTAAATAAAGGTACAGTTTATTTGAGTACGTTATTGTTTACAGATGTGGGTAACATGTGGCAACATCAGGAACAACCAAACTGCCGTGAAGTATTTCCTGTATTTTTTGGAGTATTGATTACAGCGTTTAGAATGTGTTAAATGAAAAGTCATGAAAGAGTTAAGGAAGAGAAAAGGCGTGTTTAGATATATTGAATGTACAATGTCTGTATCCTCTGATATGCGTAACAACAGACATTAAAACGTTGGAGAGCCGGCCCGCAGGGAGGAGCCAGCAGAGGATATAAAAACAGCGGGACCTGAGGGGTTCGGCCTCTTTTCTTCACCTGCCAGAGCCAGAGACACAGCTGCTTTTCTGTCTAACAATATTCTGTTTGTAACATAACCGCGCCTTTATTTTTAATTAAAGTACCAATTTGAAACCATCTCAGAGACTCCATTTAGTCTCCTTTTTAAGCTTCTCTCCTGGACGCGAGAATAACCAACATAGATAACAGTAGTGAATGTGAGAGTATTTCAGTAGTGTGTGTGCAAGGCCAGATGTTTTCAGGAGTGTGTGTGTGTGAGGTGTTCAGTAGTGAATGTGAGTATTTCAGTAGTGTGTGCAAGGCCAGAGGTTTTCAGTAGTGTGTGTGTGAGGTTAATTTTCAGTTGTGTGAGTGTGAGGTTAATTTTCAGTAACATGTGTGAGGCTTAATGTTCAGTAGTGTGTGTGTGTGAGGCATATCTAATAGGGAGTTTGCAACTCATTTTGCAGAGTGGGCACTTTGATGTCCTGTGTGTTGAATTTTCTGTTTAAGCTCAACATCCTGCTAATGAAGCAGAGGGCCTGACGCTTCAGAATTGGTTGCTTATCAACTCCATGCCCCACTTATTAGGAGTTGTTGTGGAGCCTTTAATTGGATATCGGAATTGGAGGCGCCTGAATGGCCTGCCAGTAATCAAGTGCTCAAGATATATCCACAGATGACAGTAGTGTTAACATCATTAAGAATTTTACCTTCAATATCGAAAAACCAAACACTTCCGCTTTCTTCTCTATATTTCATTATCGCCTTTTCTTCTTTTCCTCTAAATGGACAAGTGTCCCTATGATTTAGCTTGCGTACTTTGGGCAGAGTTTATGATTCTGTAAAGCCGTCTCACTAACGGCAGAAGTAATTGGTGGCAAAATTGCTGTTTTGGAAGGATCTCTCACACCTCTGTTCATACCACCAAATCAAAAGCTTAGTGTCTGCCCCTCATGGAGCTAACAGCAAAAACTCTCCCTGAAACACTACAGAGACAATCTGAAGCCATCTCTAAACGTATCTGTGTGTCAAGATTACTGGGCCTTTTACACCTTGTTGTTTAAAGATGTAATTCATCTAAAACGTTTCATAATTGCATGTTCAGTGTTTTATATCTTTATTAGATAGATTCGTGGAACGGGGAACAAGATTTTGTTGTGGCTTTAAATACATTTCAGAGCGAAGAGTGTTTTTTGCGCTGTGAATTCATCACACACTGTCTCAGAGCTGCATCTGTCAGACGTTTGGGTCTGTCAGAGTATGTGGGTACATCAGTGTGGATGAGTGGATGTTCTGACAGCAAGTTGGGGAACTTTAGTTCTGCAGTTCACACCCGTGAGACTGTGACGTCTTTGACACCATGGGGCACTCTGACCGAAAATACACCTCCTCTGCAGCACAAGGTGAGGAAAGCTTTTTCAGTGTCTGTTGTTGGGTGACGTCAAATCATCCCTGTCCGTCCTCGAGGATGTCAGGGCTCATCTGCACAATCAGACATGACAGGACCGAACAGGATCAGCCAGGCTTCTGCAATATGAGTCCTCTCTAGGTGACAGAACAAACAATAGATCTGAGGCTTCATCAACAACATGGCTGCAATGTAAGGCAGGATATCCGCCACCTATTCATTTGCGACTGAATCATGCTCTACTGGGTAAATACATTATTAGTCATCGAGGAACGGATTAACCGTATCAACCTATAGAAGGCTCAACTTGAAATCTCTTTTTATATCCTCTCTAATACATGTTACCAGTCATATTCCTGAATGGATCTTTTAATTCAAGATGTGATTATTCTTCAGGTTTCCGATAAGAGAATGTGACAAGAAGATGGGACATGTGTGTTGCAGCTGGGTCTGATCAGCTGTGTCGGGAGGTGGGAATAGCTGGCAGGCCCTGGAGGACAAACACAAGTCAGTAATTATTGCAGGGTGTTAAAAGAAAGAAGCTGTGAAACACTGAAAGCTGTCAAACATCTGACTCTTAATGTCAGTTTGTGATTTTGAGGCTATTTCAGTGAAACAAGGCTGTTTTGAGCATTTGACAGATTTATGCTTAAATTCTCTCAGAAAGTTACTGAAAGATACACTTTTGTGTTTAAAAGCTGACCACTACCATGAAAGCACTCTGTTTTATTAGATTTCGTCAAGCATCTGACTCTTAATGTCAGTTTGTGATTTCGAGGCTATTTCAGTGAAACAGGCTGTTTTGAGCTTAAATTCTCTCGGAAAGTTACTGAAAGATACACTTTTGTGTTTAAAAGTTGTCCACTACCATGAAAGCACTCTGTTTTATTAGATTTCGTCAAGCATCTGACTCTTAATGTCAGTTTGTGATTTTGTGGCTATTCAGTGAAACAGGCTGTTTTGAGCTTAATTCTCTCAGAAAGTTACTGAAAGATACACTTTTGTGTTTAACAGCTGACCACTACCATGAAAGCACTCTGTTTTTATTAGATTTCGTCAAACATCTGACTCTTAATGTCAGTTTGTGATTTTGAGGCTATTTCAGTGAAACAAGGCTGTTTTGAGCATTTGACAGATTTATGCTTAAATTCTCTCAGAAAGTTACTGAAAGATACACTTTTGTGTTTAAAAGCTGACCACTACCGTCCATTATTATCACTAAAGTGCCTATTGACGCCGTTAACATGTATTACATATAAAGTTATAAAAGAGTTAAGGAAGAGAAAAGGCGTGTTTAGATATATTGAATGTACAATGTCTGTATCGTCTGATATGCGTAACAACGGACATTAAAACGTTGGAGAGCCGGCCTGCAGGGAGGAGCCAGCAGAGGATATAAATATAGCAGACCTACGGCGGTTCGGGCTCTTTCTTCTCCTGGCGGGGCCAGAAACACAGCTGCTTTTCTGTCGGACAATATTCTGTTTGTAACATTACCGCACCTTTATTTGAATTAAAGTACCAATTTGAAACCATCTCAGAGACTCCATTTAGTCTCCTTTTTAAGCTTCTCTCCTGGACGTGAGAATTATTACACAAATAACAATACTCTGTGGTGACCTGTTCCACCGCAAAACTCCCCGTGAAGGGAAGATTTGCCCATGGAGGGTCGACACAGAAAGGGCCGATTATTTACTGAGGTCCCTGAATTCACCGCCGTGCGCTCTTGTGTGAGCATGCGCTCCCCAAAATGCTGTTCTCACCACTACGGTAAAAAAAAAAGTCAGTCTAAAGATTACAATTGAAATTTATACTAAAATGTTCTGAGCTTCATACAGCATGGACCATTTTGAACCAAATGTGAAGATGGTGTTGGGTAAACACAATATCCCCAAATCAACGTGATTCACATTTATTAGAACTATTGAACAGCTTAGTGAGTTCTACACCTTTAGATTCAAACGTTTTTTCCCTGCCCTCAGAATTACTCTACAGCTGATTCCTTCAGATTACAGTCAGAAAGTTAAATACAATTCCCCCTCTCAGTGATTGAAATTGGAGAGTTGATCTTTGGTAGGTCAGACCAAACTCTAAGATTAAGGAAGCCGTATCACTAAAAAAAGAAAATCAATGATAAGCACGAGAATCTCACACTTTAAACTAAAACTAAGATGAATGCGTTGAGCTGTAACTAACTTCACAGTCATCTTAACATTTAAAACTAAAATGTAGTCACTGCCATCTGCTCGCCTCAGCATCTGTTATTATTGTTTAGCTAGCTTCCATCCCTTAAGAAAAACTCAATGACTGATTTGTTTTTGTTGCAATTACAAACAACAGAAGGGCTATGAACGAGAAATTATTGAACATACATTTCCTAAAAACAGACTAGATTGTGCCAAATGCAAATCAATCTATAAGCCTTTCTACTTAAGGGATAGACAGAGTATAACTAAATCTTCTGCTAAAACTGTTAGATCAGTTATTCAAATGCATTGAAGGTTCAGTTCACATACTCTGCCCTTGAGGTATATAGACAGTAACAAGAATATTCGTTGCGCCACCACGTGAAGCCATGCTTAGAGAAATTATCAGATGCTTGTGGTGGAGTCTGATCGTTCTTCCCCTGACCCTTCCCCTGAAAGTGGAGAGGACACAGAGGATCCATACCGTAGCTGTGCTACATTCCTCTGCACTATCCTATCCAATGTTTGCTAAAACATCTGTGGCATCCACATCCCTCCACTTTGCCACCCGAACGTCCCCCATGCAGGTGTGTCCATGTCGACAATAGTGCTGATGATCTCAGGGGTAAAGAATAAATCAAAGAAGGATTCCACGTCATGCCATTACGAGTGCCATAAATAAGAATTCATAACGCGTGGGCCCTGAAAACCAAACCTCTGGCAGCAGGAATGGAGCGTGGCGTTTCCTCGTAAGAGGGGAAACCCGATTTCAAAATGACATGTCCACCCACTGGCCACGATGGACAATGATCCTCCGGATAGGATAGTGCAGAGGAATGTAGCACAGCTACGGGATTGGGATTCCTCGGTGTCCTCTCCACTTTCAGGGGAAGGGCCGGACGAAGAAGGATCAGACTCCACTACAAAACTCCACATCAGATTCTCCTTCTCATGTTTGGCAAAAAGTGTTTATCTTTGTGCTGACTCCTTTCAAGCACAGTTCAGGCAGATCCACACCAGATTCTCCTTCTCCGGGTGTTTCTGTTTCAGAGGATGAGTCCTGCAGCTGAAGTTACGGGCTCATGAGACCTCTTGTCCCACAGAGAAGCTCCTCTTCATCTTACTGCTTGTTGCGTATCACAGGAATGAAATGACCATCCAGCCAAACGACACATATTTGAAGCTTTGGCTTTGCAGCCAGGTGTTTTTATTTAACTTCAAGGAGTGTATGTATCGCTGTGTATGTCTGTTTGACATTATCAAAGGACTTTGAAGTTCAAACATTCAAACATCCAGGTCAAGCTGGGTCAAGATTATACATCTGTTTACCCTCAAAGACACATGAAACAGCACAAATTAAAAACAAAACTTCATGAGAGCACACTTACTCCTGTCTCCTTCTCACACACAATCACTCACACACATACAAGGTATAAGGAGGTTTAATATGTAAGAGTGTGTATGAGTTTGGGAATGAGGGAGTGAGAGAAAAAGAGAGAGAGAAAGAAAGAAAGATGAGGTGAAAACTGCGACTTGCTGTAAACCAAATCTACTGTATATATAGAAATGTATTCATTGGGATAAACCCCTTGAGATGCACCATCTCGTTTTCAAGGGGGTCCCGACAATAGCAACAACTTACAGACATACATAAACAAAAAGACAAAAGACAAACCACATACAGTCTGTTAAGTGAAATTCAAGCAATGCACACAATCATTACAATTTGAAACAGTCGAGCAATCAGTTTCATCAATATTAGTTAATAACAGTACAGACCAGTTGAAAGTGAGATAACAATGCATGTTTAAATTACCCAATGATGCAAGAGATCTAAAGAGTATATTGTTGTCTCTGTACACACACACACACACACACCACACTGTTAGATATTGAAAGGGATTTACGCTCCACGTTTCAAATCTCTCCGCGTCCGTCTAGAGCTATTTTATATGGAAGGAATTCAGTGCCACAAGTCTACAATACTCTACTTTAATGGCAATATTACAATGCACCACAAATCATTACATTCAATACAATAATACATACAATACAATATACATGCAATACAATATACTTGGAACCCAAATTACCTGGTGATCACGTCAGCCAGCCAGCAGAAAGAGACTGAACACAGCTGCGTCTCTTCATTTGTACTCTCTAGCAATGGGAGGGGTCTTGATGTCCTGCTGACATCCTCCAAATATCCCCTGCTATCACCTTCCCCCAATCTTAAATCCCCCCACTCACAGGTGGCGAGAGCATTTGCATACAGTGCAAGTCAACACATGCTGCCACCTCCCCCATGGCCCTTTGTCCTCAAAAACCATATGGTCTCTCAAAAGTCCACATGTGATGGGCTGCAAAGTCCAGCTCAGCAGTTTTACCCAAATAATTCCATTTTTAAGCTATTCATTTGGAGCTAACATGAATACATTCAAATATTCTACTGCAATCCCCCTTTTGATTTAAATTTAATAAATCAACTACTTCAAGACATTCAATTCGTTTCTGGATTCAGACTATTTAAACGTTCAGAAATGGCTCCACATATCAACTTCATACGACCGTGTTAGAAATACCAAAATATGTAAATAACTCCATAATCATTACATCACTTAGTAACAACAAAGTTAAAACCCTTCAATCAGAAATGATGGAGTATAGTCAATCGTCATAAGGTATAACCTTCACAGTGGTGATTCAATTAATCTGTAATCTGCAAGAGTTGCAGTGTCTTCAAGCTTTAACATTACTTCATGTATACTTCATTCCAGCTTTAGTCAAAATGAGTATATTTAGGAGACAGCAAGTCGGTCTTCTCATAATATGAACAACCTGAAATGCCCTGCCTCCTATCATAAGAAGAGGCAGCTGCAAGGTCATATACAGTTCAGAGCCACACATATATCAGTGCATTAAACTCCCAAAGAGTGGAGACACAGTAAGTCTCCAACATATCCCTCTGGTTATACTACGGAATAACATAGAACCTGGAAAAATACAAATGAATTGTAAATGATCAAAAATTCATATACAAAAGTACCCAAACGGCTGAGTAGGTAAGATTGTATAGGCACATGTTTTAATGTAATCCCCATGGTCTAAGTTCTTTCTCTGTACATCGTCAGTTCTCTATCCCTCAGACCCGTTACTGTTTCCCTGCTCACTCCACTCTTTAAATTCTACTGGTTTCTGTTGGTTCTTCACTGTTTGAGACAGTGCCCTATTGGAAATCACCTCCCTTTGTAGCCAGACTTCACCACAGTAGAGGCGAGTTCTGTCTTTTAGGTTTAAACAGCTTCACAGTCAGATGTATCCAGGATGGTCTCTCCGCCACTCTAACTGGCAGTCGATGTAGACAGGAGTGCTTGTTAGGGACCCTCCCCCTTTGGGCGAGTGCCTGCTCTTCCTCTTTATCGCTCTGGTGAACACTCACTCTCCTGGTTTCACTGTCTGCGTAGTGTCAGGTACTTCCATCCGTGCGAGACCCGGAACTCCTGATATTGCGTCCTTGGATACGCTTCCCACACCGTGGAGTCGCCACCCTTGCTTGGGTCAGGTACAGCAGGCCCAGCACGCGGAAGATGACAGCTTTCACACCCAGCCTCCGGTGGAGGAGACAGACGCCGTCTGGAAGCGTTGATCCACCCCGCTCTGCCTCGTTCCCTCAGTGCCGTTCTTCGACGCCCTCTGGTTCCTCCTCCTCTGTGCGGCCCACGTCCGGATGATGTTGTCTTGGATCCTTCCTGAGGTTTGCCCACTGCGCACTGATTCCAGTGGTACCAGATGTCTCCTTTCCCTTCCAAGCCTGACAGCGTGAGATGTCCTCTGCATCACCCGATGGGGTCCAGAGAACCTGGGTCCCAGCCACTTGGGTCTGATGTCCCCCTTTTGCTCTGCAACCTGTGTGGAGAAATCTGATACAAATCCCTCAATCCTACGCTCAGGGCTCCTGGGAACTGGTGACCATGAGTGAGCTCAAATGAGAGAAACCTGTCCCTTTGTTAGGGAAGTGTTACACGGAAGTTATACATGAGGAAGTCACCATCACCTATCCAAGTCTTGTTTACCAGAAAATATAAAGAAGATAAATATTTGACCTGTCCTTATCCTGCTTAAATGTAATGATTTCATTTGTATTACAGGCTGCGCCAACTGTGCCGTGCTTGAACAGCAACTGAAAATGCAGTCAGAAGTAATAAGGAGAACTAAAAGAAGGTAAGACTTTACTATGTAAACAGCAGGGATTTGGAAAAAAGTGTCCATGCATTTATCTTCAGTAGACTCGACTACTGCAACATGAAGTAACCAGATCCCTGGCAAACTGCCAGGGATCTGGTTACTTTTTTCAGTAGGTGGTGTAACTCCTTGAAAGTGGATACATATGTCGCATTGTGTGAGTTGATGGTGTTGGAGCAATTTAAAAATTCTGTGCCCGGCCACATTGCGGTTTATATCAGCGAGCGGAAGGTGAAAACTGCTGCAGAGGCTGCTGCTCTGGCAGATGACTATGTGCTAACGCACAGGGGCGGTCGCTACTTCAGGACCCAGGATGAAGGGGGTATGTATCGTGCAGGAGGTAGATGGGAAGAAAAAGCTAATCCGCACTGGGGTGAGGTGCGAGGTCAGCCACAGGGTGATTCAGAAATCTGTCATTACTGCAGGGAGAGACTTCCGGCTGAGTGATCGATGGAGTAAGACGCAACTTTTAGGAGCTCCTGCAATATGCTCTGAAATGTGATTACAGGCACATTATTTATGAGATAGTTCTTGGTGTAAGAGTATTTAACAGTTTATTCTCGACTTTTTGATGATCAAAATGCCTTTTAAAGGCAAAAGTACGAATAATTCGTCCGCCCTGTCTCAGAGGCCTGCTCCCCATGCTGCATCCTCGCCTCTGAGTGATCCCTCCTCCCTTCGCAGCGGAGCTGCGGGGCCCGCTGTCTCCCCCGATTTCAAGGAGGAGATGCTCGCTTCACTCCGTATTGAGATGGCGGCTGTTTTCAAAACTGAGCTCCATGAGGCCCTGAAGGACAACTTATCATCCATTAAGGCAGAGCTACAAACAGTGATGGCGGATTTAAGTGTCAGTATTACGAATATCAAGACTGATGTGAGTGCCCTGAAATCTACCGTAGCGGAAATGGAAACTTCGCTCTCGACCTGCACGGATGATATCTCTACAATGCAGGCTAAAGTGGAGCACCTGTCCGCTGAACTGGAGAGAGTGGATAATAAGTGCGAAGATCTCGAGGCCAGATCACGACGTAACAACGTAAGGATCGTGGGTGTACCGGAAGAAATAACCATCACTAACACAACTGCTCTGCTGCTTTCCACTCTGCTTAAGCTGGAGAAAGAGCCACTTCTGGACCGCGCCCACCGCACCCTCCAGCCGAAGCCGAGACCTGGCGAGCGCCCCCGCACCATAATTGCCCGACTTCACTACCATGCGGACTGTGCTGATATCTTGCGGAGAGCCAGAGTCCAACAACGGATCAAGATCGGTGACTTTGTCGTCTCCATATTCCCTGACCACACCTCGAGGACAGCCCGTGCCCGTGCTGCCTTCAATGACGTCCGCCGTCAGCTCCGTGAGATACCGGGGATACGTTTTGGTCTGCTTTACCCAGCGCGACTCCGCATTACCCATGGCGGTAACGAGAGGCAGTTTAATTCACCGGATGACGCCGAGACATTCATTAAGACACTGGTCAAGTAAGGGATCTCTTAACACACCATTATGAACACCTCTGGAACAATTATTTACTCTTTATTTTACTTAAATCCATACACCAAGTTCTCTGTATGTGGAAGTTGATCTGGTTATAAGTGCCTTGCTCTATATCAATCTCAAGTTTGCAGGAGCTTAACCTAAGTTTACCTAAGTTTAGCTTTCACTATTAGGTCACAAGCTGTTAGCCATAGGAATTTGACTCCTTGTGGAGTTAGCACTGGGTTCTCCATCGTTTGGGGATGGGGTCGATGTAAGTGCTATGGGATGGGTGGGAGGGGTTGGGATTGTTTACTGTGTGTTTTTTTTTTAATTTCATTTATTTTTTCTATTGCTTTGTTTCCCTCTATGTCTCTTTCGGGGTGGTGCTTCATAGTCAGTTGTCTCTTTATAGAAAGTCCTCAGTAAATGTCTACCAATACTAGCAATTTAGGAATCGCTCCTGGCTCACCAGTGAAGTTTGTAAGCTGGAACATTAAAGGTATGGGGAGCCCCTTGAAGAGATCCAGGGTATTTGCTCATCTGAAACGACTTAATGCAGACATAATGTTTCTACAAGAAACCCATATGCGCTCCACAGACCAGGTCAGGCTTAAGTGTCCATGGGTTTCTGAGGTGTTCCATTCAAACTTCAACTCTAAGTCCAGAGGGGTTGCCATTTTAATTGGCAAGTCTGTTAATTTCACATCTTCCAAGTGTATAGCTGATGACAATGGCAGATATTTAATTATCTCAGGCACGCTGTTTCATGTTCCTGTATTGTTAGTCAATATTTATGCCCCAAATTTTGATAACCCACACTTCATGAACAAGCCTTTTGAATGTCTTCCGTCACTGCATAATAACCTGCTTATATTTGGAGGGGATATGAACCTCGTTGTCGATCCCAGTCTAGATCGTTCTTCTCCTAAAACGCTGACCGCATCACTCATGTCAAAAACTCTTTCTGACTTCATGTCCAAGAACGGCTGCGTTGACCCCTGGAGATTCTATAACCCCCACATTAAGGAATATTCCTTCTTTTCTCATATGCACAAAGCCTTTTCTCGAATTGATTATTTCTTCATCGATGCCAAACTTATTACCAAAGTGTCGTCAGTTAAATATCATCCTATTGTAATTTCCGACCACGCTCCTCTTTCTCTGGATATTTGGATTTCACCACCGCAACCATACTCAACGCCGTGGAGGTTTAATACTTTGCTGTTGTCAGATGACAAATTTAATACATTTATTGCAACTTCAATTGATGATTTTATTACAAACAATCAAAACGACAATGAACCCATCTCTTGTTCTCTGCTGTGGGAATCATTAAAAGCCTACCTACGGGGCCAAATCATCTCTTATTCTGCGCAGTTAAATAAAACTCGTTCTGCCAAAATTAAAGATATATCGTGCAAGATAAAAAAAATAGATCAGCAATTAGCCATTTGTCTCTCTCCCAATTTACACAAAGATCGAGTTGAATTACAGACGGAATTTGATCTCATAACAACTACTGATGCAGAGCACCTTCTTTTACGCTCACGTTCAACGTATTATGAGCATGGTGATAAGGCGAGCCGCCTTTTGGCCCACCAATTGCGTCGTCAGGCAGCCTCACGTATAATCCTCCAGATAAAAGATTCATCAGGCACGTTGCATACCGATCCTAGTACCATTAACTCAGTCTTTGGCTCATTTTATTCTTCTCTATACAAGTCTGAATCGCCATCTGACACTTCTGAGATGGGCGCTTTCTTTGACAATCTCAATTTCCCTACTATAGGTCCTGGTGTTTCAAAAGAACTTGATTCTCCATTAACCTCAGATGAGATCTCCCTCGCTATAAATAACATGCAAAATAAAAAAGCTCCTGGCCCTGATGGATTCCCAGTAGAATTTTTTAAAAGATTTAAATCTAAATTGGCCCCATTAATACACTCGGTGTATAAGGAATCTCTGCAGAATGGTTCTCTTCCTCCCACTTTAAGACAAGCCTCCATAAGTCTGCTTTTAAAAAAAGACAAAGATCCGGATCTCTGCAGCTCTTATAGGCCACTTTCCTTAATAAATGTGGATGCGAAAATACTTGCTAAGGCTTTGGCACGTCGATTAGAAAATATTCTCCCAACCATAGTTTCTGAAGAACAAACAGGATTTATAAAGGGACGTCAACTATTTTACAATGTCCGCACCCTTTTAAATATTATCTACTCCAAAAACACCGCTACGACCCCTGAAGTATTGATCTCACTTGATGCAGAAAAAGCATTCGATAGGGTTGAGTGGGACTATTTACTTACTGTACTGAGTAAATTTGGGCTAGGTGATATATTTATTTCATGGATACGCCTTCTTTATACATCCCCACAGGCTAGTGTTTCCACTAATGGCGTTCAATCTCCTTATTTTACTTTATCCAGAGGAACCCGTCAGGGATGTCCACTATCTCCTTTGCTTTTTGCGTTAGCCATAGAGCCTTTGTCAATATATCTGAGGACCTCAACCACTTTCACTGGGATATCGCGGCTGGGGATGGAATTTAAATTGTCCCTGTACGCGGATGATTTATTGTTGTATGTCTCAAGCCCCAGTAACTCTATACCAGCAATTTTATCTTTTCTTACGAAATTTGGTTCATTCTCAGGTTACAAAGTGAATATTTCCAAAAGTGAATGTTATCCTGTTAACGCTCTGGCATCACAATTGAACCAGTCCGATGTCCCCTTCAGATTGAGCCCCTCTGGCTTTAAGTATCTAGGAATCAATGTAACAAGAACACTAAGTTCCCTTTTCGCTGCCAATATCTCCCCTTTGATGTCTAAAATCAAGTCAGACCTTCAAAGATGGAAGAGTTTACCTCTGTCGCTTATAGGTAAAATTAACACTGTTAAAATGAACATTCTTCCTAAGTACCTATTTATTTTCCAATGTCTCCCTCTATTCCTACCTAAACAATTTTTTAAGACTCTTGATCAGGTTATTTCTGGCTTTTTATGGAATGGAAAGGCACCCAGAATAAGCAAATCTATTCTTCAAAGATGTAGACTTAACGCTGGACTGTCTCTCCCGAACTTCCAATTATATTATTGGGCTTCACACATACACAAGATTTCATTTTGGTCAAAATCAGTGCATCCTCCGTGGTCTAGATTTGAGGCACAGTCTTGTGGCTCATCCTCCGCTATGGCACTACTTACCTCTCCCATTCCCACCAACCTCTCTGGACATACAAATAATCCTGTTGTGAGTTCTACTCTTAAAATATGGTACCAATTTAGGAGGCATTTTAAGTTTACTTCTGCATCCACTTTAGCTCCTTTATTGGGAAACCATTTATTCCGACCTGCCTTATCTGACCCCACTTTCTCTGTATGGCATGAGAAGGGCCTGAGGACTTTTAGAGAGCTTTATAAGGATAATACCTTTCGTAGTTTTACTGATATATCAAGGGAATTTGAACTCCCAACATCTCACCTTTTTCGTTATTTCCAAATTAGACACTGTACCAAATCCCTGTTTCCATCCTTTCCCTCTCTACCCCCTAATCAAATATGGGATGAGTTTCTTTGTTCCGATCCCCTTCAAAAGTCACTTATTTCAAAAATATTAACAAACTCCTCACCGATGACACTCACACACCACTAAAATCAAGGCTGCCTGGGAGGCTGAGCTAGGTGTGAACTTGGGTGATCACTGGTGGGACACTGCTCTTAACAGGATTCATACGAGTTCATCCTGTGCTCGTCTCACTCTCATACAGTTCAAGGTGCTGTACAGGGTTCATTTCTCAAAGGCACGATTGTCACAAATATATCCCACTGTTATTGACATCTGTGACAAATGTCAAGCCTCTCCCTGCAACCTATCCCATATGTTCTTCTCCTGCCCATTAGTGTTTTCCTTTTGGCAGAAGTTTTTTGAGGATATCTCAAAAATACTCTCACTCACTGTGAAAGTCTGTCCCCATATTGCCATATTTGGGTGCCCAGAAGATTACAACAGATACAGCTCGGGGCAATTAGATATTTTGGCATTTACTTCGTTATTGGCAAGACGACTTCTTCTTCTTCACTGGAAATCCAAAAAAGCTCCTTCCAATGCTAAGTGGCGCAGCGATGTCATGTCTTTTCTAAAATTGGAGAAAATTAAGTATTCATTAAGAGGCAGAACCTCTATGTTTTACACTAAGTGGCAACCCTTCTTAACCTTCTTCCAATCTCTTGCATTTTTGGTTACTGATTGATGGACACCCCCCCCTTCCTCTTTATTACGTATTTATGTATTTGTCTTTGTATTGTTTTAGTATTATTATTTTATTATTATTATTGCTATTATTATCTTGTTTAGTTCAGTCGGTACACTACTCCCTTACATTTGGCTATCTGGTCTGTTTGAGTCCCTGTCAATGTACCAAATGTCTTTTTTATGTGTCTTCAATAAAAATATATATATAAAAAAAAAAAAGAAATGGGGTACTCTGTTTTATAGAACATACATGATCATGATCATAATCAATAAGTCCATCATGTATCGTTCTGTTTGAAACAGCTGAGATGAAACACATGGTGTGGATGAAGGGAAAGTGATGAAGTCATTGATCAATAGTCATTGAACAGACTTTACTGATGGGATGTGTGATCAAATGAAATGTTTGGATAATGAATAAAGTACAAACTGAAAAAAAATAAATAAATAACTGCAGGGAGAGAGGGCACTGGAAGGCTGACTGTCCGAAAGCTAAGACTAGCAGGGGGAACTGTGTAGGCCAGTTTAACTCTGCTGCTTGTGCTGTGTCTGTGGTGCCGTTACCTGTCATCTCTCCCTGTCAACAGATTAATGAGCCATCCGGGTGGAAGGACCCAGTGTTTTCTGCATTTGTGTCAACCGGTTACGTGTCATTGGTGGGAAGTGATATCAGCGTGCCGGTAAAGATTTTGAGAGACACTGCATCGTATGACTCATACATTCTGAGCTCTGTATTACCGTTTTCGGACAAATCTGAACTGGGGATTTTGTCCGGATGCGAGGTATGGGAATGAATGTTGTGCCTGTTCCTCTGCATTCTGTTGTGCTTAACTCTGGTCTGGTGCAGGGTGAGGTCGCCATGGGCGTCCGTCCTGTAATGCCGATTGGTGGTGTGGATGTTATCCTGGGTAACGGCCTGGCTGGCAGCCGTGTGTGGGCTGAGGGTCCACCGCCTACATGCAGTCATCTTCACCCACTGTGATCGTTAAGGCAGAGGAGAATGCCAAGTGCTCTCCTGCAGTGTTGGTGGCTTGCTCTGCGACCCGGGCTGTGAGCCGTGCACAGGAGGGATCTGAGCAGGGGGAAGAGGTCAGTGAGATAGATTCTGTGGGTATTCCTGACTTGTTGTTGTCGGTATCCCGCAGTGAGTTGGTGATGGAGCAGAAAGCGGATGTCTCCCTAAGTCCGTTTTTTGAGGCGGTTCTCTCCAACGACGATGGAGTTGGTGTCAGCAGTGGTTGTCTGCCAAGGGGGATTGCTGGTCAGAAAGTGGTGGTCACGTGGGAAAGGCTTCATTGGGGGGCCAGTGTATCAGATCGTGGTTCCTGTCAGGTTTCGTGAGGAGGTCCTCAGAAAAGCGCATGGGCAGTCGGGACATCGGGGTGTCCGTAAAACATGTGGTTACCTGTTGCAGTATTTCTTTTGGCCTGGGTTGAGGAGAGATGTGTCTCGGCATGTTGGATCATGTCACGCGTGTCGGACGGGTGGGCCATTTCGGCAGCGACCTGGGGGTCAGGTCTTGGGTTTGTTGCCGGGGGCTAGGTTGCGGTTTCTGGAGGGACATTCCGGGTTCCTCCAGGGGCTGGGTCAAGGGACTGGCCAGAGTGGTTTTCTGGCCGCGCCGGAATATCGGAGAAGAGCTCTTGGCCATTTGGTTAATTAACGGTGTCTTGGGGGAACTCTTTTCTTATGGGGGGGAGTGTGACGACCCCTCCACACCACGTGGGGTGCCGTCTTGTTGTGTGTGTGTTTTGTGTGTGATTGCAGGTCCCAGCTGCAATCTGTCTGATGAGGCGCACCTGCCGGGTGAGCCACGCTGAAAAGGATATAGGAGGAGCAAGCCGGATACGTCGCCCTGACTCCTCTGGGCACTCTTGCCGTTCCAGCCTCGGGGACCTGTGGCTGGTTCTATCAGTAGTGGTGTTTATAAGAAAATAAATAATTGATAATTTCTTACCCTTCGTCTCTCCTCCCTGTTTGTTTTGTTGCAGCCCAGGAGCCGGGTTGTAACAGATGGTTAAACCATAGACACGATCAGCCTAGCCAGAGACAACAGGTTATCCCTAGGGTGCACCCACGGGTGCTGCCGCTGGCCCGGGTGGAAGTGCCTCAAACATCACACAGCTCAAAGCTTTCTGTTAGTCTCATGAAGGCACTCTTCGAGGCAGCATGCGGTTCCTGGTGGTTTCCTATCCAGCACAGGGTTCTCTGTTGAAGTCACCCCCCAGGAACAGATACTCCTCACTATCACAGGTGCTAAGAGTGTGTTTGAGTTTCTCAAAAAACAAAAGCCTCTCTGCGCCCACCACTGGGAGCAGAAATATTTATAACACATATTTTAACTTTTTCAAATTCAGCATTTATTTTGAGCAAGTGTCCTGATGACCTTCAGGAGAAGGGTGTAAAGCCCCTCGCAAAGAGAATGGCAACCCCTCCACTATTGCTGCGCTTATGGCTGAAGAAGCCCCCCCATCCCCTCCTCCAGTCACTCTCGTTCTCAGCAGTGCTGTGAGTTTCCTGGAGAAACGTCACATTTAAACTCTTGTTTCCTAATAAAGTAAATAAAGATGCTCTCTTAGCATCCCCTCGAGCACCGTTAATGTTTAAAGAGCCCAGCTTTATGTCACTCATAATGAAATTATAGTTGCATCCTAACAAAATCAAAAACCTGGCTGAAGAAAAATAAAAGAGAAAACCAAGATGTACTTATTCATCGTTCTTTGCAGTTTCCTCTCTAATCCTCTGAAGTATCTTCTTTAACCTTCTCTGGGCCGCTGAAGAAAGGTTCCCCTAAGGCTTCTGGGCCGCTGAAGACAGGTTCCCCTAAGGCTTCTTGCGCCGCATGAGGTGCATGAGATCTGCACATCAGCAAAAAGTCATCTAACCTCCACCCCCTTAGGTTTTCGCCAGAAAGGATCTGATCCTCTGGAAAGAGTACTCCACTCCCTTTATGCTACCTCAACGATGTCAAAGAATGACTCGCTGCCACTGTCCTCTGAGTCCTCTGAGACTCCCTCTGGCTGAGAGGAGGAACACAGCGACTCCTTCTTTGACACCTTCCCTTTCTGAGCCACACTTCCTTTGCTCACTTGTTCGTTTTTCCTTTAACAGGTAACCTTAACAAATCCTCATCCATTACCAGCTCCTCCAGAACAGACTCAGCCACTCTGGCTGCAGTGTGCTCACTCTCTGCTTCCTGTGTGACCTGAGTCTGTGTGTGTGATACTGTGTGTACCGGCTGCCTGTTGCTTTCCACGCGTGAAACCGTTGGCTCTGCCCCGGACCGACTAACCTGCGGCTCCACCACCGGCGTTTCCGCCGCAGGCGCGGGCCCGGCCGTGAACAAAGCAACCGGCAGCGGCTCCGCAGCTGGCGCGGACCACAGCACGGCGGGGCCCGGTGGACAAGGCAATCGGTAGCGGCTCCGCCGCGGGCACCGTCGGGCCGGCTGCGGGCACGGACACCACGCGCGGATCAGGTTTCCTGCCGCTCCACAACCATAACATTTCAAATGTCAGACGTAACATGGACAGTATACACCAAAATCATCCATTTTAAACTTGAGAGCCAGATTAAGTTCCCCGTCATCCTTCTTCAGGACCATAAGCACCTGTCTCCTAAAAGACACAACGTGCTGTGAGGTGCGGGGATTTGCAGCCCAGGGGATCACTAATGGGGAGACGCAAGCTGGCCGTATCGAGCAAGCTCTCTCTCCACAACTCGTTTCTCAGAAAGAGGGGCACATTAGAGATGATGACTTCTCTTAGCTGGAGTGACAAGGGTAGCACGGGTAAGCCACCGGTAGCAAGCGTCCCCACTAGCCCGCTCTCCACCAGCTGGTTAGCTTTCTCCTGCAGTCTAAACAACTAACCACTGCACGTTCATAGGCGGAGGCAGATTTAACTCTGCCATATCCCCCCACAGCCAGACCACACTCCACCGACCGACACACGAGAGAGCTTGATGGCGTGTTGGCGAGTCAGCTTCTCTAACACAGCGCAGCTGCCACGGAACGCCATGCCGGGCGGCGTGACTGCAGCCGCGAGACAAACAATTCACCATGCAACCAAACAACAACACCACCAACAAACACCAAAGTCGGTGAAGTGATGCACAAAGACATAAACTATCACCCAGAGAAAAATGAATTGTTAACAATGGTTTGAAAAGTTGTAAAACTTTAAATCGATCGCTATACGAGAGAGAGAGTAGAGAGAGAGAGAGAGAGATGACGAGGAAGAGAGACGAGAGAGATGTCGAGACGAGTGAGACCGAGAGAGAGAGATGAGAGAGACGAAGTTGAAGCGAGCGAGAGATGAGAGAGAGAGAGAGAGAGAGAGGAGAGGAGAGAGAGAGAGAGAGTTCTCGTGTTATTATTCAAAGTTAATTTAAACACTTGAATAATGTACTTCATCTACTACACGTAGTTCTTTGAATGTAATAATTATGTATTGTTCGATCTGTTCCGATTCTAAACTGAAGCAATATAATATAGTTTACCAACATACTTATACCTTTATAATTAAATTAAATGTAGCCCTGTTTGACTAATGATTGATATGTGTACACTTATCACTTAACTTATTCAATACATCGTTTGTACTGAAGTATTCAAAAGTAAAAATTACATGTTTAATATAAATGATTTGCTGTGGCCAAATGTTTTCATTGCATTTAATAATAATACATTTGATTTCTATAGCGCTTTTCTTGAACCCAATTTGGGAGGGAGGGTAGACAAACAAAACAAAAACAAAGAGAAACAAAGAAACAAAACAGAAAAGCAGTCAGGAGGAAGTTGGTTGAGAGGGGGGGGGGCTTATTTACAGACCCTTAACTCTCTGATCCCACCCAATGATGCACTGACTTGGCAGAACCACGCTACACAAGCAGATAGCAACACCTCTACAAACTTAACCATAGACATTTAAAAAAGGGCCTACTGTATCGACAGTTTAAAATTATATTTAAAGAAAAGGCCCTGACAAAACAGCAGGGCTCTATTTCAGTATTAACTATAGAAAAAAAGACGGCAAGCAGCTGACATCAAATCTTTGCTGAGCCTAAGGATAATCTTAAATAAATAACATAGTGAAAATAAATATATTGCAAATGCTCAAAACAGCAGCATCCAACCGTCTCTAATCCATGGATATGACATGTCACTGCATCATGCACAGAGCAGCTGTAGCATAGCGAGACCCTGGAAACCTCTCCTCCTAAGTGAATCCAACAAACATCCTAAACATAAATAATGATACAATGTGTACAATGTGAAAAAGATTTAAATGAGGACAATGTCACTTTTTTTAAGCCTGGTCAGATAATTTCAAGAAATGGCATGTTGCTATGGATACCGTAAAAAAGCAAGTCTCGGTTGAAAAAGAAAAGCTGTGAGAGATGGAGAGATTAAAGGTAGAGGACAAAGGAGATTCAGAGGACACTTCTGTTTTATGATATATGCCAAATACAGGAACAGAAGAAAGGGGGGATTCTACATCCTAATATTTAATGTTGTTTCACATAAAGTTCAAATGAATCTTAACATATTAAATGTATGAATGTAGAACAACTTCTAACCATATACTGAAACACTTTGCTTAGAGCTTAGGAAAACAACCTTCAATATCTTTGTTGAGAAGTTGGCCGAGTGTTCTCCTAATGGATGCCGCACAGCCTGAGGCTACTTTTATTTAAGAAAGAGAGATGGGCATGGAGAGACAAAGTGTTGGGGCAGATGTGAAATACACGAAGAGCGGATAAAGAGTAGACGGAGTGCTTTTTACAATAAAGTGAGCGGAGCTGCCAGGCTTGGATTTTCGTCATTTGGCCCTCGCCCCTTTGGTGTCCACACATTTTTTAGGGCGCAAAGGCCATTGAGGGAAACATTTGGATTTGGAGCTTACAAATAAATAACTTCACTTTCTGATGAGAAAAGCACACGAATGACATGGAAAACAGATCCCTTTTTATATCAATAATGTCAAACATGATATCATCATATAGGCCTGTGCCTCCTTAGTATTACCGTATATACAATGAAATACTCTACTTTGAATAATTAGTGGTTGCTATGTTTTCCATCTACAACTCCTCCTATTCACAAATCCAAAATTCTATTAATAAGTCCATCTTCTCCCACTTATCCGTGATCGGGTCACGGAGGTAGCAGTTCCAGCAGAGACCCCCAAACGTTCCTTTCCCCTCATCAACCAGCTCTGACTGGGGGGGTCCAAGGCGCTCCCAGGCCAGCGAAGAGATATAATCCCTCCACCTGGGTCCTAGGTCTATACCCCTTGGTCTCTTCCCAGCTGGACGTGCCTGGAACAGGATCCGTGCAATCAGCTAGACAGGGCATGTTATTCTCACTCACGCGGTTTCGACTGGGCTTCAGAGATGAGAGCAGAATTTACAGCTTTCCTCTGAGCAGATCTGAGATGTACAGATCTCTACCAGCTAAAATGACTGCAGAACAATTAAAAGAGTAAACTAACTGACCGAGCGTTGAAATTAACCAAGAATATACCTTACAGGGTTGCTGCTTCAATAGATCTTGCCGACGACCGGATCGCTATGAAGACTGAGTTTTTTTCAGTTTTTAAATGCGTATTTAAATGCTTTTCAGCTGGCAAATAAATTAATTCACAGCGTGTATGTACTTTCACGCAATCAGCTAGACAAGGGGCGTGTATATTCTCACGCGGTTTCGACTGGGGCTTCAGAGATGAGAGCAGAATGTGTTGGATGGAGTAATCCAGGTCTCCGTGAGGGCAAAGGAAATCCAGAGACTGCAGGGAAGCGTAGCCAGAGATGAAGTCAGCCTTAGGAACAGCTGACTGGCAGTTCCACAGGCCACCTGAAACTAACTGTTGGATGTCAGAGGAGCATGTGGGATAGACGAGAGCAGGCCGAATATTTCGATTACGAGATACACGGGGCCAGTGATAGTGGCGAGAAGACACATGAACGGGAATGGAGAAAATACACATGATTATAGCATGCGGGGCTAACCAAAATGAAATAAAATACCAGCGATACTTAGCTCAATCAAAGTAGGATTTGCCTCCTCTTTGCCTCCCTCGTGACTCCTGTAGGACTCCTATGTCTTTGTCAGTCTTACTCCTGTAGGACTCCTATGTCTTTGTCAGTCTTACTCCTGTAGGACTCCTATGTCTTTGTCAGTCTTCGTCTGTCTGACGCTGAAGCTGATGCTCCAGGAAATAGCTAACTAAAAAGGAGCCTGATTGATGAGTTCTCACAGCAGTGGGGCCACGCCCCTCTAATTAGTTAACTCTCTACAGCTGATGGGCGACAGCTAGACAGGGCGTGTATATTCTCAGGCGGTTTCGACTGGGCTTCAGAGACTTTGCAATTCTGTATGCAACTAAGTCTGACGATTTCCCTGCTTATGGTATTCGCTTAATTTTGCCTTGAAGAAGTCGAGTGGCTTCTTGACGTGACTGGGGTGTGATGTCTTCTTAATTTGTTGGGTTTCATACTGTCCGCTGCGAGGGTTTCCAGACATAAAACACAGGGGTCTCTCCTCACCTCCCACCACATTCGTTGTGAAGCCAAGAGCAAGATAAGCTTCGTCATATTTTCTCGACTTGGCTTTGGGGTTGAGTAACGTTACCGTCACGTGTTTGAAGCATCGCCAGTTTTTCTTATCGTCCATGTCAAATATTTCTCCATTCTGTAGGTTCCTTTACATTTCACTTTATTCTTCTTTGACCTTCACCTTCCATCCTCAGCATTCCACACCTATGTCCTACAGCGCCCTCATGCGTTTCAAAGTGTAACTACACGACAAAACAGTTTAGTGTTCATTTATTTTGTCATACATTGTTTTCCTCCTGGTCTCTCTCCTGTCATGCCTCTCGTCAAATTGACATGAAAGCACTAACAAATATGAATTTGCTGTAGTCAACTTCATTAAAACTTTATTAGCGTGTCTAAACTCAGTGATTCACTAAAAATAGGTTTATTTTTAATGGAGCCTCGCCATCTCACCGCGGGCAAACAAGAATATTTACAGTGTTAATAGTTTACTGCTATAACAATCACAGAGTTCAGAGTATCCTTTAACGCCCACATAAAAATCAATTTCAAGGACCCGCCTACTTCCATCTACGTAACATTGCAAAAATCAGGCATATCTTGCCTCAAAACGATGCAGAGAAACTAGTCCATGCATTTGTTACTTCAAGGCTGGATTATTGTAACTCTTTATTATCAGGGTGTACCAAGAAGTCAGTCAAGTCGCTTCAGCTAATTCAAAATGCTGCAGCTCGTGTACTAACCAGAGTTAGGAAAAGGGACCACATTACTCCTGTTCTGGCTGCCTTACACTGGCTCCCTATAGAACACAGGATAGAATTTAAAATTCTTCTTCTCGCCTACAAAGCCCTTAATGGGCAGGCGCCATCTTACCTTAAAGAACTCATTATACCCTACTGTCCTACTAGGGCATTGCGTTCCAAGAATGCAGGGTTGTTGGTTGTTCCTAGAGTCTCTAAAAGTACAATGGGAGCCAGAGCCTTTTTCTTATCAAGCTCCACATTTGTGGAATCAGCTTCCAGTTTGTGTGCGGGCGGCAGACACCCTATCCGTTTTTAAGAGTGCGCTTAAGACCTTCCTTTTTGATAAAGCTTATAGTTAGGGCTGATTAGATTCAGCCCCTAGTTTTGCTGATATAGGCTTAGTTTGTCGGGGGACATCTTACTTCTTCCTTCTCTCTGTCTGTACCTGTGTACTCCCATGTTCCGATTAACCCAGCTTCCCCAAATTTCTTTCTTTTTGGTGTCTATATACGCTGGGATCCGGAGTCATGGATGATCCTGCGGTCCTGTGTCCTGCATCGCGAGCCCTGGATCTTGAGTCGTGGCTGTGGTCCTGGATCATAGGTCCTGGATGGATATCCTCGTGGATTCATCTTCCTATTACACACACATGCATTTCCAAACATTTGGACTACCTATGTTGCAAATGTATTATCTTTTCAATTTACACACGGCATCTATTGCACGACTGTCCGTCCTGGGAGAGGGATCCCTCCTCTGTTGCTCTCCCTGAGGTTTCTCCCATTTTTCCCTTTAAACTGTGGGTTTTCTTCTGAAGTTTTTCCTTGTACAATGTGAGGGTCTAAGGACAGAGGGTGTCGTATTGTCATACTGATATTTTGTACAAACTGTGAAGTCCACTGAGACAAATGTAACATTTGTGATATTGGGCTATATAAATAAACATTGATTGATTGATTGATTGTGTGAATTGAATGTGTGGGCAGAGTGGCGCAGTGGGCAGTGCGTTTGATCATCAGATCAAGGGGGCGAAACCGGCCTCCTGTGGGTATTGTCCACAGTACATGACCATGACATGTTTGTCTGTTGTGTATCTGTAAAGCGCTTTGGGTCATGGAAAAAGCGCTAAAATAAATATCAATTAATTTAGTGGGAATGCTGTTCCAACTATCTGTTCTTCTACGCACGAAATTCTTTATTCTTATTATTCCACCCGTTGTTTTGCGCCTCGTCTTCTCCCACATTCCACATCGCAGAAACTCCGTTCAAACACCAAAATGTTCAGCTCGGTCGGGAATCCATTGCTATTACTTTTCTCATTCATAACTTACATAACTCCCGAGATACATCCCATAATTCATCACATTTTTAACATGGAAGTCAATGGAGAAATTCTTCAGACTTCAACAGCTAACTGCTCCTTCATACTTTCACTCAGAAACCTCATTCCAACTTTAAAATGTTACACATCTTTCTGACATTATTCCTGTAAAACTTTTAAATCTGATTCTTACTTTTAGAGATATTAAACATTGTTCAGACCTTGGTACAGAGGCCTTCAGATTTTAACATTAACTACAGTGCGTGATGTCACAGCTAGAATGTAGGAAATCTTGAAATGTGCCTTCATATCTTTTTTTAAAACTGCCATAATGTCAAGGGGAGAACTCTGAGGCATGAACTCAAACGCACGACTCAAACTCAGACTCAGATAGTGTTAAAAAAATAAAGACTTTACTGGAATTTGGCACAGTAACAAAACAGGGGAAACAAAAACACTCTTTCGAGGAAAAAACAAGAACTAAGAACAAGAGCTTAAAGGTCCGTGAGCTGTCCGTGGAGTATGCTGGGACGTTGGTCCAGAATGAGGAAACAAACTGGCAATGGACAGGAGGGAGCTAGCACCATATATACCCAGGGTAAGGGGAACAGGTGGAAACAATCAGGGCGGGGAAAACAGACGCAGGAGACAGATAGGGGCGGGGAGCATGGAGGCCTGAAATGAGAGGGAGAATTACATAAAGCACAGAACAAAGGGTCATGACTAAACTTTCACAATACGTTTCTTCGACATGACACATAATTCCCAAACCCTACATTCCTGAGACATAATTTATCATGACAAACGTAGGAAAACATCTCGTAGCTTGAAAAATGACAAATAATTAAGCAAAAATCATTTTAAAAAATGCCTCTTGAGGGCATGAAGTGACAAACGTTCAACATGCCTCCATTATAGCCCATTGTAATTTCAGGCATATATTTCCTCACAGCAGCAGCCGCACACTTTTAGTTGATCAAAAAGGCCACATTATTGACCCGAAAGTACAAAAAAAGATACTCAAGGTCCTTGACATGCTTCACGCTTTGAAATTTCACAGATATCGGTTACGGTTCTTCCACAAAACGTTCACATGTAAGAGGTTCATCTCTCATTCAGAACAATGGAACCCTGTGATCTCTGGACAGCTCAAATAGAAACACCTGTGTAATGGACACGATCACTCTGACAGTGTAGAGAACCGCCGTGACGCGTCTTAAAACCCGGTTAGCATTTTACCACGCCGGTTCCTTCCACAAAAATAGCTCCAAATAAGGTCTGTGGTTGAGACAAATTGAAGAGACAGATCACGTTTTGTTCTAAGACATGAAATCAGCAGTGACCCCGCTGGTGATTTTTGAAGAGTTTGCGTGTCTGAAAAACGATGGTTGTTACCAAGTGGCTGAATAGACTACGGAAGTTGTCCAGGCCGTTTTTACGTCATTACACCAAACACGTAAAACACTCCTCTAAGTTAGTTTGCCCTGTTCTGCTTGAAGCAAGTACCTGCCTCCTGCAGACTGTTTCAAACAAACGCTCACACGTCACTGCGGTTCTCTATTAGAGCAGCAGACTTCAGATAAAGGTTAATGGTCCTGCCCTCAACAGCTCTACGTCAATTATGTGGTGTCATCATCATATGCCGTTTCCATGGAAACGCATCCCTCGCCATAAAAGAGGATGTCGCTATACATTAACTCCTATGAAATGTTCAAAAAGTGCTCACACTTCACATGTGTGCTAACAGTCCAGCCGTGAAGACATCTACGGGACAGTTTTGAGATTTCTTCAAATGCCGTTGCCAGGGCAACACAATGCTCGCCATGACACACGGTTTTCTCATAACTTCAGTGAAAATACTCCAAACAGCCCAAACGTCACAGGTTTGGTAACGATACAGCCATCAACGCATCTAAGCATATTATGGGGTGTCATCAAATGCCGTGCCATGGTGACAGACCACTCATGGTGACAAACACGATGTCGCTGTAAGTCCAATGGACACGGTCCAATCGTCCCCCAATCTTCACTTGTCTATCACCGGTCCATGCCTCAACAGCTCTACGCCAAATCTGAGCTCTCACCATATGTCGTTTCCATGGAAACGCATCCCTCGCCATAAAACACGATGTCGCTATAACTCCTATGAAATGTTCAAAAAGTGCTCCAACAGTCCAGCTGTGACGACATCTACGTGACAGTTGAGATTTATTCAAATGCCCTTGCCATGGCAACACAAGGCTCGCCAAGACACACGGTTTTCTCATAACTTCAGTGAAAATGCTCCAAACGCCTCAAACTTCACAGGTTTGGTAACGATGCAGCCATCAACGCATCTAAGCGTATTATGGGATGTCATCAAATGCCGTTGCATGGCCACAGATCATTCACCATCAAGTTAGTTCAGAAGTTGCAGTTAAAATATTTTGCTGCTTTTCCAAGCCTTTTTACTTTCCTTTCTTCTCTCATCACACATTCAAGCCCCCAGTGTTCATGTATCATTTCAATCTAAATTCTTCACTTTCTTCTTACACATAGCATAGCAGTTTAGCAATTTAGCAATTCAGCGTCAGCTTTTCATCATAAAGCATTCCCACTGATACGCAGAGTGAAGCAGGTAGGACCCAAACGCAGATAACACTTGATAATACCTTTATTGCAAGGGCTCTTATCTAATATATATAACTTCAACAAACAAACACTCTAACGGTGAACTAGGTCACAAAACAAAGAAGCACCACACTGACACAGGACGAGACAAGACTAAATACAGGGAGGGATAATCACAAGACGAGAAACAGCCGGGCAGGGGAGGAGAAACACAAGGGCCACAGGTGAACACAATCAGATAACTAGACACACCGGTGAAACTAACGACAGGAGGAAAAACACAGGGAAAAGGACCAGACAATAACCCAGGAGGAAAACATGACAGAGAGAACAGCAAAAACACCCAAACCTAGACATAGAACTGTGACATGACATGATAATCGTGACAGAACCCCCTCCTCAAGGGACGGATTCTAGACGTCCCTAAACACCAAAACAAAAATCCAACAACGTCCAGCAGGGTGGGTGGGAGGGGGTCCGGAGGACGGGCCTTGGCTGACAACCCAGGAGCACAGTAGAGGACCAGGAAGGGATCTCGGGGCGGACGGCCCGGGGCGGACGGCCCGGGGGCAAGGCAGAAGCCGAGAAGGGGGACTCGGGCGGACGGCCCGGGTGCAAGGCAGAGTCCAAGGTGGGGGACTCGGGCGGACGGCCCGGGGGCAAAGGCAGAAGACCGAGAAGGGGGACTCGGGCGGACGGCCCGGGGGCAAGGCAGAGTCCAAGGTGGGGGTCTCGGGCGGACGGCCCGGGGGCAAGGCAGAGTCCATGGTGGGGCGAAGGCCACAGGGGCGGGCGAACTCAGGGGGCCGAGCATGAGGGCGAAGACAGCGGCAGGAAGAGTCAGGGGGCCGGGCCCGCGGGCGAAGACCGCGGCTCACAGAGGGTCGGGATCGAGGGCGAAGACCAGACAGCTCCGGAGGCCGGGCAGGACCCGGTGTCGCCGGACAGGAACCGGAGCCGGCGGGACAGGCTTCGGCAGGATCCCCCACGGAAGAGGACCAGGAGTTGGCAGGACCCCCCAGCAGGAGAGTGGTTGGCGGGACCTCCAACGAGACAGGACAAAGGGTTGGCAGGACCCCCGGCAGGAGAGTAGTCGGCGGGGCCTCCACGGGACAGGACACAGGGTTGGCAGGACCCCCGGCAGGAGAGTTGTCGGCGGGGCCTCCAAACAGCACAGGACATAGGATTGGCAGGACCCCC
This sequence comes from Harpagifer antarcticus, assembly GCA_902827135.1. NCBI lineage: Eukaryota > Metazoa > Chordata > Actinopteri > Perciformes > Harpagiferidae > Harpagifer > Harpagifer antarcticus. The sequence goes on from CADEHL010000037.1 coordinate 2,423,763, forward strand.
GGCAGGAGAGTAGACGGCGGGACCCTCCAACGGCACAGGACACAGGGTTGGCAGGACCCCCGGCAGGAGAGTAGTCGGCGGGGCCTCCACGGGACAGGACACAGGGTTGGCAGGACCCCCGGCAGGAGAGTAGTCGGCGGGGCCTCCAACGAGACAGGACAAAGGGTTGGCAGGACCCCCGGCAGGAGAGTAGTCGGCGGACCTCCAACGGCACAGGACATGGGGTTGGCAGGACCCCCGGCAGGAGAGTAGTCGGCGGGGCCTCCAACGGGACAGGACACAGGGTTGGCAGGACCCCCGGCAGGGAGAGTAGTCGGCGGGGCCTCCAACGAGACAGGACAAAGGGTTGGCAGGACCCCCGGCAGGAGAGTAGTCGGCGGGGCCTCCAACGAGACAGGACATGGGGTTGGCAGGACCCCCAGCGGAACCCTCCAACGGTACAGGACATGGGGTTGGCAGGACCCCCGGCAGAAGACTAGTCTGCGGGACCTCCAACGGCACATGAGTAGGGGCTTGAGTGGGACTCGAGAGAGGGCTTGAGAGGGAACTCGAGAGGAAACTGGAGAGTTGACTTGAGAGGTGACTCGAGAGGGGACTCGAGAAGGAACTCGAGAGGTGACTCGAGAGGTAACTCGAGAGGAGACCTGAAGGGAAATTTTGAGAGGGGACTCGGGTAGGAACTTGAGAGGGGACTCGAGAGGGGACTCGAGAAGGAACTCGAGAGGTGACTCGAGAGGTAACTCGAGAGGGGACCTGAGAGGGGACTTGAGAGGGAACTCGAGAGGAGACCTGAGGGGAAACTTGAGAGGGGACTCGGGTAGGAACTTGAGAGGTGACTCGAGAGGTAACTCGAGAGGGGACCTGAGAGGGGACTTGAGAGGGAACTCGAGAGGAGACCTGAGGGGAAACTTGAGAGGGGACTCGGGTAGGAACTTGAGAGGTGACTCGAGAGGTAACTTGAGAAGGGACTCGAGAGAGGGCTTGAGAGGGAACTCGAGAGGAAACTGGAGAGTTGACTTGAGAGGTGACTCGAGAGGGGACTCGAGAGGTGACTGGAGAGGGGACTCGAGAAGGAACTCGAGAGGTGACTCGAGAGGTAACTCGAGAGGGGACCTGAGAGGGGACTTGAGAGGGAACTCGAGAGGAGACTAGAGAGGGAATTCGAGAGGGGACCTGAGAGGGGACTTGAGAGGGAACTCGAGAGGAGACCTGAGGGGAAACTTGAGAGGGGACTCGGGTAGGAACTTGAGAGGTGACTTGAGAGGGGACTCGAGAAAAGACTCGAGAGGGGACCCGAGAGGGAACTCGAGAGGAGACTAGAGAGGGAATTCGAGAGGGGACTCCGGTAGGAACTTGAGAGGGGACTTGAGAAGTGTCTGGAGGGGAGACTTGAGAGAGTTGGTTCGCCAACAGAACATGGGGTGCTGGAGTCGGCCGGTATGCTGACAGGACTCGAGGAGCTGGCGTCGGCTGGAGAGCCAGCAGCAGACGAGGTGCTGGAGTCGGCCGGTACGCCGACAGGACACGGGGAGCTGGTGTTGGCTGGGGAGCCAACAAGAGACGAGGTGCTGGAGTCGGCCGGTACGCCGACAGGACACGGGGAGCTGGTGTTGGCTGGGGAGCCAACAAGAGACGAGGTGCTGGAGTCATGGCTGCTGGGGCCAGAACTGGGGCCGGAACCATCGCTGTGTGGGCCGGTTCTGTAGCCGGAACCATGGCTGCTAGGGCTCGGGCTAACCTGGCCTTGCGACGACTCCTCTTAGCAGCCGCCTGAATACTCCGTGGACCTCCATAAGCCAGACGAGTACCCGAGAACGGATCCTGGACCGGAGCAGGAACTGGGGCAGAAGCATGGGTTGACTTCAGACGGAAACTAGCGAGGCGTATGGTACCAGGTTGGGAATTGGGAGACAGGGAGCTAGCATGCCTGGGGCTAGCAGGCCGGGAATCACACACCGGGAGGATCTTTGAAATCCAGCCAGGTAAGAACTTCACCAAACCTGGTTTCTCTCTAGCCATTTGGCGCGCCTCCGACAACACAGCCTCTCGCTGCTGAACTCCGGGTACTCTCTTCCATCGATCCGAGCAGTTAGCCAAAAAAAAGGAAAAATTCAATAATTCCAGCTCGAACGGATCTGCTGGGCCCATTTCTTGGTTGGTGCTTTCTTATACGCAGAGTGAAGCAGGTAGGACCCAAACGCAGATAACACTTGATAATACCTTTATTGCAAGGGCTCTTATCTAATATATAACTTCAACAAACAAAACACTCTACGGTGAACTAGGTCACAAACAAAAGAAGCACCAACACTGAACACAGGACGAGACAAGACTAAATACAGGGAGGGATAATCACAAGACGAGAAACAGCCGGGCAGGGGAGGAGAAACACAAGGGCCACAGGTGAACACAATCAGATAACGAGACACACCAGGGAAACTAACGACAGGAGGAAAAACACAGGGAAAAGGACCAGACAATAACCCAGGAGGAAAACATGACAGAGAGAACAGCAAAAACACCCAAACCTAGACATAGAACTGTGACATGACATGATAATCGTGACACCCACTAGCAATTTCTTCAGGAATTGCATTCTCTAGTTTCTACTACTGTAGGTTAAGGTTGATATAAAAAGGTTCACAGAAATGTTGTTTGATAATTGGACGCAATTTTAAGTTAGCTGTTTCGTTGTGGTGAACGGAGATTTCCATGGACTTTTTCTGCCAGGGACATATTTGTCGCACCAACGCCATTTTCAGACGACAAGGAGGCTGCTCAAGATGCTGGTAGAAGTCAATAGTTTCTACTTGAGTCGAATCAAGAGTTTTTGTTCTGTAAATGCACTAGTAGAATTTGTGAAGCTGTGTTAATTTAAGTGCAGGATTGCGTGTAAACTTAGGTTAAGCTCCTGCAAACTTGAGATTGATATAGAGCAAGGCACTTATAACCAGATCAACTTCCACATACAGAGAACTTGGTGTATGGATTTAAGTAAAATAAAGAGTAAATAATTTTTCCAGAGGTGTTCATAATGGTGTGTTAAGAGATCCCTTACTTGACCAGTGTCTTAATGAATGTCTCGGCGTCATCCGGTGAATTAAAACTGCCTCTCGTTACCCGCCATGGGTAATGCGGAGTCGCGCTGGGTAAAGCAGACCAAAACGTATCCCCGGTATCTCACGGAGCTGACGGCGGACGTCATTGAAGGCAAGCACGGGCACGGGCTGTCCTCGAGGTGTGGTCAGGGAATATGGAGACGACAAAGTCACCGATCTTGATCCGTTGTTGGACTCTGGCTCTCCGCAAGATATCAGCACAGTCCGCATGGTAGTGAAGTCGGGCAATTATGGTGCGGGGGCGCTCGCCAGGTCTCGGCTTCGGCTGGAGGGTGCGGTGGGCGCGGTCCAGAAGTGGCTCTTTCTCCAGCTTAAAAGCCTCTTTAAGCAGAGTGGAAATAGCAGCAGTTGTGTTAGTGATGGTTATTTCTTCCGGTACACCCACGATCCTTACGTTGTTACGTCGTAATCTGGCCTCGAGATCTTCGCACTTATTATCCACTCTCTCCAGTTCAGCGGACAGGTGCTCCACTTTAGCCTGCATTGTAGAGATATCATCCGTGCAGGTCGAGAGCGAAGTTTCCATTTCCGCTACGGTAGATTTCAGAGCATATTGCAGGAGCTCCTAAAAGTTGCGTCTTACTCCATCGATCACTCAGCCGGAAGTCTCTCCCTGCAGTAATGACAGATTTCTGAATCACCCTGTGGCTGACCTCACACCTCACCCCAGTGCGGATTAGCTTTTTCTTCCCATCTACCTCCTGCACGATACATACCCCCTTCATCCTGGGTCCTGAAGTAGCGACCGCCCCTGTGCGTTAGCACATAGTCATCTGCCAGAGCAGCAGCCTCTGCAGCAGTTTTCACCTTCCGCTCGCTGATATAACCGCAATGTGGCCGGGCACAGAATTTTTAAATTGCTCCAACACCATCAACTCACACAATGCGACATATGTATCCACTTTCAAGGAGTTACACCACCTACTGAAAAAAGTAACCAGATCCCTGGCAGTTTGCCAGGGATCTGGTTACTTCATCGTTGCAGTAGTCGAGTCTACTGAAGATAAATGCATGGACACCTTTTTTCCAAATCCTGCTGTTTACATAGTAAAGTCTTACCTTCTTTTAGTCTCCTTATTACTTCTGACTGCATTTTCAGTTGCTGTTCAAGCACGGCACAGTTGGCGCAGCCTGTAATACAAATGAAATCATTACATTAAGCAGGATAAGGACAGTGTCAAATTATTTATCTTCTTTATATTTTTCTGTAAACAAGACTTGGATAGGTGATGGTGACTTCCTCATGTATAACTTCCGTGTAACACTTCCCTAACAAAGGGACAGGTTTCTCTCCATTTGAGCTCACTCATGGTCACCAGTTCCCAGGAGCCCTGAGCGTAGGATTGAGGGATTTGTATCAGATTTCTCCACACAGGTTGCAGAGGCAAAAGGGGGACATCAGACCCAAGTGGCTGGGACCCAGGTTCTCTGGACCCCATCGGGTGATGCAGAGGACGCTGTCCGCTTGGAAGGGAAAGGAGACATCTGGTACCACTGGAATCAGTGCGCAGTGGGCAAACCTCCAGGAAGGATCCAAGACAACATCATCCCGGACGTGGGCCGCACAGAGGAGGAGGAACCAGAGGGCGTCGAAGAACGGCACTGAGGGAACGAGGCAGAGCGGGGTGGATCAACGCTTCCAGACGGCGTCTGTCTCCTCCACCGGAGGCTGGTGTGTGAAAGCTGTCATCTTCCGCGTGCTGGGCCTGCTGTACCTGACCAAGCAAGGGTGGCGACTCCACGGTGTGGGAAGCGTATCCAAGGACGCAGTATCAGGAGTTCCGGGTCTCGCCACGGATGGAAGTACCTGACACTACGCAGACAGTGAAACCAGGAGAGTGAGTGTTCACCAGAGCGATAAAGAGGAAGAGCAGGCACTCGCCAAAGGGGGAGGGTCCCTAACAAGCACTCCTGTCTACATCGACTGCAGTTAGAGTGGCGGAGAGACCATCCTGGATACATCTGACTGTGAAGCTGTTTAAACCTAAAAGACAGAAACTCGCCTCTACTGTGGTGAAGTCTGGCTACAAAGGGAGGTGATTTCCAATAAGGGCACCTGTCTCAAACCAGTGAAGAAACCAACAGAACCCAGTAGAATTTAAAGAGTGGACGTGAGCAGGGAAACAGTAACGGGTCTGAGGGATAGAAACTGACGATGTACAGAGAAAGAATTAGACCATGGGGATTACATTAAAACATGTGCCTATACAATCTACCTACCTCAGCCGTTTGGGTACTTTTGTATATGAATTTTTGATCATTTACAATCATTTGTATTTTTCCAGGTTCTATGTTATTCCGTAGTATAAACAGGAGGGATATGTTGGAGACATACTGTTGTCTCCACTCTTTGGGAAGTTTTAATGCACTGATATCATGTGTGGCTCTGAACTGTATATGACCTTGCAGCTGCCTCTTCTTATGATAGGAGGCAGGGCATTTCAGGTTGTTCATATTTATGAGAAGACAGACTTGCTGTCTCCTAAATATCTCATTTTGACTAAAGCGGAATGAAGTATACATGAAGTAATGTTAAAGCTTGAAGACACTGCAATCTTGCAGATTACAGATTAATTGAATCACCACTGTGAAGGTTATACCTTATGACGATTGACTATACTCAATCATTCAAGAGCTGCAGCATTCCTTGGATCTGGCCAGCGCCATCAGTGGAGACAAAGTGGTCACAGCGCAGGTCAGTGAGGCTGCAAAACTGAGCCAATATTCCCTCCAGAAATGCTCAAAATGAAACTTTTAATACTTTATTTTGAATTTTCCTTTTAGTAACAATAAAGCAAAGACATACACAGTATACAGTAAGTAGGTGCCCGAACCTTTACATCAGGGCTATTCAATTAGTTTGGAATGGTAGATGAAAATGATCCAAAGCAAGGGGCTGGGAAAAAGATGGCTTGAAATATGAGCAATCATATTAAGAACTTCAGATACAGTAAATACTACAACAGCATATATTGTCTTTAATTCAATCAAACAACATAGCCCAAGGCCTTAATAGATCTAAATGGCAAGTTCAGAACTCAGTAGGCCTACATGTGAAGCTAATTTAACCATGAACATCATTTCATTTGATTTAGGTGAAATGATCTAATCATTCACGCAGAGATGCAATTAATGACAGTTTGTCACTACAGTAGCTAGTAGGTGGGTTCGAAACCCGAGCCCGCTGAAGTTTTTAGGCAATGTCTTCTCCTCTATCTGTCAATTTAATACCCTCTCTGGAAGAAAGGCAATCTGGCCCCAAAAAAAATTATTTAAAAAAAGAATTCATAAAAATCAAAAGTAGATTACTTTTTAACATTATACTCAAAGGGCCAGTAAATATCACCTCGGGGCCGGTATTGGCCCGCGGGCCGCCAATTGAATAGCCCTGCTTTACATGGTGTACAAGAAAAGAAAAAAAAGCTGAGTATTACATTGGAAATTCCTGAGAATAGTCTAAAGCTGTCAGTCGACAGCATCGTAGACATAAACAAAAAGGCCAAGGGTAACCCGCTAGCAACAAAACAAAATTCCGAAAGGAGGCAAAGAGAAAACAAAAAAATAAAAAACCCTGGGGATGGATTCCCAAACCTCAGACACAATTAAGAATTACACAGTCTTTACAGAGTAACGGCCCGTCCACACTACAGCTTCGACAGCTTCAAAAACGGTTTCCAACGCGTCTGCCCATTCACTTTGAATGGGTGACGTCACTTTTCGCCGAACTGCATTGTGGGAAGCAGAGCGGAGCTTTCCTGGCGTTTCAGGCTGCAAAAGTTGAGCAATGTTCAACTTTTGAAGCTTCTGAAGCTTTCGGTGGAAGCGTCAGCCAATCAAATCATATGCCAGTACAAGCTCTAGCCAATCAAACCGCTGCTTGTGTGTCAGGGGCGGGAGATTCATGTGATTGGTTGTTGGTCGAGCTTCAGACACGCCCAGCTCCAAGCTTTTTTTGAAGCTGTAGTGTGGACGGGCCGTAAGTCAAATACAAGCAGCAGCAGACCTCTTTAATTAAATTATGAATTATCCTCCAACAATGTCAAAAACGGCTTCCTGTGATTCAGTCTGTTCAAGTGAATTAGCTCCATCCTCAAAATGAAACTTTATTTTCACAATTTCACCATTGCTTTGTTCTTTCAGGAAAATGAGGATGGCCGGGCCTCGTTTGACGACGGAGGAGAAACTCCAGGCTCCCAGCGGCTACGTTCCAACTCTGGTAGAGAACTGACAGATGAAGTAAGACTCCCTCTCTGTTTGTTGTTACTGCCACATTTTTCAACTTGAATACGAGTCATAACCCAACCTCTGGCGCATTCCTTATACGTTATCTTCAAACAGGAAATCCTTGCCAGTGTGATGATCAAGAATTTGGACACTGGAGAAGAGATCCCTTTAATCCAGGCAGAGGAGAAACTTCCTGCAGCGATAAACCCCCTCACTCTGCACATCATGAGGAGGACCAAGGAGTACATTTCGTAAGCAGAGACTAATATTTCAGTTGCAGTAATATTATATTTATATTGGCAAGAGACCTCTCTGAAGAACCAGCACCTTACCGTGGTAGAGAGGTTTGTGTGCCCTGATGAACCTGGGGGCTGTGTTGTCTGGAACCTTGTGTTCCTGGTAGGGTCTCCCATGGCAAATTGGTCTCAGGCAAGGGGCCAGACTAAGATTGGTTCAAAAAGACCTCATGAAAGACGACACAAGGAGTGAGGATACCCGGCCCGGAGGAAGCCCGGGGTCCCTTTCTGGAGCCAGGCCCAGAAGGAGGACTCGTCGGCGAGCGTCTGGTGGCCGGGCTTGCCACGGAGCCCGGCCGGGCCCAGCCCGAAAAGGCAACGTGGGCAACACCTCCGCTTCTCCATCCCGCGGGCCCACCACCTACGGGAAACAACGATGGGGTCGGGTGCGCTGCCAGAAGGGTGGCAGTGAAAGCAGAGGGTCTCGACGGACCAGACCCGGGCGACAGAAGCTGGCTTTGGGGACGTGGAACGTCACCTCTCTGGGGGGGAAGGAGTAGGAGCTTGTGCGGGAGGTGGAGCGGTACCAGTTGGATCTGGTTGGGCTCACCTCTACGCACAGCGTCGGCTCTGGAACCTTACTTCTGGATAGGGTTGGACTCTATTCTTCTCCGGAGTTGCTCAAGGTGTGAGGCGCCGGGCGGGTGTGGGGATACTCACAAGTCCCCGGTTGGGTGCTTCGTTGTTGGAGTCTACCCCAGTGGACGAGAGGGTTGCCTCCCTACGCCTGCGGGTTATGGGGGGGAAACTCTGACTGTTGTGTGTGCTTATGCACCCAACAGCAGTTCAGAGTATACGGCCTTCTTGGAGACCCTGGAAAGAGTCCTGTATGGGGCTCCTGAAGGGGACTCTTTAATCTTGCTGGGAGACTTCAACGCACATGTGGGGCAATGATGGAGACACTTGGAGGGGCGTGATTGGGAGGAACGGCCCCCCTGATCTGAACCGGAGTGGTGGTTTGTTACTGGACTTCTGTGCTAGTCATGGATTGGCCATAACAAACACCATGTTCGAACATAAGGATGCTCATAAGTGTACGTGGTACCAGAGCACCCTAGGCAGAAGGTCCATGATCGATTTCGTTATCGTATCATCGGACCTGAGGCCGTATGTTTTGGACACTCGGGTAAAGAGAGGGGCGGAGTTGTCAACTGATCACCATCTGGTGGTGAGTTGGGTCGAGTGGCAGGGGAAGCCTCTGGATAGACCTGGTAAGCCCAAACGTGTAGTTCGGGTGAACTGGGAACGTCTGGAGGAGGCCCAGGTTCAGGAGGCCTTCAACTCACACCTCCGGCGGAGCTTTTCGGGCATTCCTGTGGAGGTTGGGGACATTGAAGCAGAGTGGTCGGTGTTCAAAGCCTCTATTGCCGAAGCCGCGGCGGGGAGCTGTGGTCTCAAGGTCCTAGGTGCCTCAAGGGGCGGTAACCCTCGAACCTCCTGGTGGACACCGGTGGTCAGGGAAGCCGTCCGACTGAAGAAGGAGGCCTTCAGGGATTTGTTATCCCGGGGGACTCCCGAGGCAGTTGCAAGGTACCGACAGGCCCGAAGGGCAGCAGCCTCAGCCGTGGCCGAGGCAAAGCAGCGGGTGTGGGAGAAGTTCGGAGAGGACATGGAAAAGGACTTTCGGGCGGCACCAAAGTTGTTCTGGAAAACTGTCCGACAGAGGGGCGATGTGGAACCTGAGAAGAGAAAGAGCTCCAGAGGGGCGATGAGGAACCTGAGAAGAGAAAGAGCTCCAGAGGGGCGATGAGGAACCTGAGAAGAGAAAGAGCTCCAGAGGGGCGATGTGGAACCTGAGAAGAGAAAGAGCTCCAGAGGGGCGATGAGGAACCTGAGAAGAGAAAGAGCTCCAGAGGGGGCGATGTGGAACCTGAGAAGAGAAAGAGCTCCAGAGGGGCGATGAGGAACCTGAGAAGAGAAAGAGCTCCAGAGGGGCGATGAGGAACCTGAGAAGAGAAAGAGCTCCAGAGGGGCGATGAGGAACCTGAGAAGAGAAAGAGCTCCAGAGGGGCGATGAGGAACCTGAGAAGAGAAAGTGCTCCAGAGGGGCGATGAGGAACCTGAGAAGAGAAGAGCTCCAGAGGGGCGATGAGGAACCTGAGAAGAGAAAGAGCTCCAGAGGGGCGATGAGGAACCTGAGAAGAGAAAGAGCTCCAGAGGGGCGATGAGGAACCTGAGAAGAGAAAGAGCTCCAGAGGGGCGATGAGGAACCTGAGAAGAGAAAGAGCTCCAGAGGGGCGATGAGGACCTGAGAAGAGAAAGAGCTCCAGAGGGGCGATGAGGAACCTGAGAAGAGAAAGAGCTCCAGAGGGGCGATGAGGAACCTGAGAAGAGAAAGAGCTCCAGAGGGGCGATGAGGAACCTGAGAAGAGAAAGAGCTCCAGAGGGGCGATGAGGAACCTGAGAAGAGAAAGAGCTCCAGAGGGGCGATGAGGAACCTGAGAAGAGAAAGAGCTCCAGAGGGGCGATGAGGAACCTGAGAAGAGAAAGAGCTCCAGAGGGGCGATGTGGAACCTGAGAAGAGAAAGAGCTCCAGAGGGGCGATGAGGAACCTGAGAAGAGAAAGAGCTCCAGAGGGGCGATGAGGAACCTGAGAAGAGAAAGAGCTCCAGAGGGGCGATGAGGAACCTGAGAAGAGAAAGAGCTCCAGAGGGGCGATGAGGAACCTGAGAAGAGAAAGAGCTCCAGAGGGGCGATGAGGAACCTGAGAAGAGAAGGAGCTCCAGAGGGGCGATGTGGAACCTGAGAAGAGAAAGAGCTCCAGAGGGGCGATGAGGAACCTGAGAAGAGAAAGAGCTCCAGAGGGGCGATGAGGAACCTGAGAAGAGAAAGAGCTCCAGAGGGGCGATGAGGAACCTGAGAAGAAAAACAAGCGCCCACTCTGCTGCAAACTGATTAGTACATTTGAATTTGAAAGTTTAATTAAGGGCTTCTAATACAGATCGTTTTGGAGAGTGACACATAACATTTAATTGTTTGATACTTAATTTAGCCGCCTTTTGATTGCAAACCAAGCGCGGGTAAATGTGTAACGCGAGTGTGGAAGCACTGAGCGCCATCCCAAAGGAGGCGGAAGCCATGCACTTCATTAAAAAACCTTTAACTAATTAGTGATAACTGATGAAAATGTATTTAATGACCAATGCACTCTTTGAGTGTATAAAGCGGAACACTTGTTCACTTTTAATTACAATTGATTTCCATCTATGTACATGGCCGTGGCATTGTTAGTGGAGAGCTAGCATCATTTCAAAATTTCACTGAAATAGCCTCAAAATCACAAACTGACATTAAGAGTCAGATGCTTGACGAAATGTAATAAAACAGAGTGCTTTCATGGTAGTGGTCAGCTTTTAAACACAAAAGTGTATCTTTCAGTAACTTTCCGAGAGAATTTAAGCTCAAAACAGCCTGTTTCACTGAAATAGCCTCAAAATCACAAACTCCCCTCTGTGCCGATATCTGTGTTAATAGGGCAGAAGTAGAATACTTTTGTGTTATCATGAATTTATTCCGCTGCTAGTTAAAGTAGCTTTTGCACATCGGAGTTAGCTTTAAATAAATTACACAATAAGTTAAATACGTTAAACCTAATTTCTACACAGAATAGGCATTTTGATAGACTTATTATTAACTGCACTTTGCCGTGTTGCCTTCTCTGTTTAGCCGCTGTTTGAGGATCTGTCTCGGCTGGCAAGAGAGAGGAAGGTGACCTTTGATGTGACTAACTCTGACCTCAGCAGCACGTTGGACCCCCCGGACGGACCAGGTAACACACCGTGACAGGACCCCCTTCTGTGATGCTTGATGTCACTTCCATTTTCTGATTCCTTCTAGCTAAATGTCACAATTAAGTTGATAGGAGGGTCTCAGGCTTCTTCCCGATCAGCAGAATCAGTCACGCTACAAAGTTTTCCCAAATGTTCCCAAGACATATTCTCTGTAATGACTGATATATCAGAATATCATTTCACGTACACTGTTTCTCTCTGTCTGTCTCTCCCTGACTCTCTTATCAGGAGGTCATCTTAATGTCCCGGACAAAGTGCAGGAGTTAGCAGAGTCCCTGCAGCAGATCTCAGGCCAGCTCAACAGCGTGCTGGGTGCGCTGGGTTCACTCGCAGAGAGGCAGAGCGCCCCACCCGATTCACACTTCTCTCTGTCTCAATCTCACTCATCCCCAGCTCCCCCCTCCACCTCTGCCCCCGTGTTCCCCCAGATGCACCCCCTTGGCCACAGCTCCTCGGTCCCCCCTCCCTCGACGCCCTGGAGCTGGGCCCCCCAGGGCTCCTCCACAGCCACACCTTTCTTCAGCACCCCCGTCAGCAGTGGGCTGAAGGCCTCCGATGACCTCATCAACAGCCGGTGGAGCCAGATATTCCCCGGTACGCCAGGAGACGCCTCATTCTGCTTTATGCTACATGAAGCCTTACTTGCTTTTTCTAAGACACGCTTAATACATCTTGTCTCGTCTTGATCTTCATTATCACTTTCTTGAAAGGTAGAAGTGTTTTCTTGAACATCATTTAACACATTTTCATTGGTTTTACACCTTTTTTACACTCTTTTTTCACTGATCTCATATAAAGACCTATAAAAACTCATAAGATCAACTTTGAAAGAAAGAACGAAACATATTAACAGTTGATAGAAAGCACCCATGAGAAACTGTTTTGCATAATGTTTGCACACTTGCTATATGATCAAAGATGTCAAATCAGGATAGTAAAAGAAAAGACCAGCCCATAACAATAAAATTAATTAAAAGTGGTTGTTTTTCTATGTCTAGTAAAATCCTCCACTATTTATGCATACACCAAATGTGCCTGTTTTGGCACATGCTATTTGTATCGACAAATGACACAGGCATATAGCACAAACCAGGGACTAACCTGTTCAAATTGATAGCTTTATTTTGATATCCTTTGTGAAATGAGTGACTGAAACAATATATTAATTTGAACACATGTTTATTTGGTTGCATGTTGTGTGATTATTGACCAAACAAAGCTACTTTCAGTTCAGCTTGTGTGTAAACCGCTTTGATATCTTCTGAGTGGACACATGTGTTGAAGCAAAATCAGCCTTATTGTATGAGTAAGTTGTCCTGAATAGTTTTTTCTGTTCTCCAGGAGCAGCTATGAATCCACTCGCCTCCACCATGGGAGCAGCCTCTGCGTACTCATCATACACTCCTGCTAGGTGACTTGCTACAATGTGCCTTTCAATCAGGCTATAGATTATATACACATCCTCACTGTCTTTAAAGTACCTACAACAGTCCTAACACTGTGTGTCTGTGTGTGAAGCGACCATGGTCGGAGCCTGCGGTCTGTGCAGAAGTCTGTGGAGGTGGACGGCCAGCGGCTGCAGGGCCTGATCGACGGAAACAAGAGGTGGCTGGAGATGCGCAAGAAAGACACCAGCATGTATCCTTTTATCACACACACTCACACACACATACATGATATCAGTATTATTGTTTTTAAAGAGCGCACAACCCAGTGTCAAATTACAACCTGATTTCAATACGACACACAGTATAGTCTGACATACTGTGTGTTTATACCATTTCAATTTATAAATCCCTTACAATGGAGTTTGGAATTTACAAAAGGCAGTAACATCCTGGTATTTAGTGAAAAAAAAAGCAAATCATGTTTTGATAAAATATATTATATTTGTTTAACTTTCTCTTTTTACATATTCTTTACTTCCTTTGCTATTTTTCTACCCTTTTAGTTTATTTGTTATGTATATTTTTGCTATTAGCACAAATCGAAACAAATCATCCATCAAGCATTAATTCCTCCTTTTTGCATCACATCAGATTGCAAACCTTTTATTTATTTAAAATATATATATTGGTGCAAACCATAAGCAAACACACCATGTGGTTTAAAGGTCACCATTGGTACGTGTGTTGAGCAATTTAGAGGACTGTTGCTAAGTGTCTCTAAAATCTCCATGTCTTTTAACCAAATGTTCTTTTCATATCAATGTTTATTGATGTATTTTGGACTTGTTTAATAACCTTTTACAACTTCACATTATTGACATACACACTCTTGTCAAACATTGTCTTTAACTGATTCTTCCAGACCTCTGTTCACTCGCTATCGGGCTCCTTCCACAAAGAGCAGCCTGGTGCAGCTGGGCCTTGACGATAACAACCAGATCAGAGTGTATCATTACTGAGGACATGGCAGGTCAGTGCAGTTGCACTGTGACTGTCCTGAGGACTTTGGAGCGTTAGTAACTGACAGCTCAGCTTTGTGACGTTTACACGCGGGGTGAGTGCGGCGGACAATTCAGGGAGAAATGTGTCACTGAGGACTGAGGACCTTTATCCTCCACATGAGATACGACTTAAAGCACTTCCAACGCCACGTTTACAGATTACAGCTCCATGCCAGACTTGGGCCAAACTGTTTTTAAATGTTTACGTTTACTTTAATGTCCAGACAATGACAAGGAATCATGTACTGAACTATGTATACTTGTTTTACTGAGACCATCCCAAACACCATCCAGTTTATCTCCATGTTCTGAACCCATTTGTCGGACATAAAACTACAAAGTAGAGCTTTGAGCTGCACACAGGTCAATATTCATTTCATGTCAGGTTACATTTGTATTTATGACACTCCTTTGAAAGTGACTTATAAGTTCTAAGTGTATGTTTTAACTAATTATTTTAGATATGGTTGTTTTAGTATGTCAGAAGCCAATCCACTTTTATTTTACATTTGTTACTTTCTGTATGAATGTAAGATAGAAACATATCTTTTGTGCGTATTTATGTGTTGATAATACTGTATTTTTGTATAAAATATTTTAATAAATCTACTTTTATATATATTTTTGTTTGTGTTCTTTCCGTTATAATCAAATCCTGATTACCTAACAGATATACGTTCACACAGGCAACCTCTGTTGTCAGCTAGTTTCTCTTACTTCCTGTTATAGTGAGTAACTGTAAATATTGATAACAGTTTTGCAACAAAAATATTCTAGTATAAAATGTCTGCTAAAATTGTACATTTTGGGTCTTCTCAAACATTACAACATATTTGTTATATGTATTTTATAACAAATATGTTATACTACTGAAGCCTTCCGAGTAAATCGCCAGAACGCCGACACCTCCTCATCTCCACCGCTCCCATGTTTTATTTTGTGTTGCCATAAGTTAGTCTCTCTGCGTTTCTGCGCTGGGCTAATGCTAATGCTAATAATGCTAATGCAAGCAAATAAAATGGCGGCTTCTCAAAAACTTTTCTGCGTTTTACAGGCCGTGGTTTGCAATCCGCCCAGCCAATAGAAATAAGAACCTTTTTCTCCCGGGAAAGTACCGCCTCTCTAGCAGGGACTAAAACGGGGGGAAAGTTCTCATGAACTAAGTTCTAGTTCCAGATCTTTTTGGTGTGAACGCAAAATCCCAGGAACTATCGGCCTAGTTCTTGGGAAAAGTACTCCGGTGTGAAAGCGCCCAATGGGACTCTACTGGGATCTAAACTGTTCCTTTCTTGTCTGGAAAAGTATTTGAACTCAACAGCATCTTATTAAAAACCTCTTCGGGGTGTTTCTGCGACGCGTTATGTCTCGAGAGCGACTAACATGTCTGTAAATGGGATTGTCTTTCACAATAACTACATATGTTACGGTTTGACTTTAAAAGCCTCTCCTTTAACACAGACTGAGGAAATGAAACAGCTGGGCCGTCTCACACGGTCCATCCTGAGATGTATTAACACTATATTTCATCAAACTAAACACTTTTCACATCGTAATGTCTCTTTTCCCTTCATACACTTTAAATGTTGTATTCATATGTCGACGGATTAAACCATTCAAAATCTAACATATTAACAATTAACGTACAATTGTTAAGCTTTATCTACAAAAATAAATCAATAGATGAAGTGGAAGTGTCAAATGTGCCGACAAAATGTTTGTTTTCCTGTTTTCTGAGATTCAATCAGATTTTGGGGAAAAATAAATCTCTGTTTCTTAAAGTCAGAATCCTTTTAATCTCAGAGAGAAAACCAAAGCCTTTTGGTTCGATCCAAAATAAACCCCACGGCTCCATCTCTCCATCTCTCCACCTCTCAGGGTGGTGATGTCACGGTTGAGTGAAGGAAGCAGGACCCAAGCGCAGATAACTTTGATAAACCTTTATTTCAAGGCTAAAATGGAACGAATACAGACAAACACAGAACACTCACCGGTGAAGTCCGTCACCAACAAAAGAAGCACCGACACTGAACACAGCACGAGACAAGACTAAATACAGGGAGGGATAATTACAAGACACAGGTGAACACAATCGGCAAACGAGACACAGGTGAGGAGGGAGGAGAAAAACACAAGAGCCACAGGTGAACACAATTAGCTAACGAGACACAGGTGAGGAGGGAGGAGAACACACAGGGACACTAACGACAGGAGGAAAACATGACAGAGAACAGTGAAAACACCCAAACCTAGACAGAACTGTGACAGAACCCCCCCCTCAAGGGACGGATTCCAGACGTCCCTAAACCCCAACACAAAAATCCAAAAAAAAGTCCAGCAGGGTGGGTGGAGGGGGTCCGGAGGAGGGACGTATCCCTAGGCCACCAGGGTGGGTGGAGGGGGTCCGGAGGACGGGACTAAGCTGACCGCCCAGGAGCCCAGTAGGGGACCAGGAAGGGATCTCGGGCGGACGGCCCGGGGGCACGGCAGAAGCCGAGAAGGGGGACTCGGGCGGACGGCCTGGGGGCAAGGCAGAGTCCATGGTGGGGGTCTCGGGCGGACGGCCCGGGGGCAAGGCAGAGTCCATGGTGGGGCGAAGGCCACAGCGGGCGAACTCAGGGGGCCGAGCATGAGGGCGAAGGCAGCGGCAGGAAGAGTCAGGGGGCCGGGCTCGAGGACGAGGGCAGCAGCAGGAAGAGTCAGGGGGCCGGGCTCGAGGACGAGGGCAGCGGCAGGAAGAGTCAGGGGGCCGGGCCCGCGGACGAAGACCGCGGCTCACAGAGGGTCGGGATCGAGGGCGAAGACCAGACAGCTCCGGAGGCCGGGCAGGACCCGGTGTCGGCCGGACAGGAACCGGAGCCGGCGGGACAGGCTTCGGCAGGATCCCCCACGGAAGAGGACCAGGAGTTGGCAGGACCCCCAGCAGGAGAGCGGTTGGCGGGACCTCCGACGAGACAGGACAAAAGGTTGGCAGTACCCCCCGGCAGGAGAGTAGACGGCGGGACCTCCAACGGCACAGGACACAGGGTTGGCAGTACCCCCGGCAGGTGAGTAGACGGCGGGACCTCCAACGGAACAGGACATAGGGTTGGCAGGACCCCCGGCAGGAGAGTAGTCGGCGGGACCTCCAACGGGACAGGACATGGGGTTGGCAGGAACCCCGGCAGGAGAGTAGTCGGCGGGGCCTCCAACGGGACAGGACATGGGGTTGGCAGGACCCCCGGCAGGAGAGTAGTCGGCGGGGCCTCCAACGGGACAGGACACAGGGTTGGCAGGACCCCCGGCAGGAGAGTAGTCGGCGGGGCCTCCAACGGGACAGGACACAGGGGTTGGCAGGACCCCCGGCAGGAGAGTAGTCGGCGGGGCCTCCAACGGAACAGGACATAGGGTTGGCAGGACCCCCGGCAGGAGAGTAGTCGGCGGGGCCTCCAACGGGACAGGACACAGGGTTGGCAGGACCCCCGGCAGGAGAGTAGTCGGCGGGGCCTCCAACGGAACAGGACATAGGGTTGGCAGGACCCCCGGCAGGAGAGTAGTCGGCGGGGCCTCCAACGGGACAGGACACAGGGTTGGCAGGACCCCCGGCAGGAGAGTAGTCGGCGGGGCCTCCAACGGGACAAGACATGGGGTTGGCAGGGACCCCCGGCAGAGGGCTAGTCTGCGGGACCTCCAACTGGACAAGACATGGGGTTGGCAGGACCCCCGACAGAGGGCTAGTCTGCGGGACCTCCAACTGGACAGGACATGGGGTTGGCAGGACCCCCGGCAGAGGGCTAGTCTGCGGGACCTCCAACTGGACGGGACATGGGGTTGGCAGGACCCCCGGCAGAAGACTAGTCTGCGGGACCTCCAACGGTACAGGACATGGGGTTGGCAGGACCCCCGGCAGAAGACTAGTCTGCGGGACCTCCAACTGGACATGAGTAGGGGCTTGAGTGGGGACTCGAGAGAGGGCTTGAGAGGGAACTTGAGAGGAAACTGGAGAGTGGACTCGAGAAGGAACTCGAGAGGTAACTCGAGAGGGGACCTGAGAGGGGACTTGAGAGGGGACCTGAGAGGGGACCTGAGAGGGGACTCGAAAGGGAACTCGAGAGGAGACCTGAGGGGAAACTTGAGAGGTGACTCGAGAGGGAACTCGAGAGGGGACTAGAGAGGGGACTTGAGAGGGAACTCGAGAGGGGACCTGAGAGGGGACTCGAGAGGGAACTTGAGATGGGATGAGGGAAGGGACTAGAGAAGTGACTCGAGGAGGAACTTGAGAAGTGACTAGAGGTGGGACTGGAGAAGGGACTAGAGAAGGGACTAGGACAGCTGGGGCCAGAGCTAAGGCTGGAACCATGGCTGCTGGGGCCAGAACTGGGGCCGGAATGATGGCTGCTGGGGCCAGAACTGGGGCTGGAACCATGGCTGCTGGGGCCTGTACTGGGGCCGGAACTATGGCTGTGTGGGCCGGTTCTGTAGCCGGAACCATGACTCTTGGGGCTCGGATTGCTAGCCTGGACTTGCGACTCCTTCTCCTAGAAGCCGCCTGAAGGCTCCGTGGACCTCCAAAAGCCAGCCGAGTTCCAGAAAACGCCTCTTGGACAGGAGCAGGAACTGGGGCGGAAGCACTGGTTGACTCCAGACGGAACACACCGAGACGTTTATAGTCCGCAGGCTGGAAATCACACACCCAGATGAAGTTCAACATCCAGTCAGGTAAGAACTTCACCAAGTCCGGTTTCTCCATAGCCAACCGGTGCGCCTCTACCAGAGCGGCCTCCTTCTGCCGAACACTGGACGCTCCCCTCCACCAATCATAGCAGCAAGCCAAAGCAAATGAAAAATGCTGTAATTCCACCTCAAATGGGTCATCTGCTGGGTCCATCTCTGGTCGGTGCTTTCTGTCACGGTTGAGTGAAGGAAGCAGGACCCAAGCGCAGATAACTTTGATAAACCTTTATTTCAAGGCTAAAATGGAACGAATACAGACAAACACAGAACACTCACCGGTGAAGTCCGTCACCAACAAAAGAAGCACCGACACTGAACACAGCACGAGACAAGACTAAATACAGGGAGGGATAATTACAAGACACAGGTGAACACAATCGGCAAACGAGACACAGGTGAGGAGGGAGGAGAAAAACACAAGAGCCACAGGTGAACACAATTAGCTAACGAGACACAGGTGAGGAGGGAGGAGAACACACAGGGACACTAACGACAGGAGGAAAACATGACAGAGAACAGTGAAAACACCCAAACCTAGACAGAACTGTGACAGGTGATGCTGAGGCGCTGAGGGTACCCGGTGCAGAGTAGCACCTGTTAGTGACGTGATGATGTGGAGCCGATTTACAATATTCAAAATACATCTGATAATTATGAACAAAGAGAAACTCATCCAGTTGGTAGGGTTTGTTTATTAGTACATGTTGTTGTTTATCAAATGCATGAAACAAGTTCAAATGTGTTTTCCAAAGAGAAAACCAAGATGTACTTATTCATCGTTCTTTGCAGTTTCCTCTCTAATCCTCTGAAGTATCTTCTTTAACCTTCTCTGGGCCGCTGAAGAAAGGTTCCCCTAAGGCTTCTGGGCCGCTGAAGACAGGTTCCCCTAAGGCTTCTTTGCGCCGCATGAGGTGCATGAGATCTGCACATCAGCAAAAAAGTCATCTAACTCCACCCCTTAGTTTTCGCCAGAAAGGATCTGATCCTCTGGAAAGAGTACTCCACTCCCTTTGCTACCTCAACGATGTCAAAGAATGACTCGCTGCCACTGTCCTCTGAGTCCTCTGAGACTCCCTCTGGCTGAGAGGAGGAACACAGCGACTCCTTCTTTGACACCTTCCCTTTCTGAGCCACACTTCCTTTGCTCACTTGTTCGTTTTTCCTTTTAACAGGTAACCTTAACAAATCCTCATCCATTACCAGCTCCTCCAGAACAGACTCAGCCACTCTGGCTGCAGTGTGCTCACTCTCTGCTTCCTGTGTGACCTGAGTGTCTGTGTGTGTGATACTGTGTGTACCGGCTGCCTGTGTGCTTTCCACGCGTGAAACAGTTGGCTCTGCCCCGGACCGACTAACCTGCGGCTCCACCACCGGCGTTTCCGCCGCAGGCGCGGGCCCGGCCGTGAACAAAGCAACCGGCAGCGGCTCCGCAGCTGGCGCGGACCCCAGCACCGGCGGCCCGGCCGTGGACAAAGGGACCTGCCGCGGGCGCGGACCCCAGCACCGGCGGCCCGGCCGTGGACAAGGCAATCGGTAGCGGCTCCGCCGCGGGCACCGTCGGGCCGGCTGCGGGCACGGACACCACGCGCGGATCAGGTTTCCTGCCGCTCCACAACCATAACATTTCAAAATGTCAGACGTAACATGGACAGTATACACAAAATCATCCATTTTAAACTTGAGAGCCAGATTAAGTTCCCCGTCATCCTTCTTCAGGACCATAAGCACCTGTCTCCTAAAAGACACAACGTGCTTGAGGTGCGGGGATTTGCAGCCCAGGGGGATCAACTTAATGGGAGACGCAAGCTGGCCGTATCGAGCCAGCTCTCTCTCCAACAACTCGTTTCTCAGAAAAGGGGGCACATTAGAGATGATGACTTTTTTAGCTGGAGTGACAAGGGGTAGCACGGGTAGCACCGTCCCTCACTAGCCCGCTCTCCACCAGCTGGTTAGCTTTCTCCGTGCAGTCTAAACAACTAACCACTGCACTGTTCATGCGGGAGGCAGATTTAACTCTGCCATATCCCCCCACAGCCAGACCACACTCCTCCACCGACACACGGAGAGAGCTTGATGGCGTGTTGGCGAGTCAGCTTCTCTAACACAGCGCAGCTGCCACGGAACGCCATGCCGGGCGGCGTGACTGCAGCCGCGAGACAAACAATTCACCAGTGCAACCAAACAACAACACCACCAACAAACACCAAAGTCGGTGAAGTGATGCACAAAGACATAAACTATCACCCAGAGAAAAATGAATTGTTAACAATGGTTTGAAAAGTTGTAAAACTTTAAACGATCGCTATATGAGAGAGAGAGAGAGAGAGAGAGAGAGAGAGAGAGAGAGAGAGAGAGAGAGAGAGAGAGAGAGAGAGAGAGAGAGATCTCGTGTTATTATTCAAAGTTAATTTAAACACTTGAATAATGTACTTCATCTACTACAAGTAGTTCTTTGAATGTAATAATTATGTATTGTTCGATCTGTTCCGATTCTAAACTGAAGCAATATAAATATAGTTTACCACATATTATACCTTTTATAATTAAATTAAATGTAGCCCTGTTTGACTAATGATTGATATGTGTACACTTATCACTTAACTTATTCAATACATCCTTTGTACTGAAGTATTCAAAAGTAAAAATTACATGTTTAATATAAATGATTTGCTGTGGCCAAATGTTTTCATTGCATTTAATAATAATACATTTGATTTCTATAGTGCTTTTCTTGAACCCAATTTGGGAGGGAGGGTAGACAAACAAAACAAAGAGAAACAAAGAAACAAAACAGAAAAGCAGTCAGGAGGAAGTTGGTTGAGAGGGGGGGGGCTTATTTACAGACCCTTAACTCTCTGATCCCACCCAATGAATGCACTGACTTGCAGAACCACGCTACACAAAGCAGATAGCAACACCTCTACAAACTTAACCATAGACATTTAAAAAAGGGCCTACTGTATCGACAGTTTAAAATTATATTTAAAGAAAAGGCCCTGACAAAACAGCAGGGCTCTATTTCAGTATTAACTATAGAAAAAAAGACGGCAGCAGCTGACATCAAATCTTTGCTGAGCCTAAGGATAATCTTAAATAAATAACATAGTGAAAATAAATATATTGCAATGCTCAAAACAGCAGCATCCAACCGTCTCTAATCCATGGATATGACATGTCACTGCATCCTGCACGGAGCAGCTGTAGCATAGCGGAGACCCTGGAACCTCTCCTCCTAAGTGAATCCAACAAACATCCTAAACATAAATAATGATACAATGTGTACAATGTGAAAAAGATTTAAATGAGGACAATGTCACTTTTTTTAAGCCTGGTCAGATAATTTCAAGAAATGCATGTTGCTATGGATACTGTAAAAAAGCAAGTCTCGGTTGAAAAAGAAAGTTGTGAGAGATGGAGAGATTAAAGGTAGAGGACAAAGGAGATTCAGAGGACACTTCTGTTTTATGATATATGCCAAATACAGGAACAGAAGAAAGGGGGGATTCTACATCCTAATATTTAATGTTGTTTCACATAAAGTTCAAATGAATCTTAACATATTAAATGTATGAATGTAGAACAACTTCTAACCATATACTGAAACACTTTGCTTAGAGTTTAGGAAAACAACCTTCAATATCTTTGTTGAGAAGTTGGCCGAGTGTTCTCCTCATGGATGCCGCACAGCCTGAGGCTACTTTTATTTAAGAAAGAGAGATGGGCAAGGAGAGACAAAGTTGTGGGGCAGATGTGAAATACATGAAGAGCGGATAAAGAGTAGACGGAGTGCTTTTTACAATAAAGTGAGCGGAGCTGCCAGGCTTGGATTTTCGTCATTTGGCCTCGCCCCTTTGGTGTCACACATTTTTTTAGGGCGCAAAGGCCATTGAGGGAAACATTTGGATTTGGAGCTTACAAATAAATAACTTCACTTTCTGATGAGAAAAGCACACGAATGACATGGAAAACAGATCCCTTTTTTAATATCAATAATGTCAAACATGATATCATCATATAGGCCTGTGCCTCCTTAGTATTACCGTATATACAATGAAATACTCTACTTTGAATAATTAGTGTTTGCTATGTTTTCCATCTACAACTCCTCCTATTCACAAATCCAAAATTCTATTAATAAGTCCATCTTCTCCCACTTATCCGTGGTCGGGTCACGGAGGTAGCAGTTCCAGCAGAGACCCCCAAACGTTCCTTTCCCCTCATCAACCAGCTCTGACTGGGGGGTCCCAAGGCGCTCCCAGGCCAGCGAAGAGATATAATCCCTCCACCTGGTCCTAGGTCTACCCCTTGGTCTCTTCCCAGCTGGACGTGCCTGGAACAGCTGGACGTGCCTGGAACACCTCCCTAAGGAGGCGCCCAGGTGGCATCCTAACTAGGTGCCCGAACCACCTCAACTGGCTCCTTTCGACGCGAAGGAGGAGCGGCTCAACTCCGAGTCCCTCCCGGATGACTGAACTTCTCACCTTATCCCTAAGAGAGACACCAGCCACCCTGCGGAGAAAACCCATCTCGACCGCTTGTATCCGCGACCTCGTTCTTTCGGTCATGACCCATCCTTCATGACCATAGGTGAGGGTAGGAAGGGAAATGGCCCGGTAGACAGAGAGCTTTGCCTTCTGGCTCAGCTCCATTTTCGTCATAACGGTGCGGTAAAGCGACTGCAGTAACGCTCCCGCTGCTCCGATTCTCCGGCCCATCTCACGCTCCATTGTTCCCTCACTCAGAGCAGAAGAAACAGCCTTCAAGGGTCAAACTCTGCACATACATCATTCAGCAGTGCACAGTGAAGCTCCAACATCCAACTGTATGAACAAGCAATACTTTGAAATGCAAACGTGTGTGTGTGTGTGTGTTGTTGGAGCACCACCACCCAATGGCGGTGGTGGAAGGTTCACCTCTGCTCCGCGCCGTCCGTTGATGAGTAGGCTCCTACACGGAAAGGTCTCGAACACAGAGGAATGAGATAAGCAATAAGCTGAGTTTAATGGTAAAAAACAACAGTACAAAATACAGAGCACTCCGGGCTGAATTCTACTACCGTGTGAGATCCCTCTCAGGACAGCCAGTCAGAAGACAGCGCCGAGTATGAACATTGGGACAGCTTAAATACAAATGATGTGGGAGGAGTTGTGTTGGTTGCTCCTCCCTAGCTATTTGTTATTGGCGATTTCACTTCTGGGCGAGCCCTAGACAGTGAGCTGGTAGTTCTCCATTGGCCGGTTTCACTTCTGGGCGAGCCCTAGACAGTGAGCTGGTAGTTCTCCATTGGCCGGTTTCACTTCTGGGCGAGCCCTAGACAGTGAGCTGGTAGCTCTCCATTGGTCGGTTTCACTTCTGGGCGAGCCCTAGACAGTGAGCTGGTAGTTCTCCATTGGCCGGTTTCACTTCTGGGCGGGACCCTAGGCAATGAGTCAGCAGCCGTTGACTCCGTCTGGTTCGCCCCATCTTCTTACAAGGAGATGTTAACCCTCCGGTATCACTGTGGATGTGTTTGTCCATATGGGTGATTTTTCACTTTTCATTTTGCAATAACTTTGGTTGTGTTGGTGCAAACGGCCTGAATTTTTGTAACAAGGCTATTATCTCGATCTATTTTGGAATTCAAATTTCAATTTTTCAAATCGGTCTTTAATTCACTGTGTAACAAATCGACTACGCAAATTAGTCATTCGAGACAAAAATGTCCACTGCAAAATGCTTTGATAAAAACATTATATTAAAAGGTTTTTCACAACTTTTTTGGGTTCAATCTTTAAAGCAACTTCCGCCCTAATAGAAAATACCAAGAATGTAATCATTTTCAGGATGTTAACCCTTTAAATGCCATTTTTAAAACATGAGACCGCTGTTTTTTTTCATGATGAAAACAGAGAAAATTAGTTATTTTCCCAAAAATACATATCTGGGGACTGGCTCTTTTTTCACAGTCTTGGATATGTCACAGATTAGCAACAACATTTATTTTGGTGGATGATTAGTTTTTGCACAAAATCAGATTAAACAAAAAAAGTCACACATTAGCCATCGTGTCCCATCCACTCCCATTATAACCACATCTTTTGATCTCTCCGCCATGCCGGTATAAAATCATGCATTTTGTAAAGTCAGGGTTTTATATTGGAGAAAAATAGTTCAATTTGTCCTTTTTACTCTATATTACCAGATGTGACATTTTACCATTGAATTATATGACCTATAAAAACACTGAAGTAATACTATTTTCAACAAAATAACTCATTTTCTCTGTTTTCATCATGAAAAAAAACAGCGGACATACAGGCCTCGGCAGCTGCCCCTGACACCGGCACAACCGCAAGCGGCTCCAAATCCCCTGCTGCAGGTTCTGCTGGATGAACTGATCTCTCTCTCTCGCACGCACATACACACACACACACATTATTTGTTATCTCCATCTATCTTACTCCCTCTCTAACACACATACTTGCTCGATCTTCATCCATCTCTCATGTTATTCAACACACACTCGTACATATCATTGTTCTGTTGTGACTGTTTGATGTGTTCATGAATGTTGATTGCAGTTTGCTGTTTGGAAAATAAATGTTGACATTGATACATCTGATGCTGATTTAAAAATGATTTCAGAGAAAGTTGAAAATAGTATTACTTCAGTGTTTTTATAGGTCATATAATTCAATGGTAAAATGTCACATCTGGTGATATTCAGTAAAAAGGACAGATTGAACTATTTTCCTCCAATATAAACCCTGACTTTACAAAATGCATGATTTTATACCGGCATGGCGGAGAGATCAAAATATGTGGTTATAATGGGAGTGGATGGGACACGAGTGGCTAATGTGTGACTTTTTTGTTTAATCTGATTCGTGCAAAAACTAATTATCCACCAAAATAAATGTTGTTGCTAATCTTTGACATATCAAAGACTGTGATAAAAGAGCCAGTCCCCAGATATGTATTTTTGGGAAAATAACAAATTTTCTCTGTTTTCATCATGAAAAAAAAAAAGGCATTTAAAGGGTTAAAATCCTGAAAATGATTACATTTTTGGTATTTTCTATTAGGGCGGAAGTTGCTTTAAAGATTGAACCCAAAAAAGTTGTGAAAAAAACCTTTTAATATAATGTTTTTATCAAAGCATTATGCAGTGGACATTTGTCTCGAATGATTAATTTGCGTCGTCCAATCGAATGATACCGGAGGGTTAACAGATGTATAGCTGGGATCACACACACACACATTTTATCATGCAGCCTATCACACAAAGGTCACTTGTTTTCCTGTCTGAAAGCTATACTTGTATATGTTTAAACGTCATCGTCTCATGACATCCTTAGGATTAGTTAACTAACAAAGGTTAACTGTTCTTATACCCTAAGGTCTTCTCTGAACTTCCTCCAACCTCGAAGTCAACTGTTAGAACGGGGTACAAAAATACTGGACTCAATTGCGACGGCTCAGATTTTAATGAAAAAATAAAACAAAGTTTTAACAAAAAATCACTCAAGCGAGGACAAAACAAAACTTCTCGATTTCAAACAAACAAAAACTCTTCTCTCTGGTTTTAACGCTGGGTCTCTGGACATGGAAGCACACTGAAACAAGACGAACTGGCACAAAGGGAGACAAGGAATATTTATACATGAGGGAATAGGGACCAGGTGGAAACAATCAGGGGCGGGGCAGACGCTGACGATGACGGAAAAACACCCAAAGTGAGGAATTAACAGGGCCTGAAAGGAAAGACAAGAGGTAAGTACAAAATAAAACAGGAAATGGGAAAACGAGACATGACATGAAATAGACAGACAAGACATGAAGTAA
Source organism: Harpagifer antarcticus (assembly GCA_902827135.1). Taxonomy (NCBI): domain Eukaryota; kingdom Metazoa; phylum Chordata; class Actinopteri; order Perciformes; family Harpagiferidae; genus Harpagifer; species Harpagifer antarcticus. The sequence goes on from CADEHL010000037.1 coordinate 2,450,176, forward strand.
CAGACATAAAACAAACACGACTAACACAATTGACGAGACACCACATCAACTCACTTAACATGAATACATCTATTGATAAATCAGAAGGACCATTGTCTCCCTAACTTGTGTGTGACCCAATCGTCTCATCGCCTCTTCTAATATCTGGAAACTGTAATTCAAGTATGTTATATTTGATATTTGAACCTTCCCTTCCTCAGCAAAACTCTGGAAAGAGTGGTCGCCGGCCAACTCCATCTGCACATGTCCAACCATGAGCTCTATGAGCCCTTCCAATCCGGCTTCAGACAGCAACACAGCACTGAGACCGCCCTCATCAAGATCACCAACGATCTCCTCATTGCTGCTGACTCTGGCAGCCTCAGCATCCTCATCCTCCTGGACCTCTCTGCAGCATTTGACACCATCTCTCACAACATCCTCCTCACCCGCCTCTCAGACCTCCTGGGTGTCACTGGCACAGCGCTGTCCTGGTTGACTTCCTACCTTCACAACAGGAAACAGTTTGTCTCCATCAGTGGCTCAAACTCACCCCCGGCCCCAGTCCACCACGGTGTACCCCAGGGCTCTGTGCTTGGCCCCCTCCTGTTCACCATTTACATGCTCCCCCTCGGTCAGATCATCCGACATCATGGACTCAATTTCCACTGCTACGCTGATGATACCCAATTGTATCTCAGCACCACTCCATCCTCCCAGCTCCCCCCTCAGTCTCTCATCAACTGCCTGCATGACATCAAAACATGGATGTCTTCCAACTATCTCAAACTGAACAGCAGGAAAACAGAGCTCATGGTTGTGGCACCCAAGGCCCTGCTCCAGAAGGTTGGTGACTTCGTCCTCGAGGTCGACGGCTGCTCCATCTCCCCATCTCCTGAAGCCCGCAACCTGGGTGTCATCCTCGACTCCACCCTTTCCTTCCATTCCCACGTCAAGTCTGTGACCAAGTCGGCATTTTTCCACCTGAGGAACATTGCCAGACTCCGATCGTCACTCTCGGAGCCGGTTGCCGAAACCCTGGTGCATGCATTTGTCACCACACGCTTGGACTACTGCAATGGTGTCCTGTTCGGGGTTCCCAACAAAACCCTGGACAGGCTCCAGTATGTCCAAAACTGTGCTGCTAGGGTCCTCACACACACAAAGCCGTGGCAGCACATCACTCCCACTCTCATCCACCTACACTGGTTGCCGGTCAAGTCCCGCATCACCTACAAAATCCTCCTCCTTACCTACAAGTCCCTCCATGCCCTTGCCCCCCAGTACCTATCGGACATCCTTCACCCACATGCCCCACCCCGGAACCTGCGGTCCTCAGACTCCGGCCTGCTTACCACCCCCCGCACCAAACTGCGAACCTTCGGGGACAGAGCCTTCAGCGTGGCAGCCCCCACCCTCTGGAACGCTCTCCCTGCGGAGATTCGCAACATCCCCACACTCGATGCCTTCAAAGGGGCCCTCAAGTCCCATCTGTTTGCCAAGGCTTTCGGCCCCTAAATCGATCTGTTGTTTTGTCTGTCTGAGTTTTGTTTTGTTATGTTTGTTTTTTTGCCTATTACTTGTAAAGCGACCTTGGGTCCCTTGAAAGGCGCTATATAAATCCAAGTTATTATTATTATTATTATTATTGAGAAGGTCCAATAATTGACATAATATTTTCTCCTTTTATTAATTTAAGTTTCCAGATCGTACAAAAACTCTTACAGATAACCTACTGAGTTCCGCCCTTGAAAGCCCAAAATGACTTTCTGAAAAATACTCAACGGGTAATCATTTCACTCCAGGCAGAAATCACAGGCTGTCCTGTACCCTACCTACTCACAAATAGCCTTTTGATTATAACTCAAAAGTGGACGAAAATACCATTTGCGCTAATCTACTTCTACTAAAAAGGAGACATCATTTTTTCGTCTATTCAAGTTTAACACACATCCTATATATCAGGTGACATTAACATGAATATACCAGAAATACGCTGTATTAAACTTTCTGCTATAACACGTTACTTTAGTGTGAGTGTGTGAGTCTCTTTAATCAACTCCTCACAGCTCCTCATATCTGTTCAGAAACTAGACAACAGTTAAAGATGTACAAACCACAGACTGTCTGTGTCATGGCGAATACAGTCGCCGCTTTAATTATGTCTTTAGGACGTTGTTGTGAGTTTGGACGGAGCAGATACAGGTTAGTTTAGCCTGATCTGATCGAATGGGGATCGCTCCATTCAGAGAACACGCATTTTAAAAGTTTTTCGCCTGCCGTCTTGTCAGCATGGTTTTTAATAACCGTTACCAGTATTTAGTTACTTCGGCATCATTTTGAAACGTGTATTACAATTGAATCACGGTAAAATAGGTTAATTTGGTCGTAGTTGGTTTCCACCACAGATATAAGCCCCGCCCCCTCTCCAGCGCGTCCTGTTTGAATGACAGGAGTAAACACAGCTGACAGCCGCGGTGAAACTTTAGAAACCTGTTCTGACGCTTTTAAAGCAACTTCGAGATGTTAACAGTATCAGGGGCACGCAGGTCATGGTGGCCGAAGGACGTACAAGTATTTCCGGGGCTTCACGGCCAGACCAAGGGCCGCCGTTGAAAATCCTACACTGGTAGCTGCCTGACTAGGCCGAAGCGCTATGAGACGCTAGCTGTAGACTTACAGACACAAGACATCTCCAGTTAAATGTGCAAAGGACTCCAAATGTAGAACATGATTGTCTTTCAAACACGTTTATGATCATTGTATTCACTGTTTGTTGTGCACCGACAGAAATTAAGAGTTTCATTTTCATGGTGTTTTGTTTTGTCACCATTTCTCTCTCATTCCTGGCTTCCTGATTGTCCACACCCCGTGTGTGTCCCGTGCTCATCAGCCCCTGATTGTTTCCACCTGTGTCTTGTTGTCGAGTGTTTAAATTCCCCAGTCTCCCAGTGTTCAGTGTCAGTTCGTCTCTTGCCATGGTCAGGTCTCTGCTCTCTTTGTTATCAAGAAAGTTGTGTTCCTCACGACGAGAGCGATTCTCTTTTGTTCTCATGTTGTCATCTCATCCTGAGATTAGATGGTGATCATTTTGTGTTCATCTTTTGGAAAAATAAAGTATCTTACAAATACTTTACCTCTGTCTCCCGGGTCGTGCAATTGGGTCCTACATCCTGAGTGTCTGAGTTCATAACAGTTTAGTCTTTCAAACAGTTATTGTACACATTTGTTGTCCCAACTTTGAATTCAATTAGTATCTGATGGTCTAATAAAAAAGCAGTGTGAAAAAACACCTTGAAATTGACATTTAAAGCAATATTCTGTTCCAATTATAAAGTTGAGAGAAGCTTTCACATGCATTTGTTTCTATTACAGGTTAATTTCTCACTTTAAGGGAGCCGCAAACTAATGATTAGACTTATAAGAAATCTCCAAAGCATTAACACTCTCTCAAACATTTAGAGTTGTTTGCCAATAAATTGAGTGTACAAAGTGCAGAAATGATTTGTGTTTTTCCTCAACAGCATCTATTAAAAAAGTAGTTTTTTCTGACCCGTTCTAACTGAAGAATATATCTGAGCATTTCATTGGGAGTTCTAATCAGGGAAATTAAGAATTGACAGTGTGGGAGAAAATCCCAACTGTCATTAAGTTGTATGATAACATTACTTTAAAATACCAGCTGTTGGGTCCAGAAAGCTCAGGCAGAAATGTATTGCTGACTCGAGGAACATAAGGGGAGGAAGTTGATTCAATCTAAGCTCTTATTGTGAGACAGAGCCAAGCTGGAGTTGCTGGTAAAAGCAGCTACGTTAATAGTGCGTCATGACGTCTATCGGGCTCTAGTAATCGATCTCTACCAAACACCAGCAGCAACTCTGAACTCAAACGGAGCTCGTGGAGCAGAAAGGGAAATGACAGGACGATATGCACTCCCGATAAACAAACGGCGTTCTGCTGTCACGCTTTCTCCAGTCACCTCTCAGGGTTTCCAGGAGAAAGCTTTGTTTACCGTTGATGGTCGGGTCATTGCTGGTGGTAGGTCCAGTGGAACAGGGCGGTAGAGTGTGGGAGACTGCAGAATCTCTCTTTCATCTGTCTCTCCTCACCTCCGTCTCACCCGCCCCTCGGGACGTTTCTAGCCATGTGGTGTCATTTGCTCCGCTGAAATTGTCTCTCTTTCTTCTCCGATGTACGCTTCACAGGATACTGCTTGCTTTACAAGCTTTCACAGCCTAATTAGGAGGAATTGTGTTGAGCAGCAGCAGTGTTTTATTATTGCCATGTGAGGCTCTAGGGACGGCTGTTGATCAGTCTGTCTCCATTTTTTGGTCCAGACTGGCAGATTTGATCTTTTAAAATTGGCACACAACGAATTTAAACTGCAGTAATATAAGCAGCGCATCAGTTACATTTTTCAGTAGCCTAGCAACAGTTAACCTCGAAGAAAAAGCTTGTTGCTTGCTCACTACTTAATTTGCTGTGGAACATCAAGACTTTATTTTAAACTAAAACAGATTTTCACAAAAGCTCTGCAACAGTAGACGCTAACAAGACGTAACCAAAGCATGGTAGCAAATGCTTTATGTCATTTCCCCGTGTCAACCCTCTCTCTGTCCACTCTCTTTCTCCTTGTGTGTCGCCCTTCCTTCTCCTCTAATCTCCAGGACCTAGATTGCTATTTTTGCCATTTGTTTCCATTAGGATCAGGAGCAGGCAGAGCCCTGTTTTCTCCTGATGGCCACTTTGCAGATAGGTGGCCCAGTGCAACAACGCAATGATGATGGGTGGACACAGAGAATACTAATGAAAGCAACGGCTGACCCTGCTGAATATCAATGGAGAGGCCGGCGCTTTTGAACACTCTCGACTACACGGGGGTTCGCTTGTGTGTGTTTGTCTTTACATGGACCCACATGCTTCAAGTTGTACTTCCTGCAAAATGAGACACTGGCTTTTCTTTACTCAGCGTAATGGATTTGGGGAACAGCGCTTGATGTCTGCAGGGAACACAAGATTTATTGAGTTTCTTACACTTAACCAGATTCCTTATTGGGATGTTATACTGTGCATGTGCACAGTCAATATTGAAGGTCATCATTACGACATTGAAACCACAAAAGCCAATATTGTTGGAGTGATGGGATATGTCAACTTCACACCTTTTAGTGACCAACATAAACGCTGCATGGGAATTCTTAATCGTACCTTGAGGAGACATTTTACAAGTAGCAGCTTCATTTACTATTACAATTTGAAAGATAAACAAGGTCACCTTCACTAGAAGGGGTTCAATGCAGGGCTGCCCCAGGCCAACTTGTGGTCCCATGCAAAATGATGGGGGGGTGGTGTGTGTGTGCGTGTGTGTGTGTGTGTGCTCGTGGAGCACGCTCGGAAACTGTAAGCGCCGGAGCCTCGCAGCAGGGAAACTGCGGCATCCTCCGCAAGGTCTGCGTGTAGGGAGGGGCGGCCCTGGTTCAATGTTTTCAAGAGTTCCTTCAAACTGATGCCACTCACTTGAGGGGGTCATGCAGGTTTCTTTATCCATGTGCCCAAGACATAAATCTGAATCTATCAAGATCAATAATGTAATGGCAATTTATGGTTCCAATACCGTTTGCCAGTATCACACAGGTAGATGTTGAGAGTGATCGTACGCAGACACATGCAGTTCGGTTTCAGGTTCAAACGGCACGTGTTGCTGGTGTAGAAGGTTGGAAATGCTAAGTAACACAAGTGATTTAACTGTTGATGAGCTAAAGCGGTTTCTCCCCGCACACATCAGGGACAAAAACAAGAGTTAAGTAACACTAAACACTAAACAGCAAGACACAGCAGTTTTTGTACAACATAATGGGTTTAAAGCAGCGTGTTCTATTCAACAGCCTGGTGCAGAGTTCAGCTATGATAAGAGGCTTGTTCAGTGCCTTTCTCCACACGCTTTACCAAGGGTTACATGAGAAACAACCATGTTCGACATGATCTCAACCTTGACTTGGTCAACAAGTCATATGCGGTGAGTATAAAAATATGATTTGATCCCTCGTCATTAGTTATGGGAGAATGATCATATTTAATTTAAGGGTTTCATAAATAGTGTTTCTTTACAACTATTGAACAAACTCAAAACACATTTGCAATCTTCATGTTTTCTTGAATAACTCAAAACAACTCATGTCTGCCTCCTAAGAGGACAAATGGCCTTTCATGAAATGCAGACATGTATCAGAATACTTAATGCTACAAAATGCTTTGATAGGAAAAACGGCATCTAGCATCTGATGCACACACAAATACAGTTTAGTGAAGAATGTGTTTTTAAATTGTGAGCATCTCACACATGCATATCCTATGGGGAGTAGCTTTAACCGTAAACCCAGGTCTGACAAACCGCATCATTCAAGATCATTTTATCTTCAACACTAAACGTCAAAGTAAAATAGATGCATCACCATCTGCAAATATATTTATATTTATAATACATTACATTTACAAAGCGCTTTTCCTGGTGCTCAAAGCGCTTACAAGCAACTAAAACAAAATGTTATAAAAAATAAATATAATCAAAAGAAAACCCAGTATGCCAGATAGGGTGCATCAAATTGCAATGCAAACATTAAATCTCAACATATCAAACTGTCTGGGGTTGCATTTTGTTCAGACACACATAACAATAACTTTTGTAACGTTTGGGGAAAATTCATTGAGATTTGGAAGAGGAACGCAGCAGGTGAAAAATATGAAAATTGGGTGTTTTCCGAGGCAATTAAAAAAAATGCAAGATTGTTATTGAGAACAGCATTTATTTATTTAAAGGTCACATGTCATGCTTTTCTGGTTCTGACCCGTCCCCTTGTGTTATGAAGGTTTTTCTGCATGTGAACGGTCTGCAGAGTCACAAACCCTCAAAGTGCACCCTGTAGCGAGTGAAGCTCTAACACAGAGAAGACCTCTCTGTGCTGCCCCAGAACGCCTCGTTGGACATTTATCTTTTTGACTTGCATAGAGCTCCCTGAACACTGGTAATAGATGGGATGGTGGAGAAATGCTCTCCGCAGACCCATAAACCTTTTTCTTACTCGATATCAAGCCACACTTATTGTTTTTACTTCGGCTGTGAGGGTTTGTGTGTGCTCGGGATGAGTTTAGCTTGTTCTCGCTGTATCGCCGACTCGGAAATCTGTCCGCTTTTCGCAGCAACGAGGTCGCAACGTCCCGACCAATCAGAGCACACTGGGCTCACAGGGAGGGGGGGGGCAGGAGCTCCAACAAGCCGTTTAGGACAGAGAGTGAATACACAGACTATCAGAGATGCTGTATGAGAAACCAATGTCATTTTGGAACATTGCACAATTTAAATCTATTCTAGTAGACCTCAACAATGGAAATATGATCAGTAGAAATGGCCATGACATGGGACCTTTAAGAACAAAAAGAACAACATTGAAATTGAGTTCTGGTTGCGCAGATTTGGCTGTTTAGAGCGGTCATGCTCAACTGCCTGCAGCACATTCTGCAGGTGCTCCTGGCTGCTGCCACAAAGTCTGAGGTGAGTTTGACGCCATGCTCGGCACAGTCATTCACAACATTAATGACACGTACATTCACCGCACCCATCTGGAATGCTTCACTGGCAGCCCACTCCTCTACATCCAGTGAGAGAAACGCTGGATTGATGTGCATGCTGAACCAGCAGTCTGGGTTGGCGAGGTCAGCCAAGCTGCTGGTTGGTGAAAGGATTGGAAACTTTAGCTCGCCGAAGCCAGTGCCAAAGCGGAGCTGTGGGGCTCGCATGGGGATGTCAGCCGGTTTGTGCTCCAAGATGGCATCTGCAAGTGCGCCGCTCGCCAACTGGCACCTTGGTGCTGAAGAGTGCTAGGGGCAGCATCTCGCCTGTCAGGTACCATAGGTGCCGCGCCAGTGCCCTGATCGCTGATGCTGCGATGCCCTCGTCAACAGACTTATACGCGTTCAGGTGGTGGTAGAGTGTGAGGTAATTCCATGCGGCATCTACGGCCGTGTCGCAGGTCAGCCACCTCGTTGCGTAGATGTGCGAAATGACGTTGGCAAAGGCCCAAATCTTCAGCACCTTCTGCCACGTAGTGATAGTTCCCTGAGGAAGCAACGCAATGTGCAGCTTGGCCATCCACCGCGCCTTGTGCTCCCGGCCGCTGGAAGGTAGCTGGAGTGTGTGCTACACTGTCTGCACCCAGATACTGTTATTTGTGTAATAATTCTCGCGTCCAGGAGAGAAGCTTAAAAAGGAGACTAAATGGAGTCTCTGAGATGGTTTCAAATTGGTACTTTAATTCAAATAAAGGCGCGGTAATGTCACAAGCAGAATATTGTCCGACAGAAATACAGCTGTGTCTCTGGCTCTCTGCCAGGTGAGAAAAGAGGCCGAACCGCCGTAGGTCTGCTATATTTATATCCTCTGCTGGCTCCTCCCTGCGGGCCGGCTCTCCAACGTTTTAATGTCCGTTGTTACGCATATCAGACGATACAGACATTGTACATTCAATATATCTAAACACGCCTTGTCTCTTCCTTAACTCTTTTATAACTTTATATGTAATACATGTTAACAGCGTCAATAGGCACTTTAGCGATAATAATGGACGGTAGTCCCGGATGTTGTGATGAAGGATTTTCAGAATAAAAGCTTGGTATTGAGAACTTCCGGTTTTTTCCAGAATAAAATAGCATTTAAACTGACGGTATGTTTAAGCTACATTATGCTATTAAACATTGATTTTAATTTCTAACAATACACAAGACACAGCTGCATGAACTCATGAAGGTAGTTACCTCGCTTGTAGTCGAGCACTCCTGCAGTGCACGCAATGTGTTCAGCACGCAACTTGCCCAGGAACGGTGGTTCGGCCTCATCAGGAATGTATCGGGACAATTGGCCGCTGTCCTTATGTGGCACCAGGTCCCAGTTGTCCCGGAGCCGTGTAAACAATGTAACCTCTGGCGAGCGTGACGTCTTCACCTTGAGGTCAGTGAAAATGTGGCTGAGGAGCAGCTCGCCGATGTGGTGCCCGGACCAGAGCAGTGGTCGACCCAGTGAGAGCTGGATGGCAATGCAGGCTGCCGTGAGATGGCCAGTGTTTCACACGGTGGTGTCAAATGCCCCGTTAACAACCTGATCGGTGCAGGGTCAGCCGGGCGATGATCATTCCGCATGGCTCGTCAGTTCCCTTCATATAGGCTGGCACACCAAGCAGTTTGAGCCGCTCCGCATCTCCGACCACCACTGTGACGCTCCTCCAACTGGCGCACATTGGTGAGCATCGGCGTCAACTCGATCAGGCCGCTGGTGAAGGCAGCCTGCTGCATTGGTGTGATCTTCAACCGTGTAGCCAGTGACACAAGACTCGGCCGGCTGAGAATGAAGGCTGTGGTGCCAGTCTTCTTACGCTTGCGGTGGAGCAGCTGTTTCATCTTCTTGAAACCAAACATTGAAACCAAAGTGATGGCACCAGAGAACGACATAACAAAGTAACCCCTTTATCATGGCTCCCCAGTGGGTCCTGGTTACCCCCTGTGCCGTAAAAGCTGATGTGCCGTTCCACCTCTAAATCACCACGTATCGCAATAATATTTTGTATTTATTGTTTTTGATAGTAACACATTTAGCACCCAGACAGATCAATATGCTGGAACTGTGTATTTTGATGCACCCTAATGCCAGACTACTGTATGTTAAAGTAGCATGCTTACACCATTAAGTGAAGTGCTTTTCTTTTTTCACACACTCTTAAAACCACTGGTTTTTGCCCTGTGTGACCACGAAGATGTGATTTGAGAGAACTTGATGTCATGAAAGTTTTCCCACACTCTTCACACCACTATGGTTTTTGTCCTGTGTGACCACGAAGATGTGATTTGAGAGCACTTGATGTCATGAAAGTTTTCCCACACTCTTCACACCACTATGGTTTTTGTCCTGTGTGACCACGAAGATGTGATTTGAGAGCACTTGATGTCGTGAAAGTTGTCCCACACTCTTCACACCAGTACGTTTTTACTCCCGTGTGAATATGTTGATGTGATTTTTTTTTTGTGATCAAATTTTTATTGATGTTAATACACGACATGTACAACTACAAGCACAACATTTTTTTTTTTTTTTTTTTTTTCCTTAAATGAAATAACTGAAAGTACACAAGAGAAACAAAATGAGATAAAAAATAATTACTTACAAAATATACAAAATGCAGAATTCAGAACACACAAGACAACGAAAATAAAATAAAATAAAACAAACCCTACCCTCCCTCCCAGACATATAAACACACACAAAGACACACACACATATAAGGTGTTCGCTGTTGGGTGCCAGCACTCCATCAGCGCTATCAGACAGGTGTATACCATCACACACACACCCACCCACACACACACACACACAGGGAAACGCAAAGGTCGCAATTGAAAAGGATGTGGATTATGGAAAGGGAGAAATCATTCTAAAAGATCTTTGAAGGAATCGACTGCAGAGCGCCAATTGTTTATATTAGTGTCATTTGTCCTATTTATTCGGGCAGTTGATAACTCTAGATAAACAACATCCAGGGATGCAAGGACCCAGTGTCTGAAGGTGAGGGAATTAGGAGGCTTCCATCGAACCGCAACCATCTTTTTTGCAGCCGTTAGGCCAGCTAGTAAGATGCGCATCTTAAGCTTGGTGATATTGAGCTTTGACAGATCATTCAATAGGAGGGCGGGCGCAGTCACCGGCACTGTCACTGAGAGCACACGTGACATGCCAGAAGCCACTTTAGTCCAGAATAGAGCGACTGGGGGACAGTCCCACATCATGTGCATAAACGTGCCAGGGGACTTCATAGTGCATAAACTACATGAGGGATCGTCTATCATTTTCATACAGTGAAGTTTACGCGGGGTAAGATATGTTCGGTGGACATAGTTAAAGTGGATCTGTTGGTGATCGGGATTCCGAGAAGCTTCTTTTATGCTTGACCAAACACCCTCCCAACTGAAATCAGGGTCTAAAACTGGGCAGTCACATCTCCATACTCTGTCCAGCTGTAGGTTATTGTAGGAAGCCTCCAGAAAGAAATTATACAGTGTAGACACCATACCCCTGTTTTTCCCTTGTACAGTAAACACCTTATAAAGAGGATGAACGGGTATAGGTTGTTGCCATGGGACACCATGTGCCTTGAGAGCAGATCTGAGCTGCAAATAGAAGAAAAACGAGCTACCTGGCAGATTGAACGCACTCTTAATTTCTTGAAAGGAGCACAAGCCCCTGTTATCATAAATGTCACTCAAGTGGTGAATACTGCTGTTGCTCCAATGAGAGGATGAGACAGGTCTCCCACCAATTAGCAGACCTTTATTATCAAATATAGGAGAAAGTGTGTGCCACTTGCAGGAAATCTTACATTGTGATTCAGCTGTGCGCCATATCTTTATGAGATGTGAACTATAGGGCCAAAGCGTAGTTGACATTGCCTATTTGTTAAATTGGCAAAAAGGATATCCTGCAGGTTCCAAGGTAGTACGATATTTTCCTCTATATTACG
>CADEHL010000038.1:0-68541 GCA_902827135.1 Harpagifer antarcticus
TGTGTGTGTGTGTATGTGTGTGTCTGTGTGTGTGTGCATGGTGTTTCTGTGTGTGTCTGTGTGTGTGTGTGTGTGTGTGTGTGTGTGTGTGTTCACCCTGTAGCGGTGCTCCTTGTGAACGCTTCCCAGGAAGCACTGCATGCAGAGGACGCAGGTGGGGTCGGCTGCACACTCCCTGCAGAGAGAGACAGTCAAGGAGACTTTTATTTTGAAAATATATCCTTCTTCCTGTTTCTCCACTATGACCAAACCAAAGCATGGCTCTTTCCATTTGAATAAATCTGTGTATGTGCAGCGGTTAGCCTCCGTCGGGATGCAAAGAACACATATATGGGAGAGAAGAGAGGTTTGTGTGTGTGTGTGTGTGTGTACCTGCAGGAGTAAGTGGGTTCCCCCACTCTGAACACATGTCCACAGAGGGGGGAGGGCTGGTTGTTCTCCTGCAGGAGGGCCAGGCCGCTGGAGGGTTCCTCCCCCAGCAGGAGCCACTCCAGGGGGGCGAGGAGCAGCAGCTGAACAGCCAGATCCTCCCGCTGTTCCTCCCTGTGCTCCTCCCTGCTGCTGGCTGCCCACCCCCCCACACACAGGATCCTGGGTACATACTGAGCCAGGTGACGATACACCTCCTGCTGCAGGTCAGCCGCCTCCAGCCAGTGCTGAGGGGTCACAGAGAGGTCATTACTGATGACTGTAATAACTGCTTTATAACAACTGTAACATGCATTATTATTATTATCAATTATCAATAAGATTAATACATCTTCCTTGTTTACAGATCACTGTCAGAGTTAGCATTAACATTAGCTCTGCCGGGCTCCACAGTAACGGTTGTAACATAAAGAAATCAGGACTGTGCACCCCAACGAGACACATGGTCATTATCTGTTGTATTAAGAGTGATATTTAATTATTGTTGTGACCAGTCGGAACCTAAGTCTCAAGTTGCACTGGTGTGGTTACGGAGCCAGAAAGCGATGCACGTGTGCGCGGGGCGCCGTGTGAGGCACGTTCAGTTTCAAATCATTGTGTTCATTACTTATTGTAAAGCATTTGAACATTCTTTTGCGTCACATTTTCATTATTAAGTTGATGTATAACTGTATAGTATCTTAATTGTTTAAAATATAAGGTGACTAAAAATGGCAACCGTATTTTCTGTTTTGGCAACCAAAAGCTGATGCCTGGTTGCCTGGCAACCACTTTTAAAAGATAGCGTTGAGCCCTGCTCTGTGTTGTTTACAGATCACTGTCAGACTTAGCATTAGCTCTGTGTTGTTTACAGATCACTGTCAGAGTTAGCATTAGCTCTGTGTTGTTTACAGATCACTGTCAGACTTAGCATTAGCTCTGTGTTGTTTACAGATCACTGTCAGACTTAGCATTAGCTCTGTGTTGTTTACAGATCACTGTCAGAGTTAGCATTAGCTCTGTGTTGTTTACAGATCACTGTCAGACTTAGCATTAGCTCTGTGTTGTTTACAGATCACTGTCAGACTTAGCATTAGCTCTGTGTTGTTTACAGATCACTGTCAGAGTTAGCATTAGCTCTGTGTTGTTTACAGATCACTGTCAGACTTAGCATTAGCTCTGTGTTGTTTACAGATCACTGTCAGAGTTAGCATTAGCTCTGTGTTGTTTACAGATCACTGTCAGAGTTAGCATTAGCTCTGTGTTGTTTACAGATCACTGTCAGAGTTAGCATTAGCTCTGTGTTGTTTACAGATCACTGTCAGAGTTAGCATTAGCTCTGTGTTGTTTACAGATCACTGTCAGACTTAGCATTAGCTCTGTGTTGTTTACAGATCACTGTCAGACTTAGCATTAGCTCTGTGTTGTTTACAGATCACTGTCAGAGTTAGCATTAGCTCTGTGTTGTTTACAGATCACTGTCAGACTTAGCATTAGCTCTGTGTTGTTTACAGATCACTGTCAGACTTAGCATTAGCTCTGTGTTGTTTACAGATCACTGTCAGAGTTAGCATTAGCTCTGTGTTGTTTACAGATCACTGTCAGAGTTAGCATTAGCTCTGTGTTGTTTACAGATCACTGTCAGAGTTAGCATTAGCTCTGTGTTGTTTACAGATCACTGTCAGAGTTAGCATTAGCTCTGTGTTGTTTACAGATCACTGTCAGAGTTAGCATTAGCTCTGTGTTGTTTACAGATCACTGTCAGAGTTAGCATTAGCTCTGTGTTGTTTACAGATCACTGTCAGAGTTAGCATTAGCTCTGTGTTGTTTACAGATCACTGTCAGAGTTAGCATTAGCTCTGTGTTGTTTACAGATCACTGTCAGAGTTAGCATTAGCTCTGTGTTGTTTACAGATCACTGTCAGAGTTAGCATTAGCATTAGCTCTGTGTTGTTTACAGATCACTGTCAGAGTTAGCATTAGCTCTGTGTTGTTTACAGATCACTGTCAGACTTAGCATTAGCTCTGTATTGTTTACAGATCACTGTCAGAGTTAGCATTAGCTCTGTGTTGTTTACAGATCACTGTCAGAGTTAGCATTAGCTCTGTGTTGTTTACAGATCACTGTCAGTTAGCATTAGCTCTGTGTTGTTTACAGATCACTGTCAGACTTAGCATTAGCTCTGTGTTGTTACAGATCACTGTCAGAGTTAGCATTAGCTCTGTGTTGTTTACAGATCACTGTCAGAGTTAGCATTAGCTCTGTGTTGTTTACAGATCACTGTCAGACTTAGCATTAGCTCTGTGTTGTTTACAGATCACTGTCAGAGTTAGCATTAGCTCTGTGTTGTTTACAGATCACTGTCAGAGTTAGCATTAGCTCTGTGTTGTTTACAGATCACTGTCAGAGTTAGCATTAGCTCTGTGTTGTTTACAGATCACTGTCAGTTAGCATTAGCTCTGTGTTGTTTACAGATCACTGTCAGACTTAGCATTAGCTCTGTGTTGTTTACAGATCACTGTCAGAGTTAGCATTAGCTCTGTGTTGTTTACAGATCACTGTCAGAGTTAGCATTAGCTCTGTGTTGTTTACAGATCACTGTCAGACTTAGCATTAGCTCTGTATTGTTTACAGATCACTGTCAGAGTTAGCATTAGCTCTGTGTTGTTTACAGATCACTGTCAGACTTAGCATTAGCTCTGTATTGTTTACAGATCACTGTCAGAGTTAGCATTAGCTCTGTGTTGTTTACAGATCACTGTCAGTTAGCATTAGCTCTGTGTTGTTTACAGATCACTGTCAGACTTAGCATTAGCTCTGTGTTGTTTACAGATCACTGTCAGAGTTAGCATTAGCTCTGTGTTGTTTACAGATCACTGTCAGAGTTAGCATTAGCTCTGTGTTGTTTACAGATCACTGTCAGACTTAGCATTAGCTCTGTGTTGTTTACAGATCACTGTCAGAGTTAGCATTAGCTCTGTGTTGTTTACAGATCACTGTCAGAGTTAGCATTAGCTCTGTATTGTTTACAGATCACTGTCAGAGTTAGCATTAGCTCTGTGTTGTTTACAGATCACTGTCAGAGTTAGCATTAGCTCTGTGTTGTTTACAGATCACTGTCAGAGTTAGCATTAGCTCTGTGTTGTTTACAGATCACTGTCAGAGTTAGCTTTAGCTCTGTGTTGTTTACAGATCACTGTCAGAGTTAGCATTAGCTCTGTGTTGTTTACAGATCACTGTCAGAGTTAGCATTAGCTCTGTGTTGTTTACAGATCACTGTCAGAGTTAGCATTAGCTCTGTGTTGTTTACAGATCACTGTCAGAGTTAGCATTAGCTCTGTGTTGTTTACAGATCACTGTCAGAGTTAGCATTAGCTCTGTGTTGTTTACAGATCACTGTCAGAGTTAGCATTAGCTCTGTGTTGTTTACAGATCACTGTCAGAGTTAGCATTAGCTCTGTGTTGTTTACAGATCACTGTCAGAGTTAGCATTAGCTCTGTGTTGTTTACAGATCACTGTCAGAGTTAGCATTAGCTCTGTGTTGTTTACAGATCACTGTCAGAGTTAGCATTAGCTCTGTGTTGTTTACAGATCACTGTCAGAGTTAGCATTAGCTCTGTGTTGTTACAGATCACTGTCAGAGTTAGCATTAGCTCTGTGTTGTTTACAGATCACTGTCAGAGTTAGCATTAGCTCTGTGTTGTTTACAGATCACTGTCAGAGTTAGCATTAGCTCTGTGTTGTTTACAGATCACTGTCAGAGTTAGCATTAGCTCTGTGTTGTTTACAGATCACTGTCAGAGTTAGCATTAGCTCTGTGTTGTTTACAGATCACTGTCAGAGCTTAGCATTAGCTCTGTGTTGTTTACAGATCACTGTCAGAGTTAGCATTAGCTCTGTGTTGTTTACAGATCACTGTCAGACTTAGCATTAGCTCTGTATTGTTTACAGATCACTGTCAGAGTTAGCATTAGCTCTGTGATTGTTTACAGATCACTGTCAGAGTTAGCATTAGCATTAGCTCTGTGTTGTTTACAGATCACTGTCAGAGTTAGCATTAGCTCTGTGTTGTTTACAGATCACTGTCAGAGTTAGCATTAGCTCTGTGTTGTTTACAGATCACTGTCAGAGTAGCATTAGCTCTGTGTTGTTTACAGATCACTGTCAGAGTTAGCATTAGCTCTGTGTTGTTTACAGATCACTGTCAGAGTTAGCATTAGCTCTGTGTTGTTTTCAGTAGTTAGCATTAGCTCTGTGTTGTTTACAGATCACTGTCAGTTAGCATTAGCTCTGTGTTGTTTACAGATCACTGTCAGACTTAGCATTAGCTCTGTGTTGTTTACAGATCACTGTCAGACTTAGCATTAGCTCTGTGTTGTTTACAGATCACTGTCAGAGTTAGCATTAGCTCTGTGTTGTTTACAGATCACTGTCAGAGTTAGCATTAGCTCTGTGTTGTTTACAGATCACTGTCAGAGTTAGCATTAGCTCTGTGTTGTTGACACTGTCAGAGTTAGCATTAGCTCTGTGTTGTTGACACTGTCAGAGTTAGCATTAGCTCTGTGTTGTTTACAGATCACTGTCAGAGTTAGCATTAGCTCTGTGTTGTTTACAGATCACTGTCAGAGTAGCATTAGCTCTGTGTTGTTTACAGATCACTGTCAGTTAGCATTAGCTCTGTGTTGTTTACAGATCACTGTCAGAGTTAGCATTAGCTCTGTGTTGTTTACAGATCACTGTCAGAGTTAGCATTAGCTCTGTGTGTTTACAGATCACTGTCAGAGTTAGCATTAGCTCTGTGTTGTTTACAGATCACTGTCAGTTAGCATTAGCTCTGTGTTGTTTACAGATCACTGTCAGACTTAGCATTAGCTCTGTGTTGTTTACAGATCACTGTCAGACTTAGCATTAGCTCTGTGTTGTTTACAGATCACTGTCAGAGTTAGCATTAGCTCTGTGTTGTTTACAGATCACTGTCAGAGTTAGCATTAGCTCTGTGTTGTTTACAGATCACTGTCAGAGTTAGCATTAGCTCTGTGTTGTTTACAGATCACTGTCAGAGTTAGCATTAGCTCTGTGTTGTTTACAGATCACTGTCAGAGTTAGCATTAGCTCTGTGTTGTTTACAGATCACTGTCAGAGTTAGCATTAGCTCTGTGTTGTTTACAGATCACTGTCAGTTAGCATTAGCTCTGTGTTGTTTACAGATCACTGTCAGAGTTAGCATTAGCTCTGTGTTGTTTACAGATCACTGTCAGAGTTAGCATTAGCTCTGTGTTGTTTACAGATCACTGTCAGAGTTAGCATTAGCTCTGTGTTGTTTACAGATCACTGTCAGAGTTAGCATTAGCTCTGTGTTGTTTACAGATCACTGTCAGAGTTAGCATTAGCTCTGCGTTGTTGACACTGTCAGACTTAGCATTAGCTCTGTATTGTTGACACTGTCAGACTTAGCATTAGCTCTGTGTTGTTGACACTGTCAGACTTAGCATTAGCTCTGTGTTGTTGACACTGTCAGACTTAGCATTAGCTCTGTGTTGTTGACACTGTCAGACTTAGCATTAGCTCTGTGTTGTTGACACTGTCAGACTTAGCATTAGCTCTGTGTTGTTGACACTGTCAGACTTAGCATTAGCTCTGTGTTGTTGACACTGTCAGAGTTAGCATTAGCTCTGTGTTGTTGACACTGTCAGACATAGCATTAGCTCTGTGTTGTTGACACTGTCAGACTTAGCATTAGCTCTGTGTTGTTGACACTGCCAGACTTAGCATTAGCTCTGTATTGTTGACATTGTCAGAGTTAGCATTAGCTCTGTGTTGTTGACACTGTCAGACTTAGCATTAGCTCTGTGTTGTTGACACTGTCAGAATTAGCATTAGCTCTCTGTTGTTGACACTGTCAGACTTAGCATTAGCTCTGTGTTGTTGACACTGTCAGACTTAGCATTAGCTCTCTGTTGTTGACACTGTCAGACTTAGCATTAGCTCTGTGTTGTTGACACTGTCAGAGTTAGCATTAGCTCTCTGTTGTTGACACTGTCAGACTTAGCATTAGCTCTGTGTTGTTGACACTGTCAGACTTAGCATTAGCTCTGTGTTGTTGACACTGTCAGACTTAGCATTAGCTCTCTGTTGTTGACACTGTCAGACTTAGCATTAGCTCTGTGTTGTTGACACTGTCAGACTTAGCATTAGCTCTCTGTTGTTGACACTGTCAGACTTAGCATTAGCTCTGTGTTGTTGACACTGTCAGACTTAGCATTAGCATTAGCTCTGTGTTGTTGACACTGTCAGACTTAGAATTAGCATTAGCTCTGTGTTGTTGACACTGTCAGAGTTAGCATTAGCTCTGTATTGTTGACACTGTCAGAGTTAGCATTAGCTCTGTGTTGTTGACACTGTCAGACTTAGCATTAGCTCTGTGTTGTTGACACTGTCAGACTTAGCATTAGCTCTGTGTTGTTGACACTGTCAGAGTTAGCATTAGCTCTCTGTTGTTGACACTGTCAGACTTAGCATTAGCTCTGTGTTGTTGACACTGTCAGACTTAGCATTAGCTCTGTGTTGTTGACACTTGCAGAGTTAGCATTAGCTCTGTGTTGTTGACACTGTCAGACTTAGCATTAGCTCTGTGTTGTTGACACTGTCAGACTTAGCATTAGCTCTGTGTTGTTGACACTGTCAGAGTTAGCATTAGCTCTGTGTTGTTGACACTGTCAGACTTAGCATTAGCATTAGCATTAGCTCCCTGTAGCAGCTTTAACAGGAAACGGAGTGCACGTGAGGTCTCGCGCAGTGACGCGCGGAGCGGAGCACGCGGACAGGTGAAGCCAGGCTGCGCTCGCGGAGCTGCGCTCGCGGAGCTTCTTACCTCGGCCGTGTCTCGCGCAGAGAAAGAGAGAAACTCTGAACTCAAAGCCTCGTCGCTCTGAGCCGCCGCCATCTTTAATGCTGGGCGAGAAGAACCGGAAGTTATGTCCAGCTGAGGGGCGGGGCCTATCCTCCTATCATGTTACCGCGGTCAAGCCAGCATCCGGGTTGTTTTGCGGTGCGCGAATATCCTATGCGTTACGGTAGCGGCCTGGAAAACTGCCTTCAAAATAAAAGCGCTTACTCGGTCAATAACAATGATACCGAACATAACCCACCCCCCCACAACACACTCCACTCTCACCACCTGTCTCTCCGACTGAACAAATCAGACCTCATCATCATCGGCCCCCCATCCCGTACAGCCACACTCTATCCCCCCCCCTCACATCCGCAACCTCAGAGTCATCTTCCACAGTCAGCTCAAATTCAACCACCACATAAATCACATCACCAGGACCGCCTTTGTCCACCTCAAAGGCATCGCCCGTCTCCGCCCCTCACTCTACGGCACCCCATCCAACCTCCTCATGCTTTCATCACTTCACGACTACTGCAACAGCATCCTCTACGGCACCCCATCCAACCTCCTCATGCTTTCATCACTTCACGACTACTGCAACAGCATCCTCTACGGCACCCCATCCAACCTCCTCATGCTTTCATCACTTCACGACTCCTCTACTGCAACAGCATCCTCTACGGCACCCCATCCAACCTCCTCATGCATTCATCACTTCACGACTCCACTACTGCAACAGCATCCTCTACGGCACCCCATCCAACCTCCTCATGCTTTCATCACTTCACGACTACTGCAACAGCATCCTCTACGGCACCCCATCCAACCTCCTCATGCATTCATCACTTCACGACTACTGCAACAGCATCCTCTACGGCACCCCATCCAACCTCCTCATGCATTCATCACTTCACGACTCCTCTACTGCAACAGCATCCTCTACGGCACCCCATCCAACCTCCTCATGCATTCATCACTTCACGACTCCACTACTGCAATAGCATCCTCTACGGCACCCCATCCAACCTCCTCATGCATTCATCACTTCACGACTCCTCTACTGCAACAGCATCCTCTACGGCACCCCATCCAACCTCCTCATGCATTCATCACTTCACGACTCCTCTACTGCAACAGCATCCTCTACGGCACCCCATCCAACCTCCTCATGCATTCATCACTTCACGACTCCACTACTGCAATAGCATCCTCTACGGCACCCCATCCAACCTCCTCATGCATTCATCACTTCACGACTCCACTACTGCAATAGCATCCTCTACGGCACCCCATCCAACCTCCTCATGCATTCATCACTTCACGACTCCTCTACTGCAACAGCATCCTCTACGGCACCCCATCCAACCTCCTCATGCATTCATCACTTCACGACTCCACTACTGCAACAGCATCCTCTACGGCACCCCATCCAACCTCCTCATGCATTCATCACTTCACGACTCCACTACTGCAACAGCATCCTCTACGGCACCCCATCCAACCTCCTCATGCTTTCATCACTTCACGACTCCTCTACTGCAACAGCATCCTCTACGGCACCCCATCCAACCTCCTCATGCATTCATCACTTCACGACTCCTCTACTGCAACAGCATCCTCTACGGCACCCCATCCAACCTCCTCATGCATTCATCACTTCACGACTCCTCTACTGCAACAGCATCCTCTACGGCACCCCATCCAACCTCCTCATGCTTTCATCACTTCACGACTCCACTACTGCAATAGCATCCTCTACGGCACCCCATCCAACCTCCTCATGCTTTCATCACTTCACGACTCCACTACTGCAATAGCATCCTCTACGGCACCCCATCCAACCTCCTCATGCTTTCATCACTTCACGACTCCTCTACTGCAACAGCATCCTCTACGGCACCCCATCCAACCTCCTCATGCATTCATCACTTCACGACTCCTCTACTGCAATAGCATCCTCTACGGCACCCCATCCAACCTCCTCATGCTTTCATCACTTCACGACTCCTCTACTGCAACAGCATCCTCTACGGCACCCCATCCAACCTCCTCATGCATTCATCACTTCACGACTCCACTACTGCAATAGCATCCTCTACGGCACCCCATCCAACCTCCTCATGCATTCATCACTTCACGACTCCTCTACTGCAACAGCATCCTCTACGGCACCCCATCCAACCTCCTCATGCATTCATCACTTCACGACTCCTCTACTGCAATAGCATCCTCTACGGCACCCCATCCAACCTCCTCATGCTTTCATCACTTCACGACTCCACTACTGCAACAGCATCCTCTACGGCACCCCATCCAACCTCCTCATGCATTCATCACTTCACGACTCCTCTACTGCAACAGCATCCTCTACGGCACGCCATCCAACCTCCTCATGCATTCATCACTTCACGACTCCTCTACTGCAATAGCATCCTCTACGGCACCCCATCCAACCTCCTCATGCTTTCATCACTTCACGACTACTGCAACAGCATCCTCTACGGCACCCCATCCAACCTCCTCATGCTTTCATCACTTCACGACTACTGCAACAGCATCCTCTACGGCACCCCATCCAACCTCCTCATGCTTTCATCACTTCACGACTCCACTACTGCAACAGCATCCTCTACGGCACCCCATCCAACCTCCTCATGCTTTCATCACTTCACGACTCCTCTACTGCAACAGCATCCTCTACGGCACGCCATCCAACCTCCTCATGCTTTCATCACTTCACGACTCCACTACTGCAACAGCATCCTCTACGGCACCCCATCCAACCTCCTCATGCATTCATCACTTCACGACTACTGCAACAGCATCCTCTACGGCACCCCATCCAACCTCCTCATGCATTCATCACTTCACGACTACTGCAACAGCATCCTCTACGGCACCCCATCCAACCTCCTCATGCTTTCATCACTTCACGACTACTGCAACAGCATCCTCTACGGCACCCCATCCAACCTCCTCATGCTTTCATCACTTCACGACTCCACTACTGCAACAGCATCCTCTACGGCACCCCATCCAACCTCCTCATGCTTTCATCACTTCACGACTCCTCTACTGCAACAGCATCCTCTACGGCACGCCATCCAACCTCCTCATGCTTTCATCACTTCACGACTCCACTACTGCAACAGCATCCTCTACGGCACCCCATCCAACCTCCTCATGCATTCATCACTTCACGACTACTGCAACAGCATCCTCTACGGCACCCCATCCAACCTCCTCATGCTTTCATCACTTCACGACTCCTCTACTGCAACAGCATCCTCTACGGCACCCCATCCAACCTCCTCATGCATTCATCACTTCACGACTCCTCTACTGCAACAGCATCCTCTACGGCACCCCATCCAACCTCCTCATGCTTTCATCACTTCACGACTCCTCTACTGCAACAGCATCCTCTACGGCACCCCATCCAAACTCCTCATGCTTTCATCACTTCACGACTCCACTACTGCAACAGCATCCTCTACGGCACCCCATCCAACCTCCTCATGCTTTCATCACTTCACGACTACTGCAACAGCATCCTCTACGGCACCCCATCCAACCTCCTCATGCATTCATCACTTCACGACTACTGCAACAGCATCCTCTACGGCACCCCATCCAACCTCCTCATGCATTCATCACTTCACGACTACTGCAACAGCATCCTCTACGGCACCCCATCCAACCTCCTCATGCATTCATCACTTCACGACTCCTCTACTGCAACAGCATCCTCTACGGCACCCCATCCAACCTCCTCATGCATTCATCACTTCACGACTCCACTACTGCAATAGCATCCTCTACGGCACCCCATCCAACCTCCTCATGCATTCATCACTTCACGACTCCTCTACTGCAACAGCATCCTCTACGGCACCCCATCCAACCTCCTCATGCATTCATCACTTCACGACTCCTCTACTGCAACAGCATCCTCTACGGCACCCCATCCAACCTCCTCATGCATTCATCACTTCACGACTCCACTACTGCAACAGCATCCTCTACGGCACCCCATCCAACCTCCTCATGCATTCATCACTTCACGACTCCACTACTGCAACAGCATCCTCTACGGCACCCCATCCAACCTCCTCATGCTTTCATCACTTCACGACTCCTCTACTGCAACAGCATCCTCTACGGCACCCCATCCAACCTCCTCATGCATTCATCACTTCACGACTCCACTACTGCAACAGCATCCTCTACGGCACCCCATCCAACCTCCTCATGCATTCATCACTTCACGACTCCTCTACTGCAACAGCATCCTCTACGGCACCCCATCCAACCTCCTCATGCTTTCATCACTTCACGACTCCACTACTGCAATAGCATCCTCTACGGCACCCCATCCAACCTCCTCATGCTTTCATCACTTCACGACTCCACTACTGCAATAGCATCCTCTACGGCACCCCATCCAACCTCCTCATGCTTTCATCACTTCACGACTCCTCTACTGCAACAGCATCCTCTACGGCACCCCATCCAACCTCCTCATGCATTCATCACTTCACGACTCCTCTACTGCAATAGCATCCTCTACGGCACCCCATCCAACCTCCTCATGCTTTCATCACTTCACGACTCCTCTACTGCAACAGCATCCTCTACGGCACCCCATCCAACCTCCTCATGCATTCATCACTTCACGACTCCACTACTGCAATAGCATCCTCTACGGCACCCCATCCAACCTCCTCATGCATTCATCACTTCACGACTCCTCTACTGCAACAGCATCCTCTACGGCACCCCATCCAACCTCCTCATGCATTCATCACTTCACGACTCCTCTACTGCAATAGCATCCTCTACGGCACCCCATCCAACCTCCTCATGCATTCATCACTTCACGACTCCTCTACTGCAACAGCATCCTCTACGGCACGCCATCCAACCTCCTCATGCATTCATCACTTCACGACTCCACTACTGCAACAGCATCCTCTACGGCACCCCATCCAACCTCCTCATGCATTCATCACTTCACGACTCCTCTACTGCAACAGCATCCTCTACGGCACCCCATCCAACCTCCTCATGCATTCATCACTTCACGACTCCTCTACTGCAATAGCATCCTCTACGGCACCCCATCCAACCTCCTCATGCTTTCATCACTTCACGACTACTGCAACAGCATCCTCTACGGCACCCCATCCAACCTCCTCATGCTTTCATCACTTCACGACTACTGCAACAGCATCCTCTACGGCACCCCATCCAACCTCCTCATGCTTTCATCACTTCACGACTCCACTACTGCAACAGCATCCTCTACGGCACCCCATCCAACCTCCTCATGCTTTCATCACTTCACGACTCCACTACTGCAATAGCATCCTCTACGGCACGCCATCCAACCTCCTCATGCTTTCATCACTTCACGACTCCACTACTGCAACAGCATCCTCTACGGCACCCCATCCAACCTCCTCATGCATTCATCACTTCACGACTACTGCAACAGCATCCTCTACGGCACCCCATCCAACCTCCTCATGCATTCATCACTTCACGACTACTGCAACAGCATCCTCTACGGCACACCATCCAACCTCCTCATGCTTTCATCACTTCACGACTACTGCAACAGCATCCTCTACGGCACCCCATCCAACCTCCTCATGCTTTCATCACTTCACGACTACTGCAACAGCATCCTCTACGGCACCCCATCCAACCTCCTCATGCTTTCATCACTTCACGACTCCACTACTGCAACAGCATCCTCTACGGCACCCCATCCAACCTCCTCATGCTTTCATCACTTCACGACTCCTCTACTGCAACAGCATCCTCTACGGCACCCCATCCAACCTCCTCATGCATTCATCACTTCACGACTCCTCTACTGCAACAGCATCCTCTACGGCACCCCATCCAACCTCCTCATGCTTTCATCACTTCACGACTCCTCTACTGCAACAGCATCCTCTACGGCACCCCATCCAAACTCCTCATGCTTTCATCACTTCACGACTCCACTACTGCAACAGCATCCTCTACGGCACCCCATCCAACCTCCTCATGCTTTCATCACTTCACAACTCCTCTACTGCAACAGCATCCTCTACGGCACCCCATCCAACCTCCTCATGCATTCATCACTTCACGACTCCTCTACTGCAACAGCATCCTCTACGGCACCCCATCCAACCTCCTCATGCATTCATCACTTCACAACTCCTCTACTGCAACAGCATCCTCTACGGCACCCCATCCAACCTCCTCATGCATTCATCACTTCACGACTCCTCTACTGCAACAGCATCCTCTACGGCACCCCATCCAACCTCCTCATGCTTTCATCACTTCACGACTCCTCTACTGCAACAGCATCCTCTACGGCACGCCATCCAACCTCCTCATGCATTCATCACTTCACGACTCCTCTACTGCAACAGCATCCTCTACGGCACCCCATCCAACCTCCTCATGCTTTCATCACTTCACGACTCCTCTACTGCAACAGCATCCTCTACGGCACCCCATCCAACCTCCTCATGCTTTCATCACTTCACGACTCCTCTACTGCAACAGCATCCTCTACGGCACCCCATCCAACCTCCTCATGCTTTCATCACTTCACAACTCCTCTACTGCAACAGCATCCTCTACGGCACCCCATCCAACCTCCTCATGCATTCATCACTTCACAACTCCTCTACTGCAACAGCATCCTCTACGGCACCCCATCCAACCTCCTCATGCATTCATCACTTCACGACTCCTCTACTGCAACAGCATCCTCTACGGCACACCATCCAACCTCCTCATGCATTCATCACTTCACGACTCCTCTACTGCAACAGCATCCTCTACGGCACACCATCCAACCTCCTCATGCTTTCATCACTTCACGACTCCTCTACTGCAACAGCATCCTCTACGGCACCCCATCCAACCTCCTCATGCTTTCATCACTTCACGACTCCTCTACTGCAACAGCATCCTCTACGGCACCCCATCCAACCTCCTCATGCTTTCATCACTTCACAACTCCTCTACTGCAACAGCATCCTCTACGGCACCCCATCCAACCTCCTCATGCATTCATCACTTCACGACTCCTCTACTGCAACAGCATCCTCTACGGCACCCCATCCAACCTCCTCATGCTTTCATCACTTCACGACTCCTCTACTGCAACAGCATCCTCTACGGCACACCATCCAACCTCCTCATGCTTTCATCACTTCACGACTCCTCTACTGCAACAGCATCCTCTACGGCACACCATCCAACCTCCTCATGCTTTCATCACTTCACGACTCCTCTACTGCAACAGCATCCTCTACGGCACCCCATCCAACCTCCTCATGCTTTCATCACTTCACGACTCCTCTACTGCAACAGCATCCTCTACGGCACCCCATCCAACCTCCTCATGCTTTCATCACTTCACAACTCCTCTACTGCAACAGCATCCTCTACGGCACCCCATCCAACCTCCTCATGCATTCATCACTTCACAACTCCTCTACTGCAACAGCATCCTCTACGGCACCCCATCCAACCTCCTCATGCATTCATCACTTCACGACTCCTCTACTGCAACAGCATCCTCTACGGCACCCCATCCAACCTCCTCATGCATTCATCACTTCACGACTACTGCAACAGCATCCTCTACGGCACACCATCCAACCTCCTCATGCATTCATCACTTCACGACTCCTCTACTGCAACAGCATCCTCTACGGCACCCCATCCAACCTCCTCATGCATTCATCACTTCACGACTACTGCAACAGCATCCTCTACGGCACACCATCCAACCTCCTCATGCTTTCATCACTTCACGACTCCACTACTGCAACAGCATCCTCTACGGCACCCCATCCAACCTCCTCATGCATTCATCACTTCACGACTCCACTACTGCAACAGCATCCTCTACGGCACCCCATCCAACCTCCTCATGCATTCATCACTTCACGACTCCACTACTGCAACAGCATCCTCTACGGCACCCCATCCAACCTCCTCATGCATTCATCACTTCACGACTACTGCAACATCATCCTCTACGGCACCCCATCCAACCTCCTCATGCATTCATCACTTCACGACTCCACTACTGCAACAGCATCCTCTACGGCACCCCATCCAACCTCCTCATGCTTTCATCACTTCACGACTCCTCTACTGCAACAGCATCCTCTACGGCACCCCATCCAACCTCCTCATGCTTTCATCACTTCACGACTCCACTACTGCAACAGCATCCTCTACGGCACCCCATCCAACCTCCTCATGCATTCATCACTTCACGACTCCTCTACTGCAACAGCATCCTCTACGGCACCCCATCCAACCTCCTCATGCTTTCATCACTTCACGACTCCACTACTGCAACAGCATCCTCTACGGCACCCCATCCAACCTCCTCATGCTTTCATCACTTCACGACTCCACTACTGCAACAGCATCCTCTACGGCACCCCATCCAACCTCCTCATGCATTCATCACTTCACGACTACTGCAACATCATCCTCTACGGCACCCCATCCAACCTCCTCATGCATTCATCACTTCACGACTCCACTACTGCAACAGCATCCTCTACGGCACCCCATCCAACCTCCTCATGCTTTCATCACTTCACGACTCCTCTACTGCAACAGCATCCTCTACGGCACCCCATCCAACCTCCTCATGCTTTCATCACTTCACGACTCCACTACTGCAACAGCATCCTCTACGGCACCCCATCCAACCTCCTCATGCTTTCATCACTTCACGACTCCTCTACTGCAACAGCATCCTCTACGGCACCCCATCCAACCTCCTCATGCTTTCATCACTTCACGACTCCACTACTGCAACAGCATCCTCTACGGCACCCCATCCAACCTCCTCATGCTTTCATCACTTCACGACTCCTCTACTGCAACAGCATCCTCTACGGCACCCCATCCAACCTCCTCATGCATTCATCACTTCACGACTCCACTACTGCAACAGCATCCTCTACGGCACCCCATCCAACCTCCTCATGCTTTCATCACTTCACGACTCCACTACTGCAACAGCATCCTCTACGGCACCCCATCCAACCTCCTCATGCTTTCATCACTTCACGACTCCTCTACTGCAACAGCATCCTCTACGGCACCCCATCCAACCTCCTCATGCATTCATCACTTCACGACTCCACTACTGCAACAGCATCCTCTACGGCACCCCATCCAACCTCCTCATGCTTTCATCACTTCACGACTCCTCTACTGCAACAGCATCCTCTACGGCACCCCATCCAACCTCCTCATGCATTCATCACTTCACGACTCCACTACTGCAACAGCATCCTCTACGGCACCCCATCCAACCTCCTCATGCATTCATCACTTCACGACTCCTCTACTGCAACAGCATCCTCTACGGCACCCCATCCAACCTCCTCATGCATTCATCACTTCACGACTACTGCAACAGCATCCTCTACGGCACCCCATCCAACCTCCTCATGCATTCATCACTTCACGACTCCACTACTGCAATAGCATCCTCTACGGCACCCCATCCAACCTCCTCATGCTTTCATCACTTCACGACTCCACTACTGCAATAGCATCCTCTACGGCACCCCATCCAACCTCCTCTCTCCCTCCCCTCCCTAGCTCTCTCTCTCTCTCCCTTCAAAATTTGCGACATCTGTGGCATTGTGCTGTGTGATAAAACTGAACGTTTCAGAGTGGCCTTTTATTGTGGCCAGCCTAAGGCACACCTGTGCAGTAACCATGCTGTCTAATCAGCATCTTGATATCACCTGTGAGGTGGGATGGATTATCTCGGCAAAGGAGAAGTGCTCACTATCACAGATTTGTTCAGATTTGTGACAATATTTGAGAGAAATGGTTATTTTGTATTTATAGAAAATGCTTTAGATCTTTGAGTTCATCTCATGAAAAATGGGAGCAAAAACAAAAGTGTTGCGTTTATATTTTTGTTCAGTGTATATACAGTATATATCTGCTAGTCTGAATTGTTGGACCAGAACTTAAACTTGAGCTCCCCGGAGCTTTCTTTCTGCCAGGGTCGAGCTTTACCTCCTCCCAGCCTGGCAGACTCGTTTTCTCGGCCCGGCTAGTACAAGCTCATTGGAACATCCGGATGCATTTATGTGAAGCTCAGAATCCCTTTGAGAAACCCCATGACACATTTTTGAAACAGAAAAAATTCCACAGTACATCACCATCCCAAATGTAAAAAAATGTAATATAGTAGCCTATATATGTCATATTATAAGTACTTTGCAAAAAACAAACTAAATAAAAACTAGTAGTTGTTGGGCGCTACTACTCAGGTCCATCTGAAACAATAATTTAAATAAGATGGAAAAAAATAGGCCTTGTTGATGTCTATGTTATCCTACTAATGAAATTCATGATAAATATCTGCACATATACATTCAACTGTAGAGCACTCACTATTAAACTTGCATGTTAGATCTATTTTCAATGTTAAACTTTAAAGACATCTACCTATGTACATACACATCGTTGCACCTTTGCATACTCACTGGTGGGATATGGACAATTATTTGATAAATCTTGTTTGCATGATATACATAATATACAATTGACATTAGATAAGCTGTCATCAAAAAAATAACAATGTGATACATTTTTCTCTATCAACCCACAATTTGAGAGAACAAATACAGTTAAGTAGACATTCCTAGAATTTGAGTATGGAATACCAAATGTGCCAAAATTTAATAAATAAATATTCCTTAATTAAATAAATAATCATATGTATAAATACAGGAATATATATGAATGGGCAAATAAATTGCGAAATCACGAAATGATTAACCTCTTAAGCCCGAGGGTCCCCCCAGTGGACCCCTCCCACCGTTTTTTTACGAGACTATGTCTCAGGGCTTCTTAACATTTATGAAACTATTAATGTTCCATACCCTTTTAACGGTAAGAAACTCAGCTAACTGACAATGTGAACCATGTTTAGCTAAAAGAAACACAAGAGTAATACCGAGCCTTTGAATTAGCATGGAGCGAAAAAATGCTAACTAATGCTAACGGACCTTTGCACAGCACTCACGGTAGAAATGCACTTATTACTTATCGTAACTGCACAAACAAGATATCCGATTAAAGCTGAGACTCCACAGATTCCACACATGTAATGTCATCACTGTAAGACCCCGAATTCCTGGAGCTATCAGCCAGAAAAGAGAAAGTAAACAACATCCGGTTTCAAAAATATTACAATAATTACGTCTTACCTTTTTTAATTTGTGATCAAAGGTTGTGTTCAACGGAATAAAAACGCGCTCAAGGTTAATCCAAATTCTTTGTGTCACATAGACATTTTTACTGATAATCCATCATTATATTTCTTCGTCAGCTGAGACGAACTACACCGTCGGCAAGCCCGGAGCAAAAACTACGTCTGGCTTTGCTAAATGCTAGGTCGATAGCTAACAAAACGTTCCTGCTGAACGACTTCTTCACCTCCCGTGAACTGGATTTCATGTTCCTGACGGAGACCTGGGCACACGCTGGCGAGTACACATCATTCTTTGATCTTCTTCCTCCTGACTGTACATTCTTCAGCTCCCCCCGTGCCAACGGCCATGGCGGGGGCATAGCTTCGGTGTTTAGAGCTAGCCTCCAGTGCCGATTGCTACACCATGTCACTAGCTATGCTAGCTTTGAGTTGCAGCTCTTTGAACTGACCCCGGCCTCGCCTATACTCTGCGCAGTTGTGTATCGTCCGCCAAAGCGCAATAAGGATTTCATAAATGACTTTTCTGACTTTCTGTCCGGGATCATGGTGAATTATGATCGTGTTTTGATCTCCGGAGACTTCAATGTCCATGTGTGTTGTGAGTCCAGGCCTCTGGTTAGGGACTTTTTAAATCTCCTTGATTCTTTTGGTCTCGTTCAGTCCGTGGCTGGCCCAACACACGAAAAAGGACACACTTTGGACTTGGTATTGTCGTTTGGACTGTCTGTATCTGTGGATGAAATATGTGCAGCAACGCCTATCTCAGACCATTTTCCGGTTCTGTTTACAACCTCCATCCCTTCCGCAGGAGTCGAGTCCCGTGCCCCTGCGCGTCGTCTGCGTTCGATTAACCCCTTGACTGCCTCACAGTTCTCTGATGTTTTTAATGCTTCTCCTATCTGTAAATTAGATGTGGACTGTGCTTTTAATGCTGATGAGCTTCTCTCTATGTTTGACTTGACATGCACACCAATACTGGATTCTGTTGCTCCTTTTACGCTTAGACGCAACAAAGTTCTATCAGAACCGTGGCTCAATGACTGTACTCGTGCTCTCAGACGCGCTTGCAGGCGTGCTGAGAGAAAGTGGAAAAAGGATAAACTCCATGTCTCCCTGGAAATCCTTCGTGCTTCCCTCTCTGACTACCAGACGGCAGTCAAAGCAGCCAAAACAGAGCACATTTCTCTGTTCATCTCTAAAAACAGCCATAAACCTCAGGTTCTTTTTAATGTCCTCAACTCCATCATTAATCCCCGTGATGTTTCTTCTGTTGTGCCATCGCCTGCTCTCTGTGATAAGTTTCTTAAATTTTTTATTGGAAAAATATCTGCTCTTAGGCTAGCTCACACTAGTGCTACCCCCGATCCTGCTCCCTCTCTGTGCCCTGCTGTCCTCGACCACTTTGAGCCTATTTCCCTCTCTTCTCTCTCGGACATAGTGGAGCACCTGCGGCCGACAAGCTGCTCCTCTGACAGCATTCCCTCTCGCCTTCTCAAAGAGGTTTTTCATTCAGTTGGAGCAAGTATTTTATTACTTTTAAACACCTCTCTTACCTCAGGATGTGTCCCAGCTGCCTTTAAACATGCCGTGGTTACCCCACTACTTAAAAAGAAAAGTCTCGACCCCTCCACTCTCGCAAATTTTAGGCCCATCTCCCAGCTACCGTTTTTATCAAAAGCCCTGGAGCGCGTAGTCTACGCCCAGCTGCAGTCTTTTTTAATCCCTCATGGCATCCATGAAAAGTTTCAGTCTGGCTTCAAACCCATGCACAGCACTGAAACAGCCCTTTTAAGAGTTTTTAACGATCTGCTCCTAGCCGCCGACTCAGGTAGCCCAGCTGTCTTGGTGCTGTTGGACCTGACAGCTGCCTTCGACACCGTGGACCATGGCATCCTGCTGTCACGGCTTGAACAGTCCGCTGGCATCACAGGCTCTGCCCTCGCATGGTTCAGGTCCTACCTTAAGGACCGTAGCTTCTCTGTGCAGCTAGGTGCCTTCTCCTCTGCCAAAGCCCCTCTTACCTGTGGGGTCCCCCAAGGCTCGATTCTGGGCCCCATCCTGTTCCTACTGTACATACTGCCCCTAGGTTCTATTCTAACAAAACACAATATTCCCTTCCACTGCTACGCTGACGACGTCCAGATATATCTCCCGCTCAAAGCAAACATCAAACAGTCACTACAGCAGCTGATGGACTGCTTAACGGAGATCAAATCCTGGCTGAGCAACAACTTCCTGACTCTTAACGAGGGCAAGACGGAGGTCATCTTTTTTGGACCACAACCTCCAGCCTCTCAGGTTGATATTCTGGGCTCCCTCCAACTAAACATCCTCCCCTCGGTCATGAACCTTGGCGTGACCTTGACGAACACTTTTAAATTCGATAAGCAGGTCAGCAGCGTAGTCAAATCCTGCTTTTTTAAAATAAGACTATTGGCCAAAACCAAGTCCTATTTATCTTTTAAAGACATGGAAAGGGTCATCAACGCCTTTGTTACCTCGAGACTGGACTATTGCAACGCTCTGTATATGGGTATGGACCACGCGTCAATTAAACGCCTGCAGCTGGTCCAAAATGCAGCTGCACGTTTGCTGACTGGACACAAAAAGCGCGACCACATCACCCCAATTCTGGCCTCACTACACTGGCTTCCAGTTCAGTTCAGAATTGATTTTAAAATCCTTTTATTTGTTTTTAAAGCTCTAAATGGGCTGGCTCCTTCCTACATAACCGAACTCCTCCAGCGCTACACCCCAGCCAGAGCTTTAAGGTCTGCTGACCAGCTGCTGCTGGTAGTGCCGAAGACCAGGCTCAAAACCCGAGGGCACCGAGCCTTCGCAGCAGCTGGCCCGAGGCTCTGGAACACTCTGCCCCTCCATGTGAGGTCGGCCCAGACCCTAGGGGTTTTTAAATCCTTTCTAAAAACACACTTCTTCTCTCAGGCTTTCTAGCTAGAGCGGAGCACCACTTCTGACATTTCCATGTGTATTGTTTTTTATATTTGCTGTTGCAAAATGACTGTCGTTTGTTACTATTGCACTGCAGTAAAGTGTTTTTATTACATGTACAGCACTTTGGCTCGACCAAACATCGTTTTTAAATGTGCTCTATAAATAAAACTTGATTTGATTTGATTTGATATTTATGGCAATATACTGGGTATAAAGTTTTGATGTAATGGTTAAGAAAAAGGTGTAAATCACCCAAATCGACCAATGGGTTCCAGAGATATGGTCCTGCGTAAAGTATAAAGAATGCCAGCCAGTTTAAGTACATTACGCAGCAGACTTTACTTATTGTTTACTACGGAAGGAAGCAGGAAGCAGGAATTGCCGGGACCCAGAGCGCACGGAGCACAGAGCGGACAGCATATAACGGAATTGCAGTTTTATTGCTTATGGATTATCAGAACATTTCAAAGGGGACACAGCCCCATTGGATATTAACCTATGGATTCACTACATCATCGTTTTTATCGTTGTAATGCCATTGAAGACCAGTTTAGACCAGACAAAGAGGAAGGTAAGCCATTAGCCTAGCGCATGTTGGTACCTAGCGCCACTTGTTTTGATGTACGTTTTTGTTGATAACCTCGCAAGTTTGTATCTTTCAGTGTTGAGGTGGGCACCGTTAGATTCTGTGTCTTTACGATCATAAACGATGTGTTGGATGTGCAGCTAGGATAAGTAATAAGGGAGCTAGGAGTGATTTTCGGTGCAGTAATAGGTTAGCATTTTTCGCTCGGGCTAATTCTGAGGCTCACTGTTAGCATTGTGTGTTTTTTTTGAAAAAATAAATGAAAAAGATCAGTTAAATGAGTTTTTTCCCGTTATATGGATATAAAATATTCATAGTTTATTAAATATTAAGGTTCCTTAGACGTTGTTTCCTGCAAATGACGCGATTTCGGGTCCGTGATGCCTAAGAGGATAACATTTTTTTTTTTCACAACAGTTGTATTTGGATGGAATGAATACCTATAGTGATAATTCAAAGTAATAAAATGATTTTTACAGTGAAAAAGTTCAAATGGAACTGATGGTTCCCAAATTACCCAGAGGTGAGTCCGCCTGGACTTTATCTGTCTAAACCTCTGTAAAAAGGTCAAATTTCACTTGTTTTGCATCAATCTTGATACAGGGGACTTATTATATGTTATAGTTTGGAATCCTAAAGCCTTTAGTCTTCTAACCCATCATTCAAGGGTGGTTTTCACTATAAGTAATTCGTTTTTTTAGGCGGACATTAGAATTTACATGTTTTTACTATGTTCCAGCTGAATTTACTTTAAAATAAAAACATCTATATTGATTCTGACACTTTTACATCCAACTCACAGATGTAACCTTGCTTTGAGAGAAAAGATTATTAATTTATCCCTTTTAGAAGTGAAGATATAGTCTTTGTTGTGTTAGTGGCATTTTTGAGCCTGAAACCTGAAAAACAGGCTCAGGGCTTAAGAGGTTAAATAATACTCAAACAGTTATTATGAAATAATTGGAACTTTCACAATAAAAAAAACATTGAATTTACTTTTTATTTCATGATTAATGTTTTATTTGTTTGACAATGGTACTTTTCCGAATGTCACATTTATTTCATAATTGTACTTTTCCAAATATTTGAGAGAACAAATCAAGTTAATTGGACATTCCTAAAACTATGTGCAGGGATGTACATACAAGGCATGCATGCCTAATGTGCAGATAATAGAGATGTTAGTGTTCGCGATACAGGATGTTTTGATTCAAGTGACGATTTAACTTAATTCAGTCAGACATGCTCATCCGTCTTATACATGAATTAAAAGTCAATATAAAAGATTGGATCTGCTATTTGTTAAGAAGTTTCCTGTCGTAACATATCCGGGACAACACCACCTTGGCAAGCAGCACAAATCTGCCGAGAAGAATGATCAAAAATCACTCCCGACCAGTGGCCAAAGCTGGTCGATACTTAGACCAAAATGACTTAAGGCTGTTAGTGCATCAAAAGATGGCTCTACCAACAACTAATGTGTAGGGGTTGAATACTTATGCAAGCAGCAATTTCAGTTAATTTCTTTTCTTTAAAAGATCTGCTGATGCAAAATAATTTTGCCATTGCAAATGTATCCATTCACTGTTAGAGCATAGCATTGCTATACAAATACTGACTGGATTTTTTTTTTTTATATAAGTATCATTTGCAATCCAGACAAATCTGATAAGTTTCAAGAGATAGAGCACTTTGCAAGCCACTGTATAGCCACCTGAAATGTGAGTATGTGTGAGTGTGTCTGCTGACAGAGAAGTTAAAGTTCATGTGAAGGTGTGAAGGGGAGAGAGGGAATTGAAAGTTAAGACCTCTTCTCCCCTTTCTCTTAAAATAGAAAGGAGAAAACGTCAAAAAAATGGTTTGGACTCAACTATAGGTTAGGTTTCTGTATCCAGATACAGTATATAGAGTTTCTCTCCACAAAACAAAAAGTTGTAATAGACTGTATAGTATACCCCTTTCACACAGGCACCCCGGGTTTTCCCGTTGGACCCATTCAGACCGCACTCTGATCCTGGGAAAGAACTGCGTTGCCGCCGTTCACACACACGACCCAAATCTGCGAGTTACTTTCTTGTATGTCACTGCTGAATCAAATCAAATCAAATCAAATCAAGTTTTATTTATAAAGCACATTTAAAAGCGATTTTTGGTCGAGCCAAAGTGCTGTACATGCATTAAAAACACTTATAATCACAATAAAAGACAATAATTTACAACAGATATAAAACAAACACAGGGAATAGTCAGGAGTCGTGCTCCGCTCTGACTAGAAGGCCTGAGAGAAGAAGTGAGTCTTAAGTGTGGATTTAAAAACCCCTATGGTCTGGGCCGACCTCACGTGGAGGGGCAGAGTGTTCCAGAGCCTGGGGCCAGCTGCTGCGAAGGCTCGGTGCCCTCGGGTTTTGAGCCTGGTCTTGGGCACTACCAGCAGCAGATGGTCAGCAGACCTTAAAGCTCTGGCTGGGGTGTAGCGCTGGAGGAGTTCAACTATATAGGCCGGAGCCAGCCCATTTAGTGCTTTAAAAACAAATAAAAGGATTTTAAAATCAATTCTGTACCGAACTGGAAGCCAGTGCAGTGAGGCCAGAATTGGGGTGATGTGGTCACGCTTTTTATGGCCAGTCAGCAAACGTGCAGCTGCATTCTGGACTAGCTGCAGGCGTTTAACTGATGCCTGGTCCATACCCATATACAGGGCGTTGCAGTAGTCCAGTCTCGAGGTCACAAAGGCGTTAATAACCCTTTCCAGGTCTTTAAAAGATAAATACGACTTGGTTTTGGCCAAAAGTCTTATTTTAAAAAAGCAGGATTTGACTACGCTGCTGACCTGCTTGTCGAATTTAAAAGTACTGGAGAAGGTCACCCCAAGGTTCGTGACTGAGGGGAGGATGTTTTGTTGGAGGGAGCCTAGAATATCAACCTGGGAGGCTGGAGGTTGGGGTCCAAAAAAGATGACCTCAGTCTTGCTTTCGTTGAGGTTTAGAAAGTTTTTGCTCAGCCAGGATTTTATCTCAGTTAAGCAGTCCATCAACTGTTGTAATGAGTGTGTGACACTTGCTTCGAGAGGGAGATATATCTGTACATCGTCGGCGTAGCAGTGGAAGGGAATATTATGTTTTGTGAGAATTGAGCCTAGGGGTAGTAAGTACAGTAAGAAAAGGATGGGGCCCAGAATCGAGCCTTGGGGAACCCCACAGGTAAGAGGGGCTTTTGCAGAGGAGAAGGCACCTAGCTGCACAGCGAAGCTACGGTCTGTCAGGTAGGACCTGAACCATGCAAGGGCAGAGCCTGTGATGCCAGCGGACTGTTCAAGCCGTGACAACAGGATGCCATGGTCCACGGTGTCGAAGGCAGCTGTCAGGTCCAACAGCACCAAGACAGCTGGGCTACCTGAGTCGGCGGCTAGGAGCAGATCATTAAAAACTCTTAAAAGGGCTGTTTCAGTGCTGTGCATGGGTTTGAAGCCAGACTGAAACTTTTCGTGGATTCCATGCGTGGTTAAAAAAGACTGCAGCTGGGCGTAGACCACTCTCTCCAGGGCTTTTGATAAAAAAGGTAGCTGGGAAATGGGCCTAAAATTTTCGAGAAAGGAGGGGTCGAGATGTTTCTTTTTAAGTAATGGCTTAACCACGGCATGTTTGAAGGCAGCAGGGACACATCCTGAGCTAAGGGAGGTGTTTACAATTAATAAAATACTTGCTCCAACTGAATCTAAAACGTCTCTGAGAAGGCGAGAGGGAATGCTATCTGAGGTACAGTTTGTCGGCCGCAGGTGCTTGACCACATCCGAGAGAGAAGAGAAGGATACAGGCTCAAAGTGGTCGAGGACAGCAGGGCACAGAAAGGGAGCAGGATCTGGGGTAGCACTAGTGTGAGCTAGCCTAAGAGCAGATACCTTTTCAATAAAAAATTTAAGAAACTTATCACAGAGAGTAGTCGATGGCAGTATACAGGGAGTGGCCCACCACTTTATTCTGACTCAGCCATTACACAAACTCAGTGCTTGCTGTATGTATGCTGCAATATAGTTCCTCCCAAGATGTCGAAATAGAGAACGTGGTCTAGATTGCTTAATGATTGGGCCTTCTTTTTTTTATATCTGGTGGTCTCAATTGTGGGACCTGAACCTACACTTAAGCTCCCCGGGGCTTCATTTTTGCCAGGGTCGGGCGTTACCTCCTCCCAGCCTGGCATATAGCCTCATATTCTTGGCTAGTACAAGATCATTGGAACATCCGGATACATTTGTGCAACAGGTTAGGTTTCTGTATCCAGATACAGTATATAGAGTTTCTCTCCACAAAACAAAAAGTTGTAATAGACTGTATAGTATACCCCTTTCACACAGGCACCCCGGGTTTTCCCGTTGGACCCATTCAGACCGCACTCTGATCCTGGGAAAGAACTGCGTTGCCGCCGTTCACACACACGACCCAAATCTGCGAGTTACTTTCTTGTATGTCACTGCTGAATCAAATCAAATCAAATCAAATCAAGTTTTATTTATAAAGCACATTTAAAAGC
Organism: Harpagifer antarcticus; assembly: GCA_902827135.1. Taxonomy (NCBI): domain Eukaryota; kingdom Metazoa; phylum Chordata; class Actinopteri; order Perciformes; family Harpagiferidae; genus Harpagifer; species Harpagifer antarcticus. The sequence continues at coordinate 26,655 of CADEHL010000038.1, forward strand.
GATTTTTGGTCGAGCCAAAGTGCTGTACATGCATTAAAAACACTTATAATCACAATAAAAGACAATAATTTACAACAGATATAAAACAAACACAGGGAATAGTCAGGAGTCGTGCTCCGCTCTGACTAGAAGGCCTGAGAGAAGAAGTGAGTCTTAAGTGTGGATTTAAAAACCCCTATGGTCTGGGCCGACCTCACGTGGAGGGGCAGAGTGTTCCAGAGCCTGGGGCCAGCTGCTGCGAAGGCTCGGTGCCCTCGGGTTTTGAGCCTGGTCTTGGGCACTACCAGCAGCAGATGGTCAGCAGACCTTAAAGCTCTGGCTGGGGTGTAGCGCTGGAGGAGTTCAACTATATAGGCCGGAGCCAGCCCATTTAGTGCTTTAAAAACAAATAAAAGGATTTTAAAATCAATTCTGTACCGAACTGGAAGCCAGTGCAGTGAGGCCAGAATTGGGGTGATGTGGTCACGCTTTTTATGGCCAGTCAGCAAACGTGCAGCTGCATTCTGGACTAGCTGCAGGCGTTTAACTGATGCCTGGTCCATACCCATATACAGGGCGTTGCAGTAGTCCAGTCTCGAGGTCACAAAGGCGTTAATAACCCTTTCCAGGTCTTTAAAAGATAAATACGACTTGGTTTTGGCCAAAAGTCTTATTTTAAAAAAGCAGGATTTGACTACGCTGCTGACCTGCTTGTCGAATTTAAAAGTACTGGAGAAGGTCACCCCAAGGTTCGTGACTGAGGGGAGGATGTTTTGTTGGAGGGAGCCTAGAATATCAACCTGGGAGGCTGGAGGTTGGGGTCCAAAAAAGATGACCTCAGTCTTGCTTTCGTTGAGGTTTAGAAAGTTTTTGCTCAGCCAGGATTTTATCTCAGTTAAGCAGTCCATCAACTGTTGTAATGAGTGTGTGACACTTGCTTCGAGAGGGAGATATATCTGTACATCGTCGGCGTAGCAGTGGAAGGGAATATTATGTTTTGTGAGAATTGAGCCTAGGGGTAGTAAGTACAGTAAGAAAAGGATGGGGCCCAGAATCGAGCCTTGGGGAACCCCACAGGTAAGAGGGGCTTTTGCAGAGGAGAAGGCACCTAGCTGCACAGCGAAGCTACGGTCTGTCAGGTAGGACCTGAACCATGCAAGGGCAGAGCCTGTGATGCCAGCGGACTGTTCAAGCCGTGACAACAGGATGCCATGGTCCACGGTGTCGAAGGCAGCTGTCAGGTCCAACAGCACCAAGACAGCTGGGCTACCTGAGTCGGCGGCTAGGAGCAGATCATTAAAAACTCTTAAAAGGGCTGTTTCAGTGCTGTGCATGGGTTTGAAGCCAGACTGAAACTTTTCGTGGATTCCATGCGTGGTTAAAAAAGACTGCAGCTGGGCGTAGACCACTCTCTCCAGGGCTTTTGATAAAAAAGGTAGCTGGGAAATGGGCCTAAAATTTTCGAGAAAGGAGGGGTCGAGATGTTTCTTTTTAAGTAATGGCTTAACCACGGCATGTTTGAAGGCAGCAGGGACACATCCTGAGCTAAGGGAGGTGTTTACAATTAATAAAATACTTGCTCCAACTGAATCTAAAACGTCTCTGAGAAGGCGAGAGGGAATGCTATCTGAGGTACAGTTTGTCGGCCGCAGGTGCTTGACCACATCCGAGAGAGAAGAGAAGGATACAGGCTCAAAGTGGTCGAGGACAGCAGGGCACAGAAAGGGAGCAGGATCTGGGGTAGCACTAGTGTGAGCTAGCCTAAGAGCAGATACCTTTTCAATAAAAAATTTAAGAAACTTATCACAGAGAGTAGTCGATGGCAGTATACAGGGAGTGGCCCACCACTTTATTCTGACTCAGCCATTACACAAACTCAGTGCTTGCTGTATGTATGCTGCAATATAGTTCCTCCCAAGATGTCGAAATAGAGAACGTGGTCTAGATTGCTTAATGATTGGGCCTTCTTTTTTTTATATCTGGTGGTCTCAATTGTGGGACCTGAACCTACACTTAAGCTCCCCGGGGCTTCATTTTTGCCAGGGTCGGGCGTTACCTCCTCCCAGGATGGCATATAGCCTCATATTCTTGGCTAGTACAAGATCATTGGAACATCCGGATACATTTGTGCAACAGGTTAGGTTTCTGTATCCAGATACAGTATATAGAGTTTCTCTCCACAAAACAAAAAGTTGTAATAGACTGTATAGTATACCCCTTTCACACAGGCACCCCGGGTTTTCCCGTTGGACCCATTCAGACCGCACTCTGATCCTGGGAAAGAACTGCGTTGCCGCCGTTCACACACACGACCCAAATCTGCGAGTTACTTTCTTGTATGTCACTGCTGAACAAAGTTGTCGCATTAAAATGTCATTAAAATGAGACGTTAGGCCATTGTTATTGTTTTAGGTTGATGGAGTGAAGCTCGCGGCACACACATCGAACTGTAAAATACAACTGACGGGTTAATGAAAGGATTCTGCCAGGGTTGTTAACTTACAGTAGAACACAGTCCCTTTTATAACACACTTTGTTCTGCGAGGGTGGTTGAAAAAGCTTTTGGACCAAGGCGTTGTTCATTAAAGCTATTACGTTGACCTTCGTTATAACCATATGCCTGACATTGTTGCAGCTTGTTGCATTTTACACAACGTTTGTTGTCATGCCGATGCGCCGATTCTTAAACAATTAGGTTTCTTGATCATAACACTGGCCTTTCACACCAACAGTCGACACCGCAATAACACGGGTCGTTGGTCCGGTGTGTGTGTGTGTGTGTGTGTGTGCTGACAGAGAGTTTAAAGTTCATGTCGAAGTTGCAGAGAGAATTCCAAGTCAACACCCTCTCTCCCCTTCCTCACATACATGTAGAAAGCGGAAACGGTCAAAAAAGGTTTTGAAATGGTTTTGAACGATATGCTTAGTTGTTGTATCCAGATGCAGTATACAGGGAGTGGCCCACCACTTTATTCTGACTCAGCCATTACACAAACTCAGTGCTTGCTGTATGTATGCTGCAATATAGTTCCTCCCAAGATGTCGAAATAGAGAACGTGGTCTAGATTGCTTAATGATTGGGCCTTCTTTTTTTTATATCTGGTGGTCTCAATTGTGGGACCTGAACCTACACTTAAGCTCCCCGGGGCTTCATTTTTGCCAGGGTCGGGCGTTACCTCCTCCCAGCCTGGCATATAGCCTCATATTCTTGGCTAGTACAAGATCATTGGAACATCCGGATACATTTGTGCAAAGCTCACAATCCCTTTAAGAACCCCCCCCCAATGACACTACAATGTCACTTGCTCCCAAATCTTTGCATATGTCACATCATCTCACTGGTGGAATATGGGAAGTTATTTGATAAATCATGCTTGCATAATTTGAATAATAAAGAAAATAACTAGTTGACTTTGGAGAAGCTGTCATTAAAAAAGAAAATGTGTACAATTGTTCTCTATCTACCCACAATTTGAGAGAACAAATAAAGTGAATAGGACATTCCTACAATTTGAGAGAACAAATCAAGTTAATATGACATTCCTACTATTTGAGAGAACAAATAAAGTGAATAGGACATTCCTACAATTTGAGAGAACAAATCAAGTTAATTGGACATTCCTACTATTCTACAGTGTATGTGCAGGAATGTATTTGCAAGGCATGATTGCCTAATGTCAAGATGTTAGGGATTTTCGTGTTCAAACTGTGAAGTCCACTGAGACAAATGTAACATTTGTGATATTGGGCTATATAAATAAACATTGATTGATTGATTGACTCTGAAATTATCTATTCAATCCTTCATCTGATATTATTTTTTTATTTTTTATTCTTTAATTTAGTTTGAACCGATGATGGCATTTGACCGTTGCTTTTCGCTGTTTGACACGTAAAATGTCTTTAGATTTTAAATATATTTATTGTATCTAAGGAAAATATAGATATGATTTTAGATATGATGCTTTCCTTTATGAATCATAGATATTGCATATTTTGCTAAATGTACAGTGAAACATTAAACAAGCCTCCAATGCCCAAATATGGGAATGGTCTTTGGTCTTGCAACACCTCCCATGTCCACCCCATCACACTTTGTAGCTCAAATAAACAAAGCCCATGAAATGTATTAACCAATTGCAAGAACCCTCAGTATTATGGGTGTGGCCTGCCTGAAATATAAATATTAGAGCATCACCTTTGATTATCAATTCATATTCAGACTTGTTCAAACTAGTTGCTTGTAATAATTCCAGCTCACACATTTTATTAAACCGTATCCTAAACGAACTTCAACCTAAAGAATTGGTTTCAAATCTTCAAAAGCACACCAATTAAGGTAAGAAATGTTTGAATATTAGTTTTTTCTAATTAAATAGGATACTCTGTGCCTATGACTCTAAATAGTTGAATCTAAATAAATGCAAAGTACACCTTAAACGTAGCATTACTTAAAACCGGAGGCAGACCCTCATATTTGCTGGCCAATAGATGTATAGAAAATTATAATAATTTAATACATTTGGAATTTGAATGAATTGTGTATTTTACTAAGTTTGTTCCCATCAGTAAATTACCATGAATTATTGCTACTCTCTTCCTCAATTGTGCAGCTAGTGCAGCTCATAAAATAAAGATTTATCCAATCAGATTTGCCACTTATGCTGCCATCTACCCTGAGGCCGTCACGATTGCGAATTAATCCAGATTGCTGTTGAAGCAAACATAAACGATGTGATTGAAAATAGCTAAAACGTGAAAATAAATGATAAGATACATGTGACTATAGCTTAGCTGTTGTTTCAGAATCATGGACAGGGCTGTTTAATGTGTATAGGTCCTGTCCATAGTACTGCCTTTTCACAGGGCACTCCTGGAAAAGAGACCTGGTCTCAGTCGGTTACCCCTGTATAAATAAAATATAACTAACTAAGCAACTAAATTAATAAATAATAATAATAAACCAAATAATAATTACAGACTAAATGATTATTGGAAGGCGGAGGGAGTATAACACAGAGGCTTGAAGCGACACCTTTTAAATAACGATTAATTGTTTAGATCACTTGGCATTGCCAGCCAGGGCCAGTTCAAAGTTTCACCCCTAAATATAAAATGCATTGATTTAACGTAATTGAATGTGTTAAGATCCCTGTTGTTGGGCTTATTCTGCACCGTAAGTCCTCTGACTTCTTCGGTCAACATACTATATTCTATATTAACAACTTAATATAGTTCACAACTTTTAGTTGGGCCATACTCCGCCGCAGAATTCTATTGAATCTAAATCAGACATTTAGCACGCACAGCCAGAAGAGAATAATCCATGTTTCGTAACCAAATTTTGCAACGGTTGGACTATGAGATTATTGGCAATGAAATCAGGTTCCTTAGATCGAATAGTCAAATATTCTAGTTTTGGGAGGAACCCCTTGATATGTCCACCAAATAAAAACGTAAGAAGATACCTTTTATTTTATTTATTTTTGTTCCTTAGTATACCACCTTGTTATAGGTATACCTTACCAAAGTGACAAGCTTTTTCCAGAATGTATAAAGGTGTTATTTACTACAAATGCAATTTAAATGTTACGACTAAACGACTAATTTGATTAAATAACAGTATTAAATTGTTATAAGATAAAACAAAATAAATGTATAGAAAGAAATAACTCATTAAAGTGAACCCACAGTGCAATGCAATGCATTTAGTTATTTATGAAAAGATATTTCACAAGTTTTAATGACAAATACCTAGATTTATGAGTAGCACAGTCCTATATAGAACATTAATGTATTACTTAAAAAGTTAGAACCAACATTTAATCAGCAAAACAAAACAACTAACAAAATCATATATTCCCACTGAAATATATTCTATCCCACTTTTAATCATGCGAGGCAGGAAGGTGCAGAGTCTATAAGGCCTGTCAAATAGCCTCATTGCATTACATGGAGCTTCAGACATTTAAAACGAAATTTCAAAAACATTGAAGAAAACTACCCCTACTAGTATGTCCTCAATGTCGGCTGGAAGTGTATTTGGAATTTGTTATGTAACAAATAAATTATGTGCAAAATACTGAAAAATTATTAAAAACATTGTATTAAATGCATTTTTAAAATAGTATCTAATAATACAAAAAAAACATTATTTAAATGTTTAAAGCAGTGGTATTTAACTGAACATTTCCATTTCAGATCTTATCTAAAACCTACAAGATGGCTTATCCAACAACTTGTTATCAAATCGGTGGCAACGGTGGTCACTCGTTTTCCTTTACTGGAGAGAGTAATGGAGCCGTGCTAAAGCAGCTGGATGTGTGGGTAGGAGGCTCGCAGGTGAGGGGTGTCCAAGTCTTGCTCACAGATGGACGTAAAGAACTTTTTGGGCAACGATCTGGTTCTAGTCAAGAGTATCAATTTCAGCCTGGGGAGTGTTTCACCTCTCTGTCGCTGTGGGGGAATGGAGCAGGTACTCGTCTAGGAGCCATCAAATTCACGACAAATCGTTCCGGAGAGTTCTTTGCCAAAATGACCAGCTGGGGCTTGAAGACAGAATACCCCATGGATGTTGGCTCTGGAATCTGCTTCGGGGTTGTTGGAAGATGTGGCAGTGACATTGACTGCATGGGCTTCATGTTCCTGAATGCTGTCAAGAGAACCGTTTTGATGGACGTCAACTACCCAACACTGAGCCAAGCTGTACCGCAGGTGACTGTAGAAGAAATCAAATCCATCACCTACGACAACAAAACCACAGCCGACCAAGAAAACACGATTGAATCCTCCAAGAAGATTACAAAAATGTCTTCTTGGACTGTGACCAACAGTATGGAGGCAACTTTCAGTATGGAAGTGAGTGCAGGAATCCCAGAGGTAATGGAGGTTAAAGCTGGATTCAGCTTTACCATGGGAACAGAGAGCTCTTACAGTCTGGAAAGCACTGACGAGAGAATGGAGACGGTAACCTTTACCATACATGTTCCTGCAGGAAAGAAGGTGAAAGCTGACATTACAATCGGTCGAGCCACCATTGACCTGCCTTACACTGGCACTGTGAAAATAACCTGCAATAATGGCAGCGTGCTTCAGTATGACACCAGTGGTGTATACAAAGGTCTTACCTACACCGCAGTTAAAGAAGTTGTTACAGAAATGTAGAACAAACAACAAAAGCTATTTACATGCCTGATTTCCTTTGCTTTTTACTTTACCATGATTATTTGACTTCATTGTTAGGAACATCAAATACATTTTACTTTATCACTGCATTTGTACTTTAAGTTACTTATTACTTATTAGTTAGTTAATGACTTGTTGTTTTAAGAACTTGCCCTTAAATAAAATGTCTGTTGTACACATTCTTAGCAGCAATGAGATTTTTTTTACAGATTTTTATATCATATTATTACAATTAATTTGGCTTGTAGCGGTAGACTTCATCTTATATATGCTGTGGAGTCTATTTTTATATAACATTACAATATTCTTATTATTACATTATTTGCTTATTGTGCTCATTGTATGTGCTGTGACTTAGGAATAAATAGACCCAATCACCCCCCCCCCCCAGTTTTGATGGGGAGGAAGGGAACGAAGGGAAAAGTTACATGAGAAAGTGTTTAGCTTGCAATATTGAAAGTAGCAAGATCGAGTGCAGAGACTGAGAGAATACAAAGAGGTAGTCAGAACAGCACATCGCATTGGCCTTCACTTGTATGGGAACCGCGCTCCCCCGCAAAGCTAGGAAGCAACATTATGGTTTCCCGCTATATCTGAATAAACGTTAGAGAAAACAAATTACATGATGGTGCCAGAGTAGGGAGGGACTTCCACAGGCCGGCCGAATGCTGATTGGAGGATCGTGTTGCCAAGAGACTCTATCTGAGTCTGCGCACCAACCAAAGAGAACCAAGTCTACACCGCGGTATCTCTTCAGCTAGTCTTGACCAATCATAAATGTACGGGCAACGCCCTGTGTAATAAAATGTATTGTCGCACGACGTTCGAGGCTCTTGACGGATATGGTGGTTACAGATTACAGCTTTGCTGCCTGTGATTCCCAAAGACGTGATGAGTCCTTGGCCAAGTAATATATATATCTTTTGCTCTCTTTACAATAAATTGTTAAACTTAGAAGTTGTCTGTCTTTTCTGGAATTCTGAACCCAACAGCGCCACAATTCTTTTTTCAAAATGCTACACAATAAAATATTTACAAGAATCAGCTCTGCATTCAAGTAATTTACTAATAACATTCACCTACGTATGTGCATTTTCTGGAAATGTGTCAGTCTATGCAAAATGGTTAGGTTCAACTATGCCACACTTATAAACAATGCTAACAACTAAACACGTCTATAGAGGCTCCACATGAACTGGTTTTAGCAAGAGAACCGCAGGATAAAAGTGTAATAATACAACACAGGTTCTTCAGTAAACCGTGACTTGTAATGAAAGTGACCGCTTTCCAGAGACCAGAGCTTCATTATAGAGTTTGAGAGTAGTGTCGCAGAATGGATGCCCCAGACCATTCTGTGACACTAGGAGAGTGGACATTTAAAACCGTGGTCTGGAGAATGACAGGGGTCATGTCAAAAACTGTGAATAACGTGCCATTGCAAGAGCAGGAGGAGACCCTAGGTTTATGAGGCAACAGAAACAGAAACAAAGGGTATCACATCATCTATTAAAAAAAAACTGCAATCTAAAGTATTATATTCTATTTTTGTCTGTTTTATTGTGTTGTTTTATTGCATTTACTTTTACTATATAAATTGCACAGCACTTTGGTCAACTGTTTTAAAATGTACTTCATCAATACATTTCACATTGTCATTGACATAGTGTTTCCCATTCTGTTCACCCCAATGTTTTTACAGGAAACCAAACCAAAGAAAGCATATGAATAACTGTGCTGTGTGGTGGTAGCGCTGTCACACACAGATGACTGTACTGACTCAACATTCTGGAGAAAAAATAAATATGGTGGCAATGTTTTGTTTGGAAAAGAACAAGGCAGATGAATAATCTATTTTAGCCATTACTGCAGAACACAATGGAAGGCAAATAAAGTGAACATAAAAAAGGAGTACGGTTACAGTGTCTTATAGTTTCAATCACTTTATTTTATATAACTTTTAAAAGACGTTACATTTGATACAATTAGTCTTTTTAATCTATAATCCTTTAACAATTAGATGTACATTACATGTACATGTAAGGCCATTTTGCTAGCTGCTGGTGTTATATTGAAGCACACTGGGATTTATACCGGTCATCACCTCACCAGTGTTAAGTTGACTGAAGGTGCCTCCCAGGTTACACTAGACTCACTCACTGAGAAACACAAAGCCCAAGGCGTCAATGGCAGCCCCTGATCGCCCGGCGATACCCACACAGGCTCCAGTGCCAACTTTGATGTGGCACTCGTTGTTTACTGGCTTCTCTGTTATTTTGACCGAGAACTCTTTGCAGAGGCTCGTCTTGAACTGGATGGCACCAAGACGTATCACGTCTCCAGTCAGTCCATTATCCCACAGAATCAGTGAAGTAAATCTCTCTCCGGCGCTAAACGCATACTCTTTGCAGACTCCCGCTGCAGCTCCTTATAGGCGATCCTCCCCCTCTGTAAGCCAAACCTGGACACCAGACACCTGCCAGGTATCTACCCACACTTTTATTTTCGCCAGTGTGGCTGCATCACGTCGACCAAAGAAAGAAAAAGGGCCACCCCCATAGCCACCGATGATATGCTGCATTGTTGGTAGCATAGCGGAGATTTGATGTCAGATCTGAAACAGAAATGTTAAGAATAAGTGCAAGTGATTTCTAAATTTAAAATAATGGTATTTTTTGTATTCATTAGTTTACACTAGTCTTTTTAGCATTTAATGAGCAATGATAGAAACAACTTTGTAGAGTAGCTGTATTTAACAACTTTACTCATGATCTACCACATGCTTCTCTCTGTTCGACATAAAGCTAGTCCCCCCACCTTCTTCCTTACACTAGCTAGGAATATGAGTCACACACAATTTTTAAAAGAGCAGAATTTTTCAAATAACTTTATTTAAAAATATTAAATATACAACTGATTCCAAAGGTAATGTTTTAATATTTTTAGTATTAGTAATTTAAACTTTGATTGGCCGGCCGGCATTGCCATTGGTAAGCACTGCAATTGGGCAACATTTCAACTATTCCACTATTTCACTGCCAAAAATTGAAAATGCAAGGCGGGTGCTGCTTTGAAAGAAGAGCATGCCAGGCACATCTTTGAATAAGTACAGAATCGGTAAGAGGCACTAGAAGGTTCCTTTAAAACAGCCTCTAGTCCGCCATTGTTGTGGTGCTCAGTAATTGGGGCTAGCATTATGTGGAGAGCAGAGAAGTATACTGCTTACATTTCCACGGGCTAGAGAGCCACTTCATTAAGTCATAGAAGGTTTGCTAGTTGAACCAAGATAAACAGGCTCTAGCTCTAGCACTGAACTGGCTCTAGGTTCTTGTTGGTGGAAAAGGGGGAGCTAACTGTCCCTTGAAGAATGTAATTTGGGTATCTCAATTTACCGTAGAAACTGCTAAATTTTGCGCTGGTATTGCTATAATTCTGGCCAGTAGGTGACTAGCAATACATTGCCCAATGGACGCATTTGAACACCGTTTCTTCACTTTGTTCTGAGGAAAAGTACAATCCTTTAATTCTATTTATTTGTATTTCTATTCAATTTGTGGCTAAGCCGGCATTGCTGTTAAAGTATGTCGGCCGAAGAAATCGTAGCATTAAGTGGCAGAATAAGCCCAACCAAGGGGATTAAGGGGTGACCCTTTGAACTGGCTAGCAGTGATCTAAACAATTCATAATGTGCTTTGTATTTATGTAAATGAAATGATTTTGAGTAGTAAGCACAGGGTATTCTATTACAAAAAAATATTGAATTATGGCTCACCTTATTTGGAGTGTTGGTGAAGATAATCTGAAAGTGATTCTTTTAGCAGCAGCATCAACTAATACGTTTAGGATATGGTTTAATAAAATATGTGAATTATAGTTTCAACAAGTCTGTATATGAATGTTTATAATCAAAGACGATGTTTTAATATTTATACTTCAGGCAGGCTCCACCCATAATACTGAGGGTTCTTGTCATTGGTTAATACATTTCACAGGCTTTGTTGTTTTTATCCTACAGTTGACGGTAACTCACACAATTTGAGTTGTGATTTTTTAACCTACTAAAATACTTGGAAAGTAATTGCTCACCTGACCCGTGCTTTCCCAAACTTGCCTTGCTGTATAAATGGTATGCATCTCCGAGACCAGGGGTTCCCAACCTTTTTTCCCAAGGGCCCCTCAAATGACACCTGTTGGTAGTTGCGCCCCGTCCCACACACACACACACAAGGGGGGGGGGGCAACAGCGGTAATTAAAGTTTAAAAGTCTCAAAAATGCTACAACTACTGTCACAAACTGGATGAATGTGAAGTATTTTGTTAAAGGAGGATGAAAGCGTAATTAAGGAGCACTATTGGAGTGACTTTGATGGTTATTGGACTCAGGATGAATTCATTTGGATTCCCGCTGTATGGAGAAATGAAAGGACGGCACGGAAGTGGAAACAATTCACAAAGGGATTAAACTGTTTAAAACACATGCTCAAAGTAAACCGGATTTTGCCGATGTGTTTATGTGGATTCAAAAGTCGTAAATAATCTACAAAATGGAGGAGAGCGATCTGATTGGAGCAACTGTGACAAATAATCCAACTGAAAGCGGCATGGACAATGGCTATGTTTTAAAAATGCACTTATCCAGACAAGCCTGGTTTGGACACTTTACGAGTTTACAGGCAGAAGAAACATTTCTATTAAAGAAAGAATTATAAATGTCTGTCTTTTTATGCCTATAATAGCTACTAACTTGAATTTGTATTCAAATTAATTAATCAATTATTTGTTATATTTTATTGTAATGTAGAGACAAGGCTTTTAGTGACAATCATTTAGAAATATATGTAAAAAAAAGTCTAAATATCATATTTGGCCTCAAATCATCTGAGGCCTGGCGCCCCCCCTGGGATCTTTGGCACCCCCCAGGTTGGGAACCCCTGTCCTAGACTGTGATGTCCTTCTAACTTTTTATCCAGTGGTTTTAGACTGATTATGTTGGCTGTCTTAAGTGGCTGATTTATCTTCTTTTTTGTAAATAAATCTTCTTGCATATCATTTATGGTTTTGGCACTCCTTTAGCGTACTGTTAGTAACCTGCAGATTTTTTTATTGAGTGCCTCCCGTTAAACCAACAAAGGTGCATTGATGCATCACATACTGTTACCGGAAAGTCATATTATTATTATTATTATTCAGCGCCAATCTACGCCCACAGTTTTGACCCAATCGATTCCAGTGCCCACATGTCTTGGGTATTGCAGTCCGCTAAATGAATATACAGCTAAGTGATCAGTTCACGTGATATATATATATATATTTTTTTTAATTGTTTTTTTCCCCCTATTGAAATTAATGGGACGAGTTAATCCAGGGTCACGTACTACCATTGTCACAGTTCTGTCTAAGTTTGGGTGTTTTCACTGTTCTCTGTCATGTTTTCCTCCTGTCGTTAGTGTCCCTGTATGTTCTCCTCCCTCCTCACCTGTGTCTCGTTTAGCTAATTGTGTTCACCTGTGGCTCTTGTGTTTTTCTCCTCCCTCCTCACCTGTGTCTCGTTTACCGATTGTGTTCACCTGTGTCTGGTAATTATCCCTCCCTGTATTTAGTCTTGTCTCGTGCTGTGTTCAGTGTCGGTGCTTCTTTTGTTGGTGACGGACTCCACCGGTGAGTGTTCTGTGTTTTTCTGTATTCGTTCCATTTTAGCCTTGCAATAAAGGTTTATCAAAGTTATTTGCGCTTGGGTCCTGCTTCCTTCACTCAACCGTGACAGAAAGCACCGACCAGAGATGGACCCAGCAGATGACCCATTTGAGTTGGAATTACAGCATTTTTCATTTGCTTTGGCTTGCTGCTATGATTGGTGGAGGGGAGCGTCCAGTGTTCGGCAGAAGGAGGCCGCTCTGGTAGAGGCGCACCGGTTGGCTATGGAGAAACCGGACTTGGTGAAGTTCTTACCTGACTGGATGTTGAACTTCATCTGGGCGTGTGATTTCCAGCCTGCGGACTATAAACGTCTCGGTGTGTTCCGTCTGGAGTCAACCAGTGCTTCCGCCCCAGTTCCTGCTCCTGTCCAAGAGGCGTTTTCTGGAACTCGGCTGGCTTTTGGAGGTCCACGGAGCCTTCAGGCGGCTTCTAGGAGAAGGAGTCGCAAGTCCAGGCTAGCAATCCGAGCCCCAAGAGTCATGGTTCCGGCTACAGAACCGGCCCACACAGCCATAGTTCCGGCCCCAGTACAGGCCCCAGCAGCCATGGTTCCAGCCCCAGTTCTGGCCCCAGCAGCCATGGTTCCAGCCTTAGCTCTGGCCCCAGCTGTCCTAGTCCCTTCTCTAGTCACTTCTCAAGTCCCTCCTCGAGTCACTTCTCTAGTCCCTTCCCTCATCCCATCTCAAGTTCCCTCTCGAGTCTTTTCTCAAGTCCCCTCTCAGGTCCCCTCTCGAGTTCCCTCTCGAGTCTTTTCTCGAGTCCCCTCTCAAGTCAACTCCCCAGTGTCCTCTCGAGTCACCTCCCAAGTCAACTCTCCAGTGTCCTCTCGAGTCACCTCTCAAGTTTCCCCTCAGGTCTCCTCTCGAGTTCCCTCTCAAGTCCCCTCTCTAGTCCCCTCTCGAGTTCCCTCTCGAGTCACCTCTCAAGTTTCCCCTCAGGTCTCCTCTCGAGTTCCCTCTCAAGTCCCCTCTCAGGTCCCCTCTCAAGTCCCCTCTCAGGTCCCCTCTCGAGTTACCTCTCGAGTTCCTTCTCGAGTCCACTCTCCAGTTTCCTCTCAAGTTCCCTCTCAAGCCCTCTCTCGAGTCCCCACTCAAGCCCCTACTCATGTCCAGTTGGAGGTCCCGCAGACTAGTCTTCTGCCGGGGGTCCTGCCAACCCCATGTTCTGTACCGTTGGAGGTTCCGCTGGGGGTCCTGCCAACCTCATGTCCTGTCCAGTTGGAGGTCCCGCAGACTAGTCTTCTGCCGGGGGTCCTGCCAACCCCATGTCCCGTCCAGTTGGAGGTCCCGCAGACTAGCCCTCTGCCGGGGGTCCTGCCAACCCCATGTCTTGTCCAGTTGGAGGTCCCGCAGACTAGCCCTCTGCCGGGGGTCCTGCCAACCCCATGTCCTGTCCAGTTGGAGGTCCCGCAGACTAGCCCTCTGCCGGGGGTCCTGCCAACCCCATGTCTTGTCCCGTTGGAGGCCCCGCCGACTACTCTCCTGCCGGGGTTCCTGCCAACCCTTTGTCCGGTCTCGTTGGAGGCCCCGCCGACTACTCTCCTGCCGGGGGTCCTGCCAACCCTGTGTCCTGTCCCGTTGGAGGCCCCGCCGACTACTCTCCTGCCGGGGGTCCTGCCAACCCTGTGTCCTGTCCCGTTGGAGGCCCCGCCGACTACTCTCCTGCCGGGGGTCCTGCCAACCCTATGTCCTGTTCCGTTGGAGGCCCCGCCGACTACTCTCCTGCCGGGGGTCCTGCCAACCCTGTGTCCTGTCCCGTTGGAGGCCCCGCCGACTACTCTCCTGCCGGGGGTCCTGCCAACCCTGTGTCCTGTCCCGTTGGAGGCCCCGCCGACTACTCTCCTGCCGGGGGTCCTGCCAACCCTGTGTCCTGTCCCGTTGGAGGCCCCGCCGACTACTCTCCTGCCGGGGGTCCTGCCAACCCCATGTCCTGTCCCGTTGGAGGCCCCGCCGACTACTCTCCTGCCGGGGGTCCTGCCAACCCTGTGTCCTGTCCCGTTGGAGGCCCCGCCGACTACTCTCCTGCCGGGGGTCCTGCCAACCCTATGTCCTGTTCCGTTGGAGGCCCCGCCGACTACTCTCCTGCCGGGGGTCCTGCCAACCCTGTGTCCTGTCCCGTTGGAGGCCCCGCCGACTACTCTCCTGCCGGGGGTCCTGCCAACCCTGTGTCCTGTCCCGTTGGAGGCCCCGCCGACTACTCTCCTGCCGGGGGTCCTGCCAACCCTGTGTCCTGTCCCGTTGGAGGCCCCGCCGACTACTCTCCTGCCGGGGGTCCTGCCAACCCCATGTCCTGTCCCGTTGGAGGTCCCGCCGACTACTCTCCTGCCGGGGGTCCTGCCAACCCTATGTCCTGTTCCGTTGGAGGTCCCGCCGTCTACTCACCTGCCGGGGGTACTGCCAACCCTGTGTCCTGTGCCGTTGGAGGTCCCGCCGTCTACTCTCCTGCCGGGGGTACTGCCAACCTTTTGTCCTGTCTCGTCGGAGGTCCCGCCAACCGCTCTCCTGCTGGGGGTCCTGCCAACTCCTGGTCCTCTTCCGTGGGGGATCCTGCCGAAGCCTGTCCCGCCGGCTCCGGTTCCTGTCCGGCCGACACCGGGTCCTGCCCGGCCTCCGGAGCTGTCTGGTCTTCGCCCTCGATCCCGACCCTCTGTGAGCCGCGGTCTTCGTCCGCGGGCCCGGCCTCCTGACTCTTCCTGCCGCTGCCCTCGTCCTCGGGCCCGGCCCCCTGACTTTTCCTGCCGTGGTCTTCGCCCTCGATCCCGACCCTCTGTGAGCCGCGGTCTTCGTCCGCGGGCCCGGCCCCCTGACTCTTCCTGCCGCTGCCCTCGTCCTCGAGCTCGGCCCCCTGACTCTTCCTGCCGCTGCCCTCGTCCTCGAGCCCGGCCCCCTGACTCTTCCTGCCGCTGCCTTCGCCCTCATGCTCGGCCCCCTGAGTTCGCCCGCTGTGGCCTACGCCCCACCATGGACTCTGCCTTGCCCCCGGGCCGTCCGCCCGAGACCCCCACCATGGACTCTGCCTTGCCCCCAGGCCGTCCGCCCGAGTCCCCCTTCTCGGCTTCTGCCGTGCCCCCGGGCCGTCCGCCCGAGATCCCTTCCTGGTCCCCTACTGGGCTCCTGGGCGGTCAGCTTAGTCCCGTCCTCCGGACCCCCTCCACCCACCCTGGTGGCCTAGGGATACGTCCCTCCTCCGGACCCCCTCCACCCACCCTGCTGGATTTTTTTTGGATTTTTTGTGTTGGGGTTTAGGGACGTCTGGAATCCGTCCCTTGAGGGGGGGGTTCTGTCACAGTTCTGTCTAAGTTTGGGTGTTTTCACTGTTCTCTGTCATGTTTTCCTCCTGTCGTTAGTGTCCCTGTGTGTTCTCCTCCCTCCTCACCTGTGTCTCGTTTAGCTAATTGTGTTCACCTGTGGCTCTTGTGTTTTTCTCCTCCCTCCTCACCTGTGTCTCGTTTACCGATTGTGTTCACCTGTGTCTGGTAATTAGCCCTCCCTGTATTTAGTCTTGTCTCGTGCTGTGTTCAGTGTCGGTGCTTCTTTTGTTGGTGACGGACTCCACCGGTGAGTGTTCTGTGTTTTTCTGTATTCGTTCCATTTTAGCCTTGCAATAAAGGTTTATCAAAGTTATTTGCGCTTGGGTCCTGCTTCCTTCACTCAACCGTGACAACCATCTAGCGTTAATGTTATGTAGTTGCAAGTTGTTATATGGTGAATTCAGGTAGAGTGGGACATCAGGTTGAGTGGGACGCTTAAGCTTATGGGTAGTGTACAGGGTAAATGTTGTAAGCCGATCACAGCAGTTGTTATAGTGTCATTGTTGATTGTCTACTAGACATGAAACAAAGGTTGTGATTGGTGTGCTATCACAGAAAGTGTCCTGTAGTGGTTTTTCAAATTGCTTGACAACCTGGGATCTCACGATAAGCCAAGAAGGCATGTGGAATTGGTATTAGCCTAACCCAGTGGTTCCCACTGGGGGGCGCAGAGGCATGACAGAGGGGGCGCGAGGGACCAGGAGGAAAAATAGTTATTTAAAAAAAAAAATTAAATCATAATTTGAAAAAATATTGATTCGAAAATAATATGATGCAGTACAGTACTATTACGTCTGGTTCTCTGTGTTTCATTAAAGCTCGGCTCTGTGTGTGAAACGAGCCATTTTGTGTGCGCGAGATCGTTGTTGTTAGCTTCTGGTGCTAGCGAGCTACGCTAACGGATATAAGGAGTTTTTTCAACAACAAAGTGGAAGAGAGTCCTCTCCTGTCAGACTGAGAGACTCTGTGAACTAAAGCAGTGGTTCTCAAACTTTTTTCAATAATGTACCACCATCAGTGTCTGATTTATTAAAACAACAACAGTAACTGAGAAACACTTAAATGCTACATTTAAAATGTTTACAATCCATCACTAAATTCATGGCAAACCAATTTTAACATCAAGCAATAACACAGAGACGACATTAGCTGCATTGAACTGATCTTTTTAATAAGTTGTAGGCCTACTAACAATTTAGTGAGAAACATGGGCTTGTGCTTCACTGAGGATCTGTGTCATTCTGACAGGGAGGCAACCTGCAATTATTACACTTCGCGTTTTGAAATATGTGTAACTCTGTTAATATAAAACCCACACTGCTCAAACTTCCTTACTTTTCCTAAAATTAGTATATTTATTTATTTTGGGGCATGGGGAATGAAAAGAGTGATCACCACTCCGGTTCAGATCAGGGGGGCCGTTCCTTGCCGAAGCCGCGGCAGGGAGCTGTGGTCTCAAGGTCCTAGGTGCCTCAAGGGGCGGTAACCCTCGAACCTCCTGGTGGACACCGGTGGTCAGGGAAGCCGTCCGACTGAAGAAGGAGGCCTTCAGGGATTTGTTATCCCGGGGCACTCCCGAGGCAGTTGCAAGGTACCGACAGGCCCGAAGGGCAGCACCCTCATCCGTGGCCGAGGCAAAGCAGCGGGGGTGGGAGAAGTTCGGAGAGGACATGGAAAAGGACTTTCGGGCAGCACCAAAGTTGTTCTGGAAAACTGTCCGACACCTCAGGAGGGGGAAGCAGGGAACCATCCAAGCTGTGTACAGTAAGGATGGGACGTTGTTGACCTCAACTGATGGAGTGTTAGGGCGTTGGAAGGAACACTTTGAGGAACTCCTGAACCCGACAACTCCGCCCTCTATGTTAGAGGCAGAGCTGGAGTATGACGGGGGATCAACACTAATCTACCGGGGGGAGGTCACTGAGGTTGTTAAACAACTCCACAGTGGCAAAGCCCCGGGGGTGGATGAGATCCGCCCAGAAATGCTGAAGGCTCTGGGTGTTGAGGGACTGTCATGGTTGACACGTCTCATCAACGTTGCGTGGAAGTCGGAAACGGTACCGAAGGAGTAGCAGACCGGGGTGGTGGTTCCCCTTTTTAAAAAGGGGGATCAGAGGGTGTGTGCCAATTACAGAGGCATCACACTACTCAGCCTCCCCGGGAAAGTTTACTCTAAGGTACTCGAAAGGAGGGTCAGGCCGATTGTCGAACCTCAGATTGAGGAGGAACAATGCGGATTCCTTCCTGGTCGTGGAACGACGGATCAGCCTTTTACTCTCGCAAGGATCCTGGAGGGGGCTTGGGAGTACGCTTATCCGGTCTACATGTGTTTTGTGGACTTGGAGAAGGCGTATGACCGGGTTCCCAGGGAGTTACTGTGGGAGGTGCTGCGGGAGTATGGGGTGAGGGGGTCTCTACTCAGGGCCATCCAATCTCTGTACTCCCAAAGCGAGAGCTGTGTCCGGGTCCTCGGCAGGAAGTCGGACCCATTTCCGGTGAGGGTTGGCCTCCGCCAGGGCTGCGCTTTGTCACCAATCCTGTTTGTAATATACATGGATCGGATTTTGAGGCGTAGTCATGGGGGGGGGGGGGTCTGCAGTTCGGTGGGCTAAGGATTGCACCACTGCTTTTTGCAGATGATGTGGTTCTGATGGCTTCATCGGTCTGCGACCTTCAGCACTCACTGGATCGGTTCGCAACCGAGTGTGAAGCGGCTGGGATGAGGATCAGCACCTCCAAATCTGAGGCCATGGTTCTCAGCAGGAAACCGATGGACTGTCCACTCCAAGTAGGGAATGAGTCCTTACCCCAAGTGAAGGAGTTCAAGTATCTCAGGGTTTTGTTCTCGAGTGAGGGAACAATGGAGCGTGAGATGGGCCGGAGAATCCTATGTTGCAAATGTATTATCTTTTCAATTTACACACGGCATCTATTGCACGACTGTCCGTCCTGGGAGAGGGATCCCTCCTCTGTTGCTCTCCCTGAGGTTTCTCCATGTTCCCTTTAAACTGTGGGTTTTCTTCGGAAGTTTTTCCTTGTACGATGTGAGGGTCTAAGGACAGAGGGTGTCGTATTGTCATACTGATATTTTGTACAAACTGTGAAGTCCACTGAGACAAATGTAACATTTGTGATATTGGGCTATAAATAAACATTGATTGATTGATTGATTGAGAATCGGAGCAGCGGGAGCGGTACTGCAGTCGCTTTACCGCACCGTTGTGACGAAAAGGGAGCTGAGCCAGAAGGCAAAGCTCTCTGTCTACCGGGCCATTTTCGTTCCTACCCTCACCTCTGGTCATGAAGGATGGGTCATGACCGAAAGAACGAGATCGCGGATACAAGCGGCCGAGATGGGTTTTCTCCGCAGGGTGGCTGGTGTCTCCCTTAGGGATAAGGTGAGAAGTTCGGTCATCCGGGAGGGACTCGGAGTTGAGCCGCTCCTCCTTCGCGTTTAAAGGAGCCAGTTGAGGTGGTTCGGGCACCTAGTTAGGATGCCACCTGGGCGCCTCCCTAGGGAGGTGTTCCAGGCACGTCCAGCTGGGAAGAGACCAAGGGGTAGACCTAGGACCAGGTGGAGGGATTATATCTCTTCGCTGGCCTGGGAGCGCCTTGGGACCCCCCAGTCAGAGCTGGTTGATGTCGCCAGGGAAAAGGAAGTTTGGGGCTCTCTGCTGGAACTGCTACCCCCGCGACCCGACCACGGATAAGCGGAAGAAGATGGATGGATGGATGGATGGGAATGAAAAGAAAAAGATATATGAGCATTTTATGAGCATGGGATTTTGACCCCTCATTTAAACCTATGCATAACGCTATACTTTGCAGCCAGGGGCCGTTGCCAAGCAACGCTTATTGTTTAGGTCCTTTGATGAGCAGGCAGGCATATCATTAACTAGAACTAGCTAGATCTGATTTGGACATAAACGCGAGGGAAGTATAACCAGACGGGAGAGAAAGATCAGAGATCAGATCACTAAGAGTTAGACCTAACACGCTTAGCTAGTTTATCTACTCTGGAACTAGCTAACTTAGTTATAAATATATGTATTCTTTACTGTCGGGTCACTCATTACAGGTTCAGCGAGCTGACGAGACTGACGGGCTGTCAGGAGAGGGAGAGGAAAAGAGAGCACCCCGTTTATTTTTCCCATTTTATTATCCAGAGTTTCTGTAAACTTTTGAATAAAGTAGTTAATCTACTATTAGCAGTTTGTTTAAATGCATTAATTATGTTTTTGTTTTCACATAAAATAAATCTCACGTACTCCAACGTACCCCTAGGGGTCCGTGTACCCCCATTTGAGAACCACTGAACTAAAGGACTCTCTCAGTGTTATCTCAGTGGGTCTCAAACATTTTGGTCACCATGTGTAAACAATTATTTCCGAGGCACACGTTTATATGATCATTATAGTTATAAAAAAGTAAGAGAATAAAGGAAAAACAGCTATGAAATACTATATGACAGTATAAAAAGAATAAAGTTTAAAAGGGTGATTTGTAAAATATCCATAAAGACAAAGTAAATCTGTTCACAGTTTTGTTTCATGGGTGTTGAGAGATGTATCCATAGATCTCTTCATTTTGCTCTCAAAGTGCACCAGATTGATGCTTTTAACTTCAATATTTAATATAAATCTTAAAAATAGCACTTTACCCCTGCTTACACTTATATGCTGTGAGCTGATTATCGAGCCTTCACTGTAACAGTTGCGGGTACATTGTGTATACAGATGTAGCACTCCAGATAGGACTCACATGGGTGTGTCCCAGTCAAAAACCCAGCAGATCCCAGTGGCTGGGGGTGTTGCCAAATTGCTAGAGGGCGTTGCCAAAGTTCTCCATTTGTTCAATTACAGGATTTAACCATGAGATGGCGCTTCATTCACAAATACACAAAGACAACTGGGTGTTGTAGAACTTAGTCTGTTTGCAATGTTTGCAGCTCTGCAGTTGTGTTTGCTGAATACTGTAGCATTTCATCACTTAGTTATGGTTTTCACAAGCTACTATAACGAAACAACATCAATGTTTCAGATCAAATCAAGTATATAGTTTGCTTTATGCAGTATATCTTTTGTAATATTGTTGGGGTGTTTTTACACAGTACAGTATTGAAGTAAATCAACTTATACATTAAGATAAGATAAGATAAGATGGACCTTTATTAATCCCCGTGGGGAAATTCAGTAGTTCAAACAGCAACAGGGTAAGAGTGAAAAACAGGAGAGCACAGATTCACACAGATTAATAAAATCAAAAATAAGATGAGCGATAAAAATAATAATAATGAGAAACTATGAAATAAGAAATGAATAAAACTAAAATGTAATTATCATATATTATAATGTATTATATTATTAAGTAATATCATACATTAACCCCGTTATAGCAGATGCCACATTGAATGGATGAACTCATTTATGCATCAATAATTACAACAGAGTATTTCTAAATACAAGTTGTAACAATACTTATGTATTTAATATTAATAACATAATGATTAATTTCAGATGATAATACTTTTCAGGGTTAGGTCCGGTCTGACAGCGCTTAGCTCTCTGCTGCAGAGAAGATCACTGCTCTAAACAAAGTCAAAAATCCTACATCCAAACGGAATAAATAGAATTAATTATTAAATGCGGCATATTTTCACTCTCACACATGTATATATTGTCACTCACACCTTCATACATTTTGCTCTCATATCATATATGTTAATGCTCATATTTATACATTTTGCTCTCATGCAAAATCTACTAAAACAAAGTATGTCATGGTAGTGGTCAGCTGTTAAACACAAAAGTGTATCTTAAGGGCTGTAAATATAATAAGCCTGTTGTCAATTTTAGACACAGGCTTATTATATTTACAGCCCTTAATAACATTCATTTTCTGGACTCAAAGTGTGTCTTGGCCGTTTTCTTTGTTCCAAGGAAACGAGTGCTTTTTGTTTTGAAATTACTTCCGCGAGTTTCGCGGGCCTCCCCCCCCCCCCCCCCCCCCACCCACTGACCATTAGACCATTTAGTAAGGTAAAAAGCAAAAGGGCAAAAACGCCTCTCAGACGCTCTTCCGTTTACTTTTTTAATAAAGAAAAACAAATGGTCCGTAGATACACGGACTCATATAGCCTATGTATACTGTAAGGAGAATGTGCGTGAGAGGACCAGTATGAATTACGGCATAGAAATATGCAAACACAAACCTACAGACTGGGGGTTGGGAGATCACAGGAGTGGGGGGGGGACAGCTGTGGAATGTGACCCTTGGGAGAATTCCTCCACACATTCCGATGGCCAATTCGTTTTAAACAAAGAGTTCGCAACACAGGACAGCATAGGCAACATGGGGGGTGGGGGCTGGTGAACGGTCTGGTCAATGTTTGTAAACACAATCCCCAGGATGTGTCCTAATCAAACCAAAAGAGAAAATGCAGATATCATTCTCTCTCTCGACTCGCTGGTATCTCGAGCTGAGCGCTCATTGGTGTTCATACTGCTCACAGGCTGGGCTGCTGTGTATATCTAGTGTATTCATACTGTACCCCTCCTCACTGTGTATTCATCATTCCACCATTTACACCTTCCTTTTTTCCCATCAAGAGGTTGAAAAAGATTGAGTCCTATGTTTCCAATTGGTTCCCAAATCTGAACATTGACCAGTGGCATAAGATCAGGAGCCGGGTAAATGAGAGACTGAGGAGCCCCCGAAAAACAGATCCCGAAATAGCTCGTCCTGGTTTCCGCAGCAGATAGCTACAGCATGGCGTCTGTTATGGCAGTTATTTTAAATAAAACGGCGAAAACTGAACTTGAAAATTGTTCCTCTTTTTATTTTATTTATTATTTTCGGGACGGGGAGACGTGTGTGATTAAAAATTAATTTGCAGAAATGTAAAGTGATCTAACTAAGTTCTATTCATATTCTTGACAGGAAGAGCAGTGTAAATGGGGGGCCATATGCATTTGAAAAGCAATATAAATCACACAGTTATTATACAATAGGCTATAAAAGCACCATCGATAACCATTACCTTTATCCAATTCAAACTTTGGACGGGAAAAAAGGAAGGTGTAAATGGTTGGGCTATACTGTAGGCCTACTGTATACAAAGGCCATTCAAGCTAGAGTTCTTCTGGACATGTTCACATCAGGCACCTTCAAGTTAAACAATACTTCAGTAAATTATGTGGATTAAACCACATTTATTTTGTTAAAAAGAAACTAAATATGATTTTGTTGGAATGATTAAATGTAGGGTGAATTGCCCTAATGTGGGAAATGTTTGCATTTCAGACTTCGGGAATATATTGCGATATGCAGCCGATACAATAAATCAAAACCCAGCACCATTCCGAAATCCCCAGTAATATTAGACACTAATAATACAGTAAACTATTAACACTGTACATATTACTGTTTGCCCGTGGGATTAGGATGATCGGTAGTGAGAGCCGTGCTGCATTTTCCTCCGGTCGGATGTGATATAAAAACAAAGCCATTATTTTAGTTGTTGTAAACTCACGTGGATTAAATTTAGTGCATTAATTTCAACTCGCGAACATATGATACGTTAATGATCGTGAGGATGATGATTGAAAATCGTTTGTTTGAGCCGGGCTGCATTTCCTGATCTAAAAACATAGCGATGGTTTTGTACTTACACCTACGTGAATTAAACAACATTATTTTGTTAAATAAAAACATGATGTTTAGTAAATGATTACATGTCTCTTATTTAGCACAGAATATGATCCTATCCGTGACATATGGATCTTAACAAATATCCGCTATATCAGATACCTGTAGATCAGCTGTTTATTTCACATGAGTTCCAGTGTGGCAGCTTTTTAATCACGGCTCCCCCTGGTGGATCCATGATCCATTGCAGCTGGTTTCATTATAATTACATGTATTTATCAAGGGGGCGTTTCAAGTCCTGCGGGGGGTTTTCCTTTTCAGCAGGGGCCCACCCCGTGCCGATCACGGACCCGCACGGGTAGGCGTCTGAAATGAAGCGCTACATCTGTATGTGTGTGTGCAGTAGAACATTCCACTGTAGTGCCCGGTACATTTTCAAGCTACCCCACAGCATCTCCAAAAGAAACCTCTGGCGTTGCCACTGAGCCTGACTATTTGTGTTGGGGGGGCCCGACTTTTTTTTTTCTCCAAAGGGGGGGCCTGACAGAAAAAGTTTGGGAACCACTGGCCTAACCCTTAGCCTAACCCTAACCCTATTTAGAGAGAATGGACGTCCATTCTCGGGAGACGTCTGACAGTGGTGCGGTTACCCAAAGTGACAGACCTAATTTTACCTCTATTTAGAGGCAATGGACTTCCACTCTCGGGAGAGCCCCAAACGACGGACTGTAAGCAGGGTCCCACACTCAAAGGCACCCAGAGATCCAGGGTGATGCACATGGCTTTCTTACCCAGGAATGAGTGTGTGAAACCTGGGGAACATGTACAGGAATCTGTCCATTTCATCCACATTTGACTCATGAAATGTACAAGAACATAAGGGCAGCAGAGTCACTGCTGTAAGCAGGGTCACTGCTTACAGCAGGATCCCACGGTCCCAGGCAGATCTCCAGGGTGATGCACATGGCTTTCTTACCCAGGAAGAAGTGTGTGAAAGCTGGGTAAATAAGGGCAGCAGAGTCACTGCTGTAAGCAGGGTCCCACACTCACAGGCAGAGCTCCAGGCTGATGCACATGGCTTTCTTACCCAGGAAGAAGTGTGTGAAAGCTGGGTAAAGTGTTCCTGCAGCCCCTCCATAATGGTAATAATGGTTAGAAATCATTTCCAGGGCAGAAAGCTGTTTTAAAAAGTGAAAAAACGATTTAAAACCGTTTGAAATGACTGTCAGGTGCTGATCACTGCTGTATGTACATGGGTCAGAAAAACATTTGGAAGAACCAGAGAAAAGGGTGAAAATGGATAAAAATGTATCCGAAAATAGTGTCTCTTAAGGCGGGTAGAGTCCCCTGACAACTCCCTTTACATTCCTCCAGAGTCAGAAAAAGTCTAAGTTAACATTTGGAAGAACCAGAAAAAAGGGTTGAAAATGGATAAATTGTACCCCAAAATAGTGTCTCTTAAGGCGGGTAAAAGTTATGTGAATATGGGGTGACGTATATCGACACTTGAGCACCAGCAAGACCCCCACCTCCATAACCTTGTGCAACAGGCCAACCTGTGTACCCACACTTAAGCACTCCCCCACAGACTACACCAAGAGGGAACACCGGTCAGAAGTTCGTGCCCCTGGTAATACTGAATAACAAAAATGCCATTAAAACTGCTATGCATTGAGGATTTTAGTCCGAGACGAGTGCTTATCTGCGGGTATCTTGTGTCAGCTTCGTGGACCCCAATTTAAAAGGAAATGTCCATGATATTGACAAACATATTTATATACAGAATGATGATTATTTTACCCTCAGACACATGCATAGAGCACCCCCAAGTGTTGGTTTACAGTTGGTCAAATGTGTCCTGCCGGTGGCAGGGACTTTGCATTGGAAGTTGACATCACATTTCCATTGTGCGGACATGTGTACATTTGAAGGACAAGTCCCATGTTAACTCTGTCCATAAGGCAGACATTTTCCTTACATGAGCAAACAGGCTATGTCAGACTTCCATGAAATACACCGGGAAAAGCACCTCTCTGTGGCCGCTCCAAGACCCCCAAACGACGGACTAAGCAGCTCCAGCATCTCTCCCTGACATGCACACTTCCATAACCTTGCGCACCTTGGGTCCCCGGGCCCCCGGACTTAAGCACTCCCCCACAGACTAAACCCAGATGATCACACCCTCAAGAACCTCGTGCCCCTGGGAACCTTAAAGGGGGGTGGATTTTGCGGTGCTTTACAGTCCGCACACCAGCATCCATATTCATCCTTATTCACAGCCCCACCCCCCCTCCTGTGGAGGATGTTCTCATGCTCCTGGTAACTCTTTAAATAGTCTGATACTACCAGGGCTCATCACTGCACTTTACAAGCCAGAAATAATGTTTAAATTGTCGGGAAAAGAGTTTTTAAACATCTGGAAGAGATTATTAGCCTGTCATTTTGCAAGATATCATTAAACACTGAAGTTCTCTTGGAGAAGGACAGAATATGTCCATTTCCAGGAGAGCTTCAATGTGAAATCATATCGTGCAAAATTACAGGCAAAAAACCAGGAACAAGTGTTTCAAAGGCGGGAAAAGTTGTTTAAAATAGTGTTATACTTCCAGGGCGCATCACCGCATTTTACAAGCCAGGGAAGGTGTCTGAATCCTGGGTACACTCTGTTTAAATAGTATGATACATCCAGGGCGCATCACCGCATTTTACAAGCCAGGGAAGGTGTCTGAATCCTGGGTAAACTCTGTTTAAATAGTCTGATACCTGGCACTGTATCTGCCCCTGGGAACCTTAAACGTTATTAAAATGTTTTTTTATTTATTTAATTATCACATTATTTTTACAAAAACAGTATACACAATATGCATAATAAACATAATACAAACATGATTAAAAACATGATTAGCGGGGGCCCGGGGGGGGGGGGGGGGGGCCCGGGGGCCATGGGGCCATATTAGCCGTGTAACTTGTACGGTGCACCGGGGAAAAGGCTGAGTCCACGGCCCCTACCCCCTCATCAGGAGTATCACCCGGCCCAGAAGAAGAGGTATCGCTGCTCTCCGCCTCTGAGTCCTCTTCGGAGGCATCTGACGGCGGGAGAACTCCTTCCGATGATGCTGCTGCTGCAGCTGCTGCCGCCCTGAACATGGAGCGGATCTTCAATCCCTCCTTTATTCCAGGCGTATTGGCGTAGAACCGGTCTGCAGTGCTTACGTCGTGACACATAAACCTGGAGAGAACCGACCTGCTTTCTGGATCTTGGTGATGCTTGATAATGTCAGCCAGGGCAGTGTGCAGGATTGTGAAGGCGATTATTTAGACAGATAGGTCCCTTGAGATCATGGATCTCTTTTACAAGGGAGACCTGCATCAATTAGTTCCACATGAAACATAAAAACAAACAATAGAGGACATCATATTTACATATTCACCAACACTTACCAACACCCATAGTGTCATAAAGCATTTCGTGCAGACATGCCTTAAAAACATTTAGAGAAACAAAATTGCACAATTTCAATTTGGACTGTAGGCTGTTCCAAGCAAGTGGAGCTGCGCACATAAAAGTTGTCTTACCTAAGACAGTCCTCACTCTTCATCTAATGAGACTACATCCTGTGATCTCAGACAATAGCTGCAACTTTCTGCTTTACCAGAGAACAGATGTAATACGGGAGTTTGCCCAACATAGCTTTATAAATAAAAGTGTACCAGTGACTGAGCCTCCGTACAGAGAGTGATGGTAAACCTGCCTTAGCATACAGCAGGGGTCGGCAACCTTTTTCATATGAAGTGCCATTTTCAAAAAAAATTGTTATCAGCGTGCCAACGATCGAGAATTATCAAGTGGGGGGGGGGGGGGGGGGGTGAGGAGCTTGACGCTTGTCAACTATCAGCAGGAGGGCGGGGGAGCCTCTCTGCGGGGAAGCAGTGTGTGGACCTGTCAGTGCAACTTACATGATGTCGAATTTAACAAACACATTTAAATAATTGGTTTAAACGGCATAATAATAAGGACGATTGTCCGTTCTGTGATTCTCCAGAACACACATGTTATGATATTAGGGTCATGCAGAGTGAGATGAGATCGCTGTCCCTTTAAGAGAGAGAGAGAGAGGTGTGGCTTGTGCATACGTGTTTGTGGATGGTAGAGCGACAGTGAGAGAACGTGTGTATGTTTCTGGAAGTGAAACGAGGAAGCAGAAAAACAGAGGTCTGTACTCCTCGACTCCGGTCTGGGAGCCGACAGGAAAGTTCAACACACAGATGGCCAGTGCGCCCCTTTGTAGCATATTATTTCAATGAGAGATGATCAGATCGCCACTGGGCTTTCAACTAAATACACAGCCACGCAGAAACTGCGGCATTTGTACAGCTCCTTATGGGTAGGGTACTGCAATTAGTGAAGTGCTTTCCTCTCTGTGGTGAAATGATCAGCACCACGGAGGAAAGCGGCAGAAAGTCACCTGGAGTTAAAGAGAGCGGGGCTGCGTTGTGTGCATGGCTTCCTTCTGCGGGTAACGGGGAGACGCGCTCTGGCGGCGGCCTCGTTCAGGATCCCAAAATACAATTTAAATATTTTTGCACACTTATTCGACTTATTCCTAGCGTGCCACTGGTTACGGTGCCGCGTGCCAATGCTGGCACGCGTGCCAGGGGTTGCCGACCCCTGGCATACAGGGTACAGTGATGAGTAAGCGTTTTACAATTTATGACAAATCTCAGAGCACTGTGATACGCAGCATCCAATTTGCTCAGGTAATTGGCAGGTGCATTCAGATACAACAAATCACCATAGTCCAGCACAGGTCAAAAGGTCACAGAGCCTTTTCCTCAAGCGAGAAACAGGACGTGTTCCTGTAGAAGAACCCTAGCCTAACCCTCAGCTTTTTAAGCAGGTTATTGACATGAAGTTTAAAAGAGAGACAATCATCAAGCCAGATACCCAGGTATTTGTAACAGGTAACCACTTCAAGTTTTGTTCCTTGCGTAGTTACAATATCTGAAACAGGCTCTGGTGTATTTCTAGCTTTAGAAAAGAGCATTACCTTGGTTTCAACATCTAAAAGAAGCTTTAGTTCAGAGAGCTGAGTCTGAATAATGTTAGAAGCAGCCTGTAGTTTAACACCAGCCTCCTGAATGGAGGGACCTGCACAGACATCACGGTATCATCCGCATAAAAATGTAAAGTAGCTTCATCCACATTTTCACCTACGCTGTTAATATATATGGAGAATAAAAGTGGTCCTAAAACAGAACCTTGTGGTACACCATTAGAAATGTTTAACCACTCAGAAGACAGTCCATCAAAATGAACACATTGGGACCTTTCAGAGAGGTAGTTCACAAACCACCCACTGCATGGCTGGACATGCCTATACTGAGTAGCCTCTGCTTTAAAATGCGATGATCAACGGTGTCAAACGCTTCATCAGCCCAAGCCCTCTTCAAGTGAGCGTTCAGGTTCCTGGAGGCATGCTTCCCCGTTGTGAAAAGGAAGAATTCATTCTGAGGACCCGACAAGTACTCTTTTATCCCCATCCACCGCACGACCCAGCTAAACTCCTTCACTGTAAGCACCAGCTGTGCTTCGCCAAATGTCTTGGCAGTCTTGTGATCCTGCACATGGATGATGTAGCCCTCAGCAGTGCCCCTTGTGTCCGCCTCAAAGACCTCAGTGTTGGTCATGTTTGCGTACACACCCGGACGGTGGCCATACAGGAGACTCCAATGGAGGGTTAGATAGCCGTATAGCAGGTACTGGGTGATTGAGGTCGGGTTGCAAGCCATCAGGTCAAGGAGATCAGGGAAGCGCTTCTCAGCGGCCGCCATGGCGGCGAGAAGCTCCACCTGGCTCGGCAAACGATCCAGCTTGTTCCTCTTCATCTTGAACTGGTGGACAGTGACAGACTTTTTCAAGTTGTTCATGTTGGCTTTCACCTCTCTGGTGATGTGGGTCATATCAGACTGGGTGAGCCTGCACCCCCGGAGCTTTGACTCAGACAAGTACCTCAGGAAATGGTTCACATTCTTCAGGAACAACAGCGCTGTTGTGACTGCCCGGCCCGACTTTACAATATACTCGCTCCAGCCACGGACCCTCTCCGTGTCTTTTAGGAACAGCCAATCTGACAGCCGGTGAACACCATGGGCCATGAATACGAGGAAGTTCTTTATCCGGCTGACCTTGGACAGACAATTTTCTTTCCGTTTTACTGTCGGTGCGACACCCTCACAATGATGCCTGTATGTCTGAATGTACGTCTCCATGCGTTGAGGCAACGTGATTTCACGCATGGTATTCCCACGTCCCTTCCCAGTGGACCAGTGAGGAGAGGGCCAGTCCTCATTACAAGAGGCTGCTGGGGACCGCATGACAGTCTTGACCGGGATCTTGAGAGGCGTCTGACTACCGGAGGCTGCTGGAGACCGCATGACAGTGTTGACCGGGGTCTTGAGAGGGGTCTGACTACGGGAGGCTGCTGGGGACCGCATGACAGTCTTGACCGGGGTCTTGAGAGGGGTCTGACTACGGGAGGCTGCTGGGGACCGCATGACAGTCTTGACCGGGATCTTGAGAGGCGTCTGACTACCGGAGGCTGCTGGAGACCGCATTACAGTCTTGACCGTGGTCTTGAGAGGCGTCTGACTACCGGAGGCTGCTGGAGACCGCATGACAGTCTTGACCGGGATCTTGAGAGGCGTCTGACTACAGGAGGCTGCTGGGGACCGCATGACAGTCTTGACCGGGATCTTGAGAGGCGTCTGACTACCGGAGGCTGCTGGAGACCGCATTACAGTCTTGACCGGGGTCTTGAGAGGCGTCTGACTACCGGAGGCTGCTGGGGACCGCATGACAGTCTTGACCGGGATCTTGAGAGGCGTCTGACTACTGGAGGCTGCTGGAGACCGCATGACAGTCTTGACCGGGATCTTTAGAGGCGTCTGACTACCGGAGGCTGCTGGAGACCGCATTACAGTCTTGACCGGGGTCTTGAGAGGCGTCTGACTACCGGAGGCTGCTGGAGACCGCATGACAATCTTGACCGGGGTCTGACTACAGGAGTCTGCTGTGTTTATGCCGGAGGTACTTGAGATTGCCAGGCCCTTAAATCGTATACATTCTTCCTCTTCCTCAAGCACAGCAGCAGTGGCACACTGCTTCCTGGGTTTTAGCCCCTTTTTCAGTCTGGAGCGCAGGGTCTTCACCTCATCAATGAGGGCATCCTTCTGAGCCCTCAATGCCACATTTTCCAGCATCACCTGCCTGCAGTCCTCTTCGTCACACTCAGTATGTGGGGAGAAGGGTGGAGGGTGCACCCGGTATTCCTCCTCATTGTCTATATCCAATGATGTAGCCATTCCAATGATGGGATTAGTCTGTCTGAGGTCATGGAGCAATTGCAGGGCCACACTATGCTTCAGCCTGGCCAGGACCTGATGTGCTTCATCTCGGGAGAACTCAGGGTGGCCATGAGTGACATGACGGTGCAGTTTCTTCCCAGTATACGAACACCCTGTGATGGGACAGGGTTTGGTCCGAACATTTATTCGGCCACTGGCCATTTTAAGAACGATGCCTCTTTCCTCCAAGTTCCGCACTGCATGTTTGTGCTTAAGGTGCTTGTTCAAAGCCAGATAGAAGAGTCTGCACACCGGGCATTCGGACGACATCCTTACTGAAACAGACACAGTTAATTGTATTTAAATTCTGTTGTGTTTCTCCGTTTATATGGGTTAGCGTAACCGGTGATTGCAACAAAAGTTCGATGCTTCAATGCCTGGTACACGGACCAAAGGAGGACTTGGGTTACCACTTGGCAAAATGGTCCCACCTCCGCACCAACGCGGGGCTGGTGTTGGCAACATTGGGTCCGATGCATCAATTCATGGTGGCCCGACCATGAGAGGGTTTGGGGTGCCCCGGAACCAGGCAGTACCCCAGCAGGAAACACGTTTTATGGTCAAAGGAGGAAAGAGTGATAGAACCGGGGTAAAGCATAGAAAGTGTACGAAAATAGTGACTTGTAACCCGGGTAGAGAGTCTGTCATCTCTCGGTCCTATCCTCCAGACATCATGGTAACGTGGGGACAACAGTACCTTCGGGCGCTCCATCCCGCTCCGGCATTCACCGCAGCGGGGGGAGGAGGCATTGAACCCCTCACACCTGCCCCCGGAGGAGGCAGGGGAGTCAGGTACCTGGAGGGCGCACGGTGGACGGCCAGGGCGAGGCAGCCACACCGCGCTGGAGTCAGAGTTCCGATTGTTGGAGCCGGGTCCCGGTGAAACGCAGGACAGAGCACCCGGCAGGAGCCTCCAGCAGACCCCCCCGCGCGGTTACCTCGTCCCTCGGAAGAGGCGGAGAGGTGGGTGTTTTTCACCTGCTGGCGGACTGCCGGGGCGAACGTGCTGCTCGGGAGCCAGGCTCAGAGTGAGTGGCAGTGGGTGCCCGCGCACCTGCCTTTTACAGTGGGAGCACGAGCTGGTCTCGGGGAGGGAGAGAAGAGAGGAGTGGAGGCTGCCGAAACAGCCAGGGCCCTCCCCTCAAACACACCCCTCAATTTTGACAAAACAAACAGCAAGAAGAGTCCCCTTTCGACTCCCCTTGCATTCCTCCAGAGACCAGTTTGGACTTAAAGTTAAGAACCAGGCTGGGGGGGTCTCCAGGCATCAGATATATCCAAGACATAGTGCACTTAGAGAGGGTACTTTCATCCAGGGTATCAGACAGCCGTCTTTGTTTATTGTGTGGTGGACTGGCTGTCAGCACATCATAAAGTA
The DNA here is from genome assembly GCA_902827135.1 of Harpagifer antarcticus. Taxonomy (NCBI): domain Eukaryota; kingdom Metazoa; phylum Chordata; class Actinopteri; order Perciformes; family Harpagiferidae; genus Harpagifer; species Harpagifer antarcticus. The sequence goes on from CADEHL010000038.1 coordinate 59,252, forward strand.
TTATTAGAAGCAGTGTCAGCTAGAAAATGGTCTGTCAATCCTTTCCGTGTCCGGGCTGGGTGAGGTTGCCCGTATTTAGTCAAATTAACCCGCAGGCTCCACTCCTGGTGGTGCGCTTCCGTCAATTCCCCCACGCAGCACACCCTCCCGGCCATCAGAGTCGAACCCGCAGTTCGGAGGAACCGACCGCCAGAGCACCGGCACGAAGCCGGGCCGGCGGAGGCCCTCCGATGGCGGGTCGCGCTTTTCATTCGATCAGTGAGAAATCAGGAAAATACTCTGTTATATTTTGGGAGAACCAGAGAAAAGGGGTGAAAATGGAGAAATTGTATCCCAAAATAGTGTCTCTTAAGGCGGGTAGAGTCCCCTGACAACTCCCCTTGCATTCCTCCAGAGGCAGAAAAAGTCAGAGTTAACTTTTGGTAGAACCAGAGGAAGGGGTGAAAATGGATAAAATGTATCCCAAAATAGTGCCTCATTATTCCGTGACATCTCCCCTTGCATTCCTCCAGAGGCACTTTAACTTTGTTAAGAACCATGATTGGGGTCCTCCAGGCAACAATTGTATCCGAGCCAAAGCACTCATGTAACGGACACATTCCTCCATGATGTGAAACAGCCGTTTTTTTTCTAAGTGCTCTCAAAAACCGGGTTTCCGATTTCGTGCAGATGGTAGCTTGGAAAAAATGAATAGATTGACGGAGGAAGGGAGGTCTCGAATCCCCTCTCCGTTGTAAATTGAAACGGGGGAGTGAAAATGTGTCCGAAGACTTGCGCTTTTTTTAGCCCCTCCTCCGTTGGCACTCTGTCGTTTTTTCGACTTCCATAACATCGCACACCGTGAGACCCCGGGCCCCCGCACTTAAGCACTCCCCCACGGTCTAAACCCAGATGTTCACACCCTACAGAACCTCATGCCCCTGGTAACTTAAAGGGGGGTGGATTTTGTGGTGCTTTATTGTCCGCCCACCAGCATCAATATTCAGACTTATTCACAGCACCACCTGCCCTCCTCTGCCTTACACATCCAGAGAACAGGCTGCTTCACAGCACTTTGCAAGCCAGGAAAAGTGATTGAATCCTGGGTATACATGTTTTAAATAGTATGATACCTCCAGGGCGCATCACCACACTTTGCAAGCCAGGGAAGGTGCCTGAATCCTGGGTAAACATTGTTTAATTGTTTAAGTGTTTTTAAATGTGTGAAAACAGTGTTTTGTCACTTTCAAAACTCTCCCGTCATTGACCGGAGAAATTGGGTCGATGTTGAATTCAATCTGAACGTTAATATTCCAGTGAGACGAAGTACGTACAATGACCGGAGTGATCCCATGTTAATTTTGTCCCAATGCCGGAGCATTCCCTCACCCTAATGAACAACAAATGACCGGATTGGTTCAAATGGACCAATCCATGCAGCACCTCACACACCAGGATCCCTTGGCATCACTATCTCGTCTACTACAGGGACTCCCATTGACTTGCATAGAGCTCCCTGAACGCTGGTAATAGACGAGTTCTCACAGCGTTTATCAACCTTTTTCTAAGTCAATATCAAGCCACACTTATTGTTTTTACTTCGGCTGTGAGTGTTAGTGTGTGCTCAGGATGAGTTTCGCTGTGTCTCGCTGTATCGCCGACCTGGAAACAACACCACCAGCGAGCTCACACTGCAGCAGCGAGCTCACACTGCAGCAGCGAGCCTCGCAACGTCCCGACCAATCAGAGCACACTGGGCTCACAGGAAGGGGGGGCAGGAGCTCCAACAAGCCGTGTAGGACAGAGAGTGAAATTCAGTGAATACACATACTTTACAGAGATGCTGTTTGAGAAACCAATGTGAGTTTGGAAAATTGCACAATTTAAATCTATTCTAGTAGAGCTCGACAATGGAATTATGATCAGTAGAAATGGCCATGACATGTGACCTTTAAATGTTTCTATAAATGATGAAGTCACATGAAAACATTTATTATGATTTATTTTCATTGTGAGAGGTTTCAGTCTTTAGATCTAGTTCTGGTTCTAGCCCTGATCTGGAGTCAGTCCTGTTGTGAACCAGCAGCTGGACCAGAGAGCGGAGCTGCTGATCTGGAGTCAGTCTTGTTGTGAACCAGCAGCTGGACCAGAGAGCGGAGCTGCTGATCTGGAGTCAGTCCTGTTGTGAATCAGCTGCTGGACCAGATAGCGGAGCTGCTGATCTGGAGTCAGTCCTGTTGTGAACCAGCAGCTGGACCAGAGAGCGGAGCTGCTGATCTGGAGTCAGTCCTGTTGTGAACCAGCAGCTGGACCAGAGAGCGGAGCTGCTGATCTGGAGTCAGTCCTGTTGTGAATCAGCTGCTGGACCAGATAGCGGAGCTGCTGATCTGGAGTCAGTCCTGTTGTGAACCAGCAGCTGGACCAGAGAGCGGAGCTGCTGATCTGGAGTCAGTCTTGTTGTGAACCAGCAGCTGGACCAGAGAGCGGAGCTGCTGATCTGGAGTCAGTCCTGTTGTGAATCAGCTGCTGGACCAGATAGCGGAGCTGCTGATCTGGAGTCAGTCCTGTTGTGAACCAGCAGCTGGACCAGAGAGCGGAGCTGCTGATCTGGAGTCAGTCCTGTTGTGAATCAGCTGCTGGACCAGATAGCGGAGCTGCTGATCTGGAGTCAGTCCTGTTGTGAACCAGCAGCTGGACCAGAGAGCGGAGCTGCTGATCTGGAGTCAGTCCTGTTGTGAACCAGCAGCTGGACCAGAGAGCGGAGCTGCTGATCTGGAGTCAGTCCTGTTGTGAACCAGCAGCTGGACCAGATAGCGGAGCTGCTGATCTGGAGTCAGTCCTGTTGGGAACCAGCAGCTGGACCAGAGAGCGGAGCTGCTGATCTGGAGTCAGTCCTGTTGTGAACCAGCAGCTGGACCAGAGAGCGGAGCTGCTGATCTGGAGTCAGTCCTGTTGTGAACCAGCAGCTGGACCAGAGAGCGGAGCTGCTGATCTGGAGTCAGTCCTGTTGTGAACCAGCAGCTGGACCAGAGAGCGGAGCTGCTGATCTGGAGTCAGTCCTGTTGTGAACCAGAAGCTGGACCAGAGAGTGGAGCTCCTGCAGCTCGGCCCGGATACCCTGCAGCTCCAGCCTCAGGTTCTGGTTCTGCAGGTCATGGTTCTGCAGGTCCTGGATTGGGTTCTGGTTTTGCAGGTTCGTGACCTGTTTTGGGTTCTGCAGCTCCTGGTTCTGAATGTCCTGGTACTGGTTCTGGTCCTGTTCCTGGTTCTGGTCCTGTTCCTGGTTCTGGTCCTGGTTCTGGTCCTGGTCCTGGTTCAAACTGTATTAAACATAAATAGAAGAGACTTTGTGATGGAGGAATCTCAGTCGAAAGATGGATCATATCAACATTAGACTCCGTTGATAGTTATAAATTAACTGGGGGTTCCTCCCATTAACTGGAGGGTGCTCTCATTAACTGGGGGGTTCTCTCATTAACTGGGGGTTCTCTCATTAACTGGGGGGGGTTCTCTCATTAACTGGGAGTTCCTCCCATTAACTGGGGGTTTCTCCCATTAACTGGAGGGTGCTCTCATTAACTGGGGGGTTCTCTCATTAACTGGGGGTTCTCTCATTAACTGGGGGGGGTTCTCTCATTAACTGGGAGTTCCTCCCATTAACTGGGGGTTTCTCCCATTAACTGGAGGGTGCTCTCATTAACTGGGGGGTTCTCTCATTAACTGGGGGTTCTCTCATTAACTGGGGGGGGTTCTCTCATTAACTGGGGGTTCTCTCATTAACTGGGGGTTCTCTCATTAACTGGGGGTTCCTCCCATTAACTGGGGGTCTCTCATTAACTGGGGGTTCCTCCCATTAACTGGGGGGTTCTCTCATTAACTGGGGGTTTCTCCCATTAACTGGAGGGTGCTCTCATTAACTGGGGGTTCCTCCCATTAACTGGGGGGTTCTCTCATTAACTGGGGGGTTCTCTCATTAACTGGGAGGGGTTCTCTCATTAACTGGGGGGTTCTCTCATTAACTGGGGGGGTTCTCTCATTAACTGGGGGGTTCTCTCATTAACTGGTGGTTTATCTCATTAACTGGGGGTTCCTCCCATTAACTGGGGGGTTCTCTCATTAACTGGGGGGTTCTCTCATTAACTGGGAGGGGTTCTCTCATTAACTGGGGGGTTCTCTCATTAACTGGGGGGTTCTCTCATTAACTGGGGGGTTATCTCATTAACTGGGGGTTTAACTCATTAACTGGGGGGTTCTCTCATTAACTGGGGGGGGGGGTTCTCTCATTAACTGGGGGTTCTCTCATTAACTGGGGGGTTCTCTCATTAACTGGGGGTTTCTCTCATTAACTGGGGGGTTCTCTCATTAACTGGGGGGTATCTCTCATTAACTGGGGGGTTTCTCTCATTAACTGGGGGTTCTCTCTCATTAACTGGGGGGTTTCTCTCATTAACTGGGGGGTTTCTCTCATTAACTGGGGGTTCTCTCATTAACTGGGGATTCTCTCATTAACTGGGGGGGTTCTCTCATTAACTGGGGGTTCTCTCATTAACTGGGGGTTCTCTCATTAACTGGGGGTTCTCTCATTAACTGGGGGTTCTCTCATTAACTGGGGTTTCTCTCATTAACTGGGGGTTTCTCTCATGAACTGGGGGGGTTCTCTCATTAACTGGGGGTTTCTCCCATTAACTGGAGGGTGCTCTCATTAACTGGGGGTTCTCTCATTAACTGGGGGGGGGTTCTCTCATTAACTGGGAGTTCCTCCCATTAACTGGGGGTTTCTCCCATTAACTGGAGGGTGCTCTCATTAACTGGGGGGTTCTCTCATTAACTGGGGGTTCTCTCATTAACTGGGGGGGGTTCTCTCATTAACTGGGGGTTCTCTCATTAACTGGGGGGTTCTCTCATTAACTGGGGTTCTCTCATTAACTGGGGGTTTCTCTCATTAACTGGGGGTTCCTCCCATTAACTGGGGGTCTCTCATTAACTGGGGGTTCCTCCCATTAACTGGGGGGTTCTCTCATTAACTGGGGGGTTCTCTCATTAACTGGGAGGGGTTCTCTCATTAACTGGGGGGTTTCTCTCATTAACTGGGGGGGTTCTCTCATTAACTGGGGGGTTCTCTCATTAACTGGTGGTTTATCTCATTAACTGGGGGGGGTTCTCTCATTAACTGGGGGGTTATCTCATTAACTGGGGGTTTAACTCATTAACTGGGGGGTTCTCTCATTAACTGGGGGGGGGGGTTCTCTCATTAACTGGGGGTTCTCTCATTAACTGGGGGTTCTCTCATTAACTGGGGGTTTCTCTCATTAACTGGGGGTTCCTCCCATTAACTGGGGGTCTCTCATTAACTGGGGGTTCCTCCCATTAACTGGGGGGTTCTCTCATTAACTGGGGGGTTCTCTCATTAACTGGGACGGGTTCTCTCATTAACTGGGGGGTTCTCTCATTAACTGGGGGGGTTCTCTCATTAACTGGGGGGTTCTCTCATTAACTGGTGGTTTATCTCATTAACTGGGGGGGGTTCTCTCATTAACTGGGGGGTTATCTCATTAACTGGGGGTTTAACTCATTAACTGGGGGGTTCTCTCATTAACTGGGGGGGGGTTCTCTCATTAACTGGGGGTTCTCTCATTAACTGGGGGGTTCTGTCATTAACTGGTGGTTTATCTCATTAACTGGGGGGGGTTCTCTCATTAACTGGGGGGTTATCTCATTAACTGGGGGTTTAACTCATTAACTGGGGGGTTCTCTCATTAACTGGGGGGGGGGGGTTCTCTCATTAACTGGGGGGTTCTCTCATTAACTGGGGGTTTCTCTCATTAACTGGGGGGTTCTCTCATTAACTGGGGGGGTTCTCTCATTAACTGGGGGGTTTCTCTCATTAACTGGGGGTTCTCTCTCATTAACTGGGGGGTTTCTCTCATTAACTGGGGGGTTCTCTCATTAACTGGGGGGTTTCTCTCATTAACTGGGGGTCTCTCATTAACTGGGGGTTCTCTCATTAACTGGGGGGTTCTCTCATTAACTGGGGGTTCTCTCATTAACTGGGGGTTCTCTCATTAACTGGGGGTTCTCTCATTAACTGGGGGTTCTCTCATTAACTGGGGGTTCTCTCATTAACTGGGGGTTCTCTCATTAACTGGGGGTTCTCTCATTAACTGGGGGGTTTCTCTCATTAACTGGGGGGGTTCTCTCATTAACTGGTGGTTTATCTCATTAACTGGGGGGGGTTCTCTCATTAACTGGGGGGTTATCTCATTAACTGGGGGTTTAACTCATTAACTGGGGGGTTCTCTCATTAACTGGGGGGGGGGTTCTCTCATTAACTGGGGGTTCTCTCATTAACTGGGGGTTCTCTCATTAACTGGGGGTTTCTCTCATTAACTGGGGGTTCCTCTCATTAACTGGGGGTCTCTCATTAACTGGGGGTTCCTCCCATTAACTGGGGGGTTCTCTCATTAACTGGGGGGTTCTCTCATTAACTGGGACGGGTTCTCTCATTAACTGGGGGGTTCTCTCATTAACTGGGGGGGTTCTCTCATTAACTGGGGGTTCTCTCATTAACTGGTGGTTTATCTCATTAACTGGGGGGGGTTCTCTCATTAACTGGGGGGTTATCTCATTAACTGGGGGTTTAACTCATTAACTGGGGGGTTCTCTCATTAACTGGGGGGGGGGGGTTCTCTCATTAACTGGGGGTTCTCTCATTAACTGGGGGGTTCTGTCATTAACTGGTGGTTTATCTCATTAACTGGGGGGGGTTCTCTCATTAACTGGGGGATTATCTCATTAACTGGGGGTTTAACTCATTAACTGGGGGGTTCTCTCATTAACTGGGGGGGGGGTTCTCTCATTAACTGGGGGGTTCTCTCATTAACTGGGGGTTTCTCTCATTAACTGGGGGGTTCTCTCATTAACTGGGGGGGTTCTCTCATTAACTGGGGGGTATCTCTCATTAACTGGGGGTTATCTCTCATTAACTGGGGGGTTTCTCTCATTAACTGGGGGGTTCTCTCATTAACTGGGGGGTTTCTCTCATTAACTGGGGGTCTCTCATTAACTGGGGGTTCTCTCATTAACTGGGGGGTTCTCTCATTAACTGGGGGTTCTCTCATTAACTGGGGGTTCTCTCATTAACTGGGGGTTCACTCATTAACTGGGGGTTCTCTCATTAACTGGGGGTTCTCTCATTAACTGGGGGGTTTCTCTCATTAACTGGGGGGGGTTCTCTCATTAACTGGGGGGTTCTCTCATTAACTGGTGGTTTATCTCATTAACTGGGGGGGGTTCTCTCATTAACTGGGGGTTATCTCATTAACTGGGGGTTTAACTCATTAACTGGGGGGTTCTCTCATTAACTGGGGGGGGGTTCTCTCATTAACTGGGGGTTCTCTCATTAACTGGGGGTTCTCTCATTAACTGGGGGTTTCTCTCATTAACTGGGGGTTTCTCTCATTAACTGGGGGTCTCTCATTAACTGGGGGTTTCTCCCATTAACTGGGGGGTTCTCTCATTAACTGGGGGGTTCTCTCATTAACTGGGGGGTTCTCTCATTAACTGGGGGGTTCTCTCATTAACTGGGGGGGTTCTCTCATTAACTGGTGGTTTCTCTCATTAACTGGTGGTTTCTCTCATTAACTGGGGGGGGTTCTCTCATTAACTGGGGGGTTATCTCATTAACTGGGGGTTTAACTCATTAACTGGGGGGTTCTCATTAACTGGGGGGGGGGTTCTCTCATTAACTGGGGGTTCTCTCATTAACTGGGGGGTTCTGTCATTAACTGGTGGTTTATCTCATTAACTGGGGGGGGTTCTCTCATTAACTGGGGGGTTATCTCATTAACTGGGGGTTTAACTCATTAACTGGGGGGTTCTCTCATTAACTGGGGGGGGGGGTTCTCTCATTAACTGGGGGGGTTCTCTCATTAACTGGGGGTTTCTCTCATTAACTGGGGGGTTCTCTCATTAACTGGGGGGGTTCTCTCATTAACTGGGGGGTTTCTCTCATTAACTGGGGGTTCTCTCTCATTAACTGGGGGGTTTCTCTCATTAACTGGGGGGTTCTCTCATTAACTGGGGGGGTTTCTCTCATTAACTGGGGGTCTCTCATTAACTGGGGGTTCTCTCATTAACTGGGGGGTTCTCTCATTAACTGGTGTTTCTCTCATTAACTGGTGGTTTCTCTCATTAACTGGTGGTTTCTCTCATTAACTGGTGGTTTCTCTCATTAACTGGTGTTTCTCTCATTAACTGGGGGTTTCTCTCATTAACTGGGTGTTTCTCTCATTAACTGGTGTTTCTCTCATTAACTGGTGGTTTCTCTCATTAACTGGTGTTTCTCTCATTAACTGGTGGTTTCTCTCATTAACTGGTGTTTCTCTCATTAACTGGTGGTTTCTCTCATTAACTGGTGTTTCTCTCATTAACTGGGGGGTTCTCTCATTAACTGGGGGGTTCTCTCATTAACTGGGGGTTCTCTCATTAACTGGGGGTTCTCTCATTAACTGGGGGTTGTAAAATACATATATAAAAGATACATTTAACCCATCTACATATATAGTTTTTGTAAAATCTCTATCTTTTACCATTAATGAAAAACATAAATGTATCTCACCCAGAACCTCTGATGTCTCTCTGCAGGACGAGGAACTGATCCAGAGTCTCCTACACACGCACGCACGCACACACACACGCACACACGCACGCACACACACACGCACGCACGCACACACGCACGCACACACGCACGCACACACGCACACACACACGCACGCACGCACACACACACACACGTGTTACTTCCTGTCCGTCTCTTTGAATAAACGTTATTGTTCCTCACACACTTTGATCTGCGTGGTGATGCGGGTCATCTCGTCATGGTAACGGGGGCTGGTTGCCGTGGCGTCGTCGTCGGTGGCGTCGGCCAGCGGGGCGCACTGTGTGGAGATGAACTGGTTGTCATAGAAACGACGGAGGATTGGCATGGAGTCCTCGACCTGCAGGATGACGGACGCCTGTTGCATCACTGCATTAGCCTGAGAGTTATCATGCACCCTGAGAGACAGACAGGTAGACAGACAGGTGAGAGATAGACAGGTAGACAGATAGGTGAGAGACAGACAGGTAGACAGACAGGTGAGAGACAGACAGGTGAGAGACAGACAGGTAGACAGATAGGTGAGAGACAGACAGGTAGACAGATAGGTGAGAGACAGACAGGTAGACAGACAGGTGAGAGACAGACAGGTAGACAGATAGGTGAGAGACAGACAGGTACCTCTGGAAGGTGTCTGTCAGCAGGTAGACAC
>CADEHL010000039.1:0-10000 GCA_902827135.1 Harpagifer antarcticus
CACTCACACAACACACACACGCTCTGTTTGTACTCGGGGCGCTGACAGTTTATTTGACTCGTATCATCATTAATCATCTTGTTTGACATCAGCCAGCGGTGGAAAGTACTTTTACTCAACGACTGAAGTACTTATACTTTATATATATATATATATATATAATATATATATATATATATATATATATATATATATATATATATATATATAGATATGGGATGCACAGAGTGTGTGTACTTGAAGTGTGTGTTGATGCTTATACCTAATGATTAAACGCAGGACCTGCCAGTGGAATGAAGGAGCTCTCAGAGCTACTGACGGATCAGAACCAGTTCTTCTCACGAGCAGCTCTGCAGTCTGAGTACCAACACACAGAACGAGGCAGAATGAGCAGAGAACAGTCCTAACAGCTATTTGCATCTTATCGTCACGGTAACGGAGGCACTGGAGTAAAAAGATGACGATGGGAAATCTCCTAAAAACACAAATGTTGTTATTTCTTATTTGAAGCAGGATTTAAAAGAGGAACGTTCGTCCAGTTGTGTTAAAACAGCTGTTACAGTTAATGTCACACAGGGGGGGGGCTGTTTGATGTGGGAGGTCTCCCCCCCCGCTGTGATGCTCCTCAGACCATCGTTAAGCGTGTCATCAAAGAGCCAATCATAACATTATGTTACTGACACACACACACACACACACACACACACACAATTCCCACAATCCTCTCTGTCAGCGGGTCAGAACAGCAGAGATCAAACACTGCACCAGAGCATCTTTATATATGTAATATGAATGTATAACTTGTGTAGGACGCTGTGTGGCGTCTTTATCAGCATCATGACTCGTAGAACCCTGACGTTACATCGCTCTGACGTGTGTTCCCTCAGCGACTCACAATCAGGCCATTACAGCAAAAAGATGTGCAAGTCCGACCCTTGTCAATTAACTACAGGGGTCCCTCAGGGCTCTGTTCTTGGTCCCCTCCTCTTCTCCCTGTACACAAACTCGCTCGGATCAGTCATTAGCCCGCATGGTTTTTCATACCACTGCTACGCTGACGACACCCAATTACTTCTGTCCTTTCCCCGCTCAGAGACCCAGGTCGTCGCACGCATCTCTCCTTGTCTAGCTGACATCTCTCAGTGGATGTCTGCTCATCACCTCAAGCTCAACCTTGGCAAGACTGAACTGCTTTTCCTTCCGGGAAAAGATTGTCCCACTCTTGACCTGACGATCAACATCGGCACCTCTGTTGTTTCCCCGACTCAGACTGCAAGGACTCTGGGTGTGACCCTAGATAACAACCTGTCCTTCACTGCAAACATCGCTGCTACAACCCGTTGCTGCAGATACACGCTTTACAACATCAGGAGGACACGTCCCCAGCTGACCCAGAAAGCCACCCAGGTTCTGGTCCAGGCTCTCGTCACCTCACGCCTAGACTACTGCAACTCCCTCCTGGCTGGTCTACCTGCATGTGCCATCCGACCTCTGCAGCTCATCCAGAATGCAGCGGCTCGTCTGGTCTTCAACCTTCCTAAATGTCCCCCCCCCACTCCGCTCCTCCGCTCCCTCCACTGGCTCCCGGTAACTGCTAGAATCCACTTCAAGACACTGGTACTTGCGTACCATGCTGCGAATGGATCTGGCCCTTCCTACATCCAGGACATGGTTAAACCGTACACCCCAGCACGTGCACTCCGCTCTGCATCAGCCAAACGACTCGCTGCACCCTCGCTGCGAGGGGGACCCAAGTTCCCATCAGCAGAAACACGTGGGTTTGCTATCCTGGCTCCAAGATGGTGGAATGAGCTCCCCATTGACATCAGGACAGCAGAAAGCTTACACACCTTCCAGACTGAGAACTCATCTCTTTCGACTCCACTTCCAGCCATAGAATTACTAACAAAGCACTTATATACTAACAAAGGACTGGCTCCTCTAAAGCCAGCTGAGTAGCACTTGAAGTGTTTGGCTCTATGAAACCTGATGTACTTTATGATTCTGTTTCTTCAAGGTTGTGTCTTCCTGGTCGAATGAACTTATTGTAAGTCGCTTTGGATAAAAGCGTCAGCTAAATGCAATGTAATGTAATGTTCCCTAAGCGACTCACAATCAGGCCTTTACAGCAGAAAGATGTGATCTCAGAACAACAGGAAAACTGCTGATGTATATATTTGCTGATCTAAGCCAAACCATAATGTCCTAATTATGAATCTTAAACCCTGACGTTACATTTCATTTAACAGAAATGTTTTCCCTAAGCGCCTCACAGCAAGGCCATTACAACACAAGTCAGCATTATGAGTCCAAAGGAATAAGAAAAGCACTTCTTCTTGTCTCAGTGTTCAGGCCTTCCTTTAATCAGATCTGCGTTCGTCAGGAATCTGAATTCGTCCTCCACACTTATATCTTTATATCTTTATATATCCCCTGTAATGTGAGTGTAAGTGCTCCCCGCCCCTTTAAAGGAGAGTTATGTGCCGCTTCAGATCCGATGTGAGACAGACGATCATAATGAAGCACTCAGGGCATGTAAAACTACAAATCCCAGCCCCATCAGCGACCTCCAATAATAAACATGTGACCCTGACGTCCTTTAGCTCACTAATTGGTTTGAGAGAGCTAAAGGACGTCTGTAATTACAGGTGATGTCCCCCCCACCTGTAATTACCCAGAGGGGGGACACATCACCTGAGGGGGGAGGGGGGGAGACAGATAGATCCCTGGGGGGGTGATGGGGGGCGGGTGATGGCTTAAAAGCAAAGCGGCCACTAGAGACTTGATGACCTGAAAGACGAGAGAGGGGAGTCATCTGCTGTCAGTCAGTGCTGCTTTAATCAAGGACACACAGGGCACACACACACACACACACACACACACACACACACACACACACACACACACACACACACACACACAGGTAGCAGGTTTTTAGTCTCTGCAGAGGGCTCTTTGTATATCCGTGTTTCAACCTTTTGGACCCACTGTACATTTTTTACATTTGTTTGAGACTTCGCCAGGTGTGCTAAATGCACACCTGGCGAAGTCTCACAGTCATTTTCACTGATATAATTGTCGACAGTATTCAGGAACTGTACGAGCTGCAGTGTTTTACTAACAGTGTGCGCTCATTTAGCCACTTGTTAGTGTCTTTATTGTCCCTGAAGGGCAAATGTTATTAGCTGTTTGGTGGAAGAGGTGAAGCTCAAATATTTCTTAGAAAAAGTCAAAATCTGAGAAAAAAGTGAAATTCTGAAAAAAAAATGTTTTACATTTGGGAACAAAGTGAAAATCGGAGAAAATAGTAAAGATGTTCGGCTGTCCATTAATCTGAGACGGTAAAGGTGTCTCTTTAAATCCATCCCCTCTGCAGTGTTTAAAGGCTAATTGAAAAGCATGATAACCCTCAGGGAGCCTCAGCCAATCACAGAGCTGCAGACAGGAAGTCAGAGCGAGGATTCATGAGGTTCTGATGAGGCTTTCTCCCGTCTGGAGAACATCAGAGTGTTTCATGATGGAGATGTGGAGGAGGTGGGAGGAGGTGTGTGAGGAGGTTTCAGGGGAATCATGGAGCTCCTGCAGGCCGTCTGTCAGCCGTCTGTCAGCCGTTTGTCAGCCGTCTGTCAGCCGTCTGTCAGCTGTCTGTCAGCCGTCTGTCAGCCGCCTGTCAGCCGTCTGTCAGCCGCCTGTCAGCCGTCTGTCAGCCTAATGCAGACCGCCTGTCAGCCTAATGCAGGCCGTCTGTCAGCCGTCTGTCAGCTGTCTGTCAGCCGTCTGTCAGCCTAATGCAGGCCGTCTGTCAGCCGTCTGTCACCCTAATGCAGGCCGTCTGTCAGCCTAATGCAGACCGTCTGTCAGCCTAATGCAGGCCGTCTGTCAGCCGTCTGTCACCCTAATGCAGGCCATCTGTCAGCTGTCTGTCAGCCGTCTGTCAGCCGTCTGTCAGCCGTCTGTCAGCCTAATGCAGGCCATCTGTCAGCTGTCTGTCAGCCGTCTGTCAGCCGACTGTCAGCCTAATGCAGGCCGTCTGTCAGCCGACTGTCAGCTGTTAGAGAGTAGCTCCACGCTTCATTCGCTCCACGCTCCATTAGCTCCATTAGCTCCATTAGCTCCATTAGCTTCATTCTGCAGGTGTAAAGTGAGCCGTGTTTCATTTAGCTGCTTTAATGAGGCGTCAGGAGGAGAGTGCCATGCTCTCAGGGTTAATATGAGCATCAAACAGGCCGTCTGCACACAGGAAACACTGCTGAGGCAAAGGTGTAGCATGTACCCAGGAATAAGTCCAATTCTGTGAGAAAAGAGACACATTTTGAGAAAAAAGTCAAATAAAAAAAAATAAAAAAATCTGAGAAAAAAGTCAAATTCAGTCATCTGAGATCTGTACCATACAAAGTAGATTTTCTCTCCAAGCACCACAATACTAAACCTGAATATGAGCGAAGCCCCTCCCCTTCCGGTCGACCTCCATGGACCTTATTTCTGAAAAGGTATGCATTGAAGTCGATGGAGAGAGAAAGATTATCTTTTGATCCCGTTTGAATTGTGTCTTGAATTACACACATGATGTTTGGCAATTTCAAAGATAATTTTGAAAGTCAAAACAATTCAAATGTCGTAAAACTGTGTCGTAACACTTTGTTTGTGTGAAACCGCTCAATGAACTACATCTCCCGTCTCGCACCACACTCCAAGACGGCCGTCACGTTGGAACATTTCATTTCTTTCTTTCAGAACGAGGTGGAAAGTATTAAAGGAGGTAAAAAACACTCCAAGTCTGGGCACGTTGAGAGCTGTGCGTACACACAAGGGGAGTGAGTCGGTTCTGTCTCCTGCCCCACGAGAGGCAACAAAACAATGGATCATGTTTACACCAACATGGCCAATGCATACAATGCCATTCCCCTCCCCCACCTGGGTCAGTCTGACCACCTCTCACTGTTCCTTTACCCCACATACACACCACTCATCAAACGTGTGAAAGCCACAGTGAGGACTGTCAAGGTATGGCCTGAGGGGGCAGACGCTATGCTACAGGACAAGTTTCAACACACAGCCTGGAGTGTGTTTGCCACCCAGGCCACCTTGGATTGCCACACAGACATTGACCCCTACGCCTCCTCGGTACTGGACTACATCAGCACTACCATCAACAGTGTCACCACTCTGAAGCAGATAACAACGTACCCAAACCAGAAGCTGTGGATGAATAAAGAAGTTCGCCAACTACTGAAAGCACGAAACATCGCCTTCAGATCAGGTGACGAACGGGCTTACAGTTTATCCAGGGCTCACCTAAAGAAGGGCATTAGGAAGGCCAAGCACTGCTACAAACTGAGGATTGAGGAGCACTTCAATAAGTCCAACCTCCGAAGAATGTGGCAGGGCATTCAGGCCATCACTGACTACAAACCCACCACCCCCTCTCTCCCGTCACACGACGTCTCCTTCCTCAACGAGCTGAATGATTTCTATGCTCGCTTCGACAGGGACAACCAGGACACTAAGGCTGTTCCCCCTGCAGACCACCAGCCCCTCACACCCTCACCTTCTGACGTCTTCACCACACTGAGCAGGATTAATGCACGCAAGGCTGCTGGACCCGATGGCATCCCAGGCCGCGTTCTCAGAGCCTGTGCTGGGCAACTGACTGAGGTCATGACGGACATTTTCAACCTGTCCCTGGCCCAAACTGTTGTCCCCACGTTCTTTAAAACCACCGCCATAGCGCCAGTGCCCAAACACTCTGCTGCAGCAGGCCTGAATGACTTCCGTCCCGTTGCACTTACACCCATTCTCATGAAGTGCTTCGAGAAGTTGGTCCTAGCACAGCTCAAATCCCGCCTATCACCGACACTGGACCCCCATCAATTTGCATACCGGACTAATAGGAGCACGGAAGATGCTGTTTCCTTAACACTTCACACCGTCCTCTCACATTTGGAAAAAACCAACTCCTATGCAAGACTGCTGTTCATCGACTTCAGTTCAGCCTTCAACACCGTCATCCCCTCCAAACTAATCACAAAACTCAACGACCTGGGCATCGACGCCCCCCTCTGTAATTGGATTTTAGACTTTCTAACCAACAGACCCCAGCATGTCAGGTTGGATAATCTCTCTTCCATGACCCTCAGCCTAAATACCGGTGTCCCACAAGGCTGCGTGCTGAGCCCCCTCCTCTACTCCATCTTCACCCACGACTGTACCCCTGTACATGGTACACACCATCATCAAGTATGCAGACGATACAACGGTGATTGGCCTCATCCACAACAACGATGAGACGGCCTACAGGGAGGAGGTTCAGCATCTGACTGAGTGGTGTGCCGACAATAACCTGGCCCTCAACACAACAACAACAAAGTAACTCATTGTGGACTTCAGGAGATCGAAAGGCAACACACACACTCCCATCCACATAAATGGAACGGCGGTGGAGCGTGTGTCTAGCTTCAAGTTCCTGGGGGTCCACATATCCGATGACCTCTCATGGTCCAACAACACCACCAGCATTTTAAAGAAGGCTCACCAGCGTCTCTTCTTCCTGAGGGGACTAAAGAAAGATCACCTCTCTCCTCAGATTTGGTGAACTTTTATCGCTGCACCATTGAGAATCTCCCAACCAGCTGCATCACAGCCTGATATGGGAACTGCACACTGCTCAACAGGAAGGCATTGCAGAGGGTGACGAAAATCGGCCAACGCATCATCGGTGTCCCACTCCCTGCCATCGAGGACATCCAGGGGATACGGTGTCTGTAGAGGGCGCACAACATCTTCAAAGACACCTCTCATCCTGCAAACCATCTGTTTGTCCTCCTACCCTCAGGGAGGCGCCTCAGGAGCCTCCGGTCCAAGACCAGCAGGTTCAGGGTCAGCTTCTTCCCCAGGGCTGTTACCCTGCTGAACTCTGCCCGCTGATAGACTCAAGCCCATACCCACCACCCACCTGTTTATATCTTTTACCGTCAATGCTGTTTACACTGTATATATTCATCTGTTTATAGCCTATTTATAATTATTCTATTAATAAAAAATCCATGTATAATTATTCTCATTATGTAGACTCCTGCACTGCTGTTTTGCACTTCTGGTCAGATGCCTAAACTTACATTTCGTCACGAGTACATGTACTATGGAATGACAATAAAGTTGAATCTGAATCTGAACCTGAGAGCCAGCACGCGGGACCGGCTTCAAGGTTTCGGAGAGCAACACGAGGGCAATGTGTAACGTTAATGACATCACTTACGCGACTCTGGGATTTGTAGTCTTTCTCGTTGCGTATTTTTCATAGTCTTATATTTCAACAGTTTTACGAAAAACTGTGACTCTTTTTACATAGAAATGATTTGTGAAGATGGACAAACATCATGTGTGTAATTAGTGGCACAATTCAAACGGGATGGAAAGATAATCTTTCTCTCTCCATTGACTTCAATACATACTTTTTCCGAAACAAGGTCCCATAAGGCGGAAGTAGAAGGGCGTGACTTTGCCTCTCTATTAATCTGAGACTGTAAATGTATTCAGTGAAATAATAATGACAGCAAAAGGAAATACTATTATAAAAAAACAATTACCAATAAAAAAAAGAGAATCAACCTGAGGTCCAGAGGTCCAGCTCCCAAAGGTTTATCGATGTGCTTCTGCTGCCTGTCAGAGGGAGTTTTTACTCTTACAGTATGTGTGTGTGTGTGTGTATGCATTAGTATGTGTGTGCAGTAGTTGACCCTGCTCTGCATACTGCAGCTCTCTCCATCAGCATGCACTGACACCTGCACTGTTTAATGCACTCCCCCACTTTATTAATGCCCAACGTGTGATAAACATTTCTGCAGCGCAAGCTCACAGGTCACACACACACACACACACACACACACACACACACACACACATTCACACACACACACACACACACACACAGTTCCTTTATAGCCCAACATTAGCCACTTTTAGCTTAGCGGTGGTGACGTGAAGTCATGTGACCGTGCTGTAGTTCCTTTATAGCCCAACGTTAGCCTCCTTTAGCTTAGCGGTGGTGACGTGAAGTCATGTGACCGTGCTGTAGTTCCTTTATAGCCCAACATTAGCCTCCTTTAGCTTAGCGGTGGTGACGTGAAGTCATGTGACCGTGCTGTAGTTCCTTTATAGCCCAACATTAGCCTCCTTTAGCTTAGCGGTGGTGACGTGAAGTCATGTGACCGTGCTGTAGTTCCTTTATAGCCCAACATTAGCCTCCTTTAGCTTAGCGGTGGTGACGTGAAGTCATGTGACCGTGCTGTAGTTCCTTTATAGCCCAACATTAGCCTCCTTTAGCTTAGCGGTGGTGACGTGAGGTCATGTGACCGTGCTGTAGTTCCTTTATAGCCCAACATTAGCCTCCTTTAGCTTAGCGGTGGTGACGTGAATTCATATGACCGTGCTGTAGTTCCTTTATAGCCCAACATTAGCCACCTTTAGCTTAGCGGTGGTGACGTGAAGTCATGTGACCGTGCTGTAGTTCCTTTATAGCCCAACATTAGCCTCCTTTAGCTTAGCGGTGGTGACGTGAAGTCATGTGACCGTGCTGTAGTTCCTTTATAGCCCAACATTAGCCTCCTTTAGCTTAGCGGTGGTGACGTGAAGTCATGTGACCGTGCTGTAGTTCCTTTATAGCCCAACATTAGCCTCCTTTAGCTTAGCGGTGGTTATCCTGAGAGATTATCCTGCTGAACAAAAGGAGTAGAGGTCAGAATAGGAAAGGTGTGTTAGCATGTGATGCTACATGTTACTCTCTCATATTTGAGCCTCTGGTTTTATAAGTAGCAGAGCCATATTTTGTGCTGTAATGTTGTGAGACAGATCAGAGAATCTCATCTCGTTTCACTCTGAGCTGTTCCTCATGTCAGAGACAACAGGAAGTCAGAGAAACATCAGAGGATGATTGACGGCAGGAGGGTTTATATTAACAAGAAGTTAATGTAAACTAGCTCCTGAAGGTATCATCAATATTATTCTGAAAGGGACCAATCTGCACAACGACTACTTTCACTGTCTTTCACTATATTTTGATGAGAATACTTTTCTACTTTTACTTGAGGAACATTTTGAATGCAGGACTTTCACTGTAACAGAGTATTCCTACACTCTGGTACTTCTACTTTTACTCAAGTACACGATCTGAGTACTTCTACTTTTACTGAAGTACAAGATCTGAGTACTTCTACTTTTACTCAAGTACAAGATCCGAGTACTTCTACTTTTACTCAAGTACAAGATCTGAGTACTTCTACTTTTACTCAAGTACAAGATCCGAGTACTTCTACTTTTACTCAAGTACAAGATCTGAGTATTTCTACTTTTACTCAAGTACACGATCTGAGTACTTCTACTTTTACTCAAGTACAATATCTGAGTACTTCTACTTTTACTCAAGTACAAGATCTGAGTACTTCTACTTTTACCCAAGTACACGATCTGAGTACTTCTACTTTTACTCAAGTACCAGATCTGAGTACTTCTACTTTTACTCAAGTACACGATCTGAGTACTTCTACTTTTACTCAAGTACCAGATCTGAGTACTTCTACTTTTACTGAAGTACCAGATCTTCTCCGACTCTGATTTGAATATCCCAGACTGAGCCCCATGGATACCCAGAATGCATTGCACCTGGAGCACCAATCAGATCTCATGGCTCTAGAGCTGCAGCGTGAGAGAAAGAGGATCAGAATAAATAGAGTTTAGACGTTAGAGATTAATGGAGTTCAGTTGTTTTCTGCCCCCGGCCAATGAGACGCTCTCATTAATAAGTGATTCATCTCAGCGCGGTGATTAATTAGTGTTTGTGACGGAGAACTTTCCCCGGTTCAGGAATGCACACACACACACACACACACACACACACACACACACACACACACACACACACACACACACACATTTATCTCAGCGGCCTCACGGTCAGTTTGCATATCCCCCCCAAAGGCCCCTCTCTGTGATTGATTGCTTTTCT
>CADEHL010000039.1:12500-20000 GCA_902827135.1 Harpagifer antarcticus
AGCTACTGACCCAGAGTCAGCTCTTTAGGAACAGATCTACTCTCTCTCTGAAGCTACTGACCCAGAGTCAGCTCTTTAGGAACAGATCTACTCTCTCTCTGAAGCTACTGACCCAGAGTCAGCTCTTTAGGAACAGATCTACTCTCTCTCTCTGAAGCTACTGACCCAGAGTCAGCTCTTTAGGGACAGCTGGAAGAGAGGGGGGGGGGGCTACAAAGACCTGTTTGAGGTTAGGAGCAGGACACTTCAGAGACATGTCCTTAGTAACAGCTGGAAGAGAGGGGGGGGGGGGCTAAAAGGACCTGTTTGGGGTTTGGAGCAGGACACTTCAGAGACATGTCCTTAGTAACAGCTGGAAGAGGGGGGGGGCTACAAGGATCTGTTTGGGGTTTGGAGCAGGACACTTCAGAGACATGTCCTTAGTAACAGCTGGAAGAGAGGGGGGGGGGGGCTAAAAGGACCTGTTTGGGGTTTGGAGCAGGACACTTCAGAGACATGTCCTTAGTAACAGCTGGAAGAGGGGGGGGGGCTACAAGGATCTGTTTGGGGTTTGGAGCAGGACACTTCAGAGACATGTCCTTAGTAACAGCTGGAAGAGAGGGGGGGGGGGCTACAAGGACCTGTTTGGGGTTTGGAGCAGGACACTTCAGAGACATGTCCTTAGTAACAGCTGGAAGAGAGGGGGGGGGGCTACAAGGACCTGTTTGGGGTTTGGAGCAGGACACTTCAGAGACATGTCCTTAGTAACAGCTGGAAGAGAGGGGGGGGGGGCTACAAGGACCTGTTTGGGGTTTGGAGCAGGACACTTCAGAGACATGTCCTTAGTAACATAGTATAATAGGAGACCTTTAAGTGAACGCAAACCAACCGTCAAAAGACCCTGATCCCTCCCAGAATCTCGTGTTTCCCCGTCTCCATGTCCCCGTCCCGTCTCCATGTCCCCATCTCCATGTCCCCGTCCCGCCTCCATGTCCCCGTCTCCATGTCCCCGTCTCCATGTCCCCGTCTCCATGTCCCCATCTCCCCGTCTCCATGTCCCCATCTCCATGTCCCCACCTCCATGTCCCCGTCTCCATGTCCCCATCTCCCCGTCTCCATGTCCCCATCTCCATGTCCCCGTCTCCATGTCCCCGTCTCCATGTCCCCATCCTCCCCGTCTCCATGTCCCCATCTCCATGTCCCCGTCTCCATGTCCCCGTCTCCATGTCCCCGTCTCCATGTCTCCATGTCCCCATCTCCATGTCCCCGTCTCCATGTCCCCGTCTCCATGTCCCCGTCTCCATGTCTCCATGTCCCTGTTCCAGAGAGTTGTCTCTGTGTTGTCTCTGTGTGAGTCATGTGAGCAGACATACGGACGTTAACAGTTATTTCTGCAGCGCGGGGAATATCCCAGATGGTTGCCCTGGTTTCATGATGCTCAGAGTTTCCGTCTTTACGGCGTCCCTCATACCGACAGACGTTCGTAAAGCTGAGAGGAGCAGCTGCAGACTTTATGTGGAAACATCCAGATCTGTGGCGCTTCAACGTGAGATATCACCTGAGCGGAGGCTGACTGCTAATCAGAGCATCTCTAAAGCACTACATCACAGAAGAGAGGCGTGGCCCACGGTACCAGGACTCAGAGAGTTCTGCTCAGCAGCTACAGTTAGGCATGGCAATGGACAATCAAACAGGCAAGAAGTCTGTATACATGTAAATAGAATATGAAATGAAATCATGTACATTAAGACAGAACTAAATACGGTTTATTGTGGTATATATCACAGAATAGCTGCACAATATGACATACCTTTGAAAGAATTAAGTACATTTAAACAGAGAATAACATTTAAATCCTTCAAGGAATATTATTCGTAACATTTTGAAACAAATGTTTGAGACATCATTTTAATGTTTAATTTCTCTCAACGTTTCTTTTCCGCAGCATAAAGATGAATTATTCTGCCGCCTCACACTAACGGAGGCTCCTGTACGGGAGCCAGATCTAACAGCTGGACGGTTTACTGCGGGTCGGGGGGGAGAGCTCTGAAAGCAGTGAGGTGGGTTTAGTTCACATTCACTGACAGAAGTCAACAAGAGCCCGTAAACAGAATAAACATTAAGTCATGATTCAGAGCGGGGGCGGGGGGGGGGGGGGGGGGGGTAACGCACGGACAGGAAGTGATGTGAGAGCAGAAAGACAGGTGTTAGCGTGCAGAAAGAAATGCATTGAAGATTCAGTTCAAAGGGTTTTTCATTAGCAGCTAGAGAGGATCTGAGGACTCAGGCACTCAGCTGTGTACAACAGATACACATGTATACGTCTCCATGTACACACTGTAAACTCTCAAAGTGTCTCATCTCTACAGTAGTCAGATACACATGTATGCGTCTCCATGTACACACTGTAAACTCTCAAAGTGTCTCATATCTACAGTAGTCAGATACATATGTATACGTCTCCATGTACACACTGTAAACTCTCAAAGTGTCTCATCTCTACAGTAGTCAGAACGTGTCTTTACCCTCGATATGAGACTGAAGAGGGAACAATGCAGTGAGATATAGGGTCTTGTTTTTAGACAACGCAACTTCTAGACTCTAGAAACATCTCATTTTGAGTTATTTCTCAATGGAACAAGTTTCTCGAGCTGCTAAATCTAATTAGAACAACTAACGTTAGAAACCTGAAAACCTTTGAGCATTTGCAGCTTATTTTGTAACAACATTTCCTGATCCTGCAAGATATCGTTCAACATCAGTTTGACCAGCTAATCTCCAGATGTGATTTATAATAATATCCCGTCATATTCCAAGAAATAGAACCAAGCAAATGTTCACTTGTTCTATTTCTTTACTCAATACATTGTTATTTTCCAGTGTATTTTGTCTTTGTTATTGTAAATGCACGTTACTGTCTCCTGTGTATCTGGGACACTGTACTCGATGTCTTGTAACTCCTATATCACTAAATATAAAAACCAGATCAAATAGTTAAAATAGTGCAGTGCAGTTTAGCCATCATGACGGAGTTCTCGATGAACGCGTGGAGAGAGATATTCCTTCATCGTGTGAATGGATTGATTTGATGATTATTAAACAACCACCTAGTTCTGATCTCAACCGGACCCTCTCCTCCTTTCTTCCCAATAAGAGCCCCTGACTGACTATCAGGCCGGTGCACGTTCCACAGCGTTAGAAAGAGACTGAGCTCAAGCCTTTAATTCATCATTTTGACTTTAGAAACCTGAGTTACAGACTCCTAGTGAATATAGCAATCAAACCAAGGATCCTCAGAGCGCTATCTGTAATAAATGAAGGGTCTGATCCACATTATGCTCCAGATGAAGGGGTTCTTGTACCTGATTCCTGACAGGGGGGGGGGGGGTCCAGGTCTGCTGGTTCTGCAGTTTCTAACTGAGTTTAACCTCCTCTCATCCCGCTCTCCTCTCTGCTCTTTAATCAGAATATATGGCTTTAATGTAAAAGCCCATGCAGCTCTGGGAGTGATTGAGTTTGTGCGGCGGGGGGGTCAGGGGCTGCTCACCTGGCCCCAGCAGAAATACAATAAAAAGCCTTTTGTGGGAATTTGTTTGAAGTTTCCGTGGTGTGGGAGCAACTTTCTCTACATTACCTTCATTGTTGATAATCTCTTTACCTCCGGCCCCCCCTCTAATCCCATCATGCCCCTCTTCCCCAGCTGGAGGCTCATTGAGAGCAGATCCATTTCATTTCAATACCCTGCATCTGCCCCGGGATCAGGGTCCGGTTCAGACTCTGAGAAAACAGTGGGCTGGAGTCTGATTCTGAGGAAGATCTGCGGGTCTGATGCAGGTCCAGATCTACGTTCATCTCAGACTCAGAACCCCACCTTACATCGCGACAGTCTTTACGTTGTTCTGTATTCACGTTACATCACGACAGTCTTTACGTTGTTCTGTATTCACGTTACATCACGACAGTCTTTACGTTGTTCTGTATTCACGTTACATCACGACAGTCTTTACGTTGTTCTGTATTCACGTTACATCACGACAGTCTTTACGTTGTTCTGTATTCACGTTACATCGCGACAGTCTTTACGTTGTTCTGTATTCACGTTACATCACGACAGTCTTTACGTTGTTCTGTATTCACGTTACATCACGACAGTCTTTACGTTGTTCTGTATTCACGTTACATCGCGACAGTCTTTACGTTGTTCTGTATTCACGTTACATCGCAACAGCTTTACGTTGTTCTGTATTCACGTTACATCACGACAGTCTTTACGTTGTTCTGTATTCACGTTACATCACGACAGTCTTTACGTTGTTCTGTATTCACGTTACATCACGACAGTCTTTACGTTGTTCTGTATTCACGTTACATCGCGACAGTCTTTACGTTGTTCTGTATTCACGTTACATCGCGACAGTGTTTACGTTGTTCTGTATTCACGTTACATCATGACAGTCTTTACGTTGTTCTGTATTCACGTTACATCACGACAGTCTTTACGTTGTTCTGTATTCACGTTACATCACGACAGTCTTTACGTTGTTCTGTATTCAGGTTACATCGCGACAGTCTTTACGTTGTTCTGTATTCACGTTACATCACGACAGTCTTTACGTTGTTCTGTATTCACGTTACATCACGACAGTCTTTACGTTGTTCTGTATTCACGTTACATCACGACAGGACAGGTCTTACGTTGTTCTGTATTCACGTGACATCACGACAGTCTTTACGTTGTTCTGTATTCACGTTACATCACGACAGTCTTTCGTTGTTCTGTATTCACGTTACATCGACGACAGTCTTTACGTTGTTCTGTATTCACGTTACATCACGACAGTCTTTACGTTGTTCTGTATTCACGTTAACATCACGACAGTCTTTACGTGTTCTGTATTCACGTTACATCACGACAGTCTTTACGTTGTTCTGTATTCACGTTACATCGCGACAGTCTTTACGTTGTTTCTGTATTCACGTTACTAGAACAGTCTTTACGTTGTTCTGTATTCACGTTACATCACGACCAGTCTTTACGTTGTTCTGTATTCACGTTACATCACGACAGTCTTTACGTTGTTCTGTATTCACGTACCATCGCGACAGTCTTTACGTTGTTCTGTATTCACGTTACATCGCGACAGTCTTACGTTGTTCTGTATTCACGTTACATCACGACAGTCTTTACGTTGTTCTGTATTCACGTTACATCACGACAGTCTTTACGTTGTTCTGTATTCACGTTACATCACGACAGTCTTTACGTTGTTCTGTATTCAGGTTACATCGCGACAGTCTTTACGTTGTTCTGTATTCACGTTACATCACGACAGTCTTTACGTTGTTCTGTATTCACGTTACATCACGACAGTCTTTACGTTGTTCTGTATTCACGTTACATCACGACAGTCTTTACGTTGTTCTGTATTCACGTTACATCACGACAGCTTTACGTTGTTCTGTATTCACGTTACATCACGACAGTCTTTACGTTGTTCTGTATTCACGTTACATCGCGACAGTCTTTACGTTGTTCTGTATTCACGTTACATCGCGACAGTCTTTACGTTGTTCTGTATTCACGTTACATCATGACAGTCTTTACGTGGTTCTGTATTCACGTTACATCGCGACAGTCTTTACGTTGTTCTGTATTCACGTTACATCACGACAGTCTTTACGTTGTTCTGTATTCACGTTACATCACGACAGTCTTTACGTTGTTCTGTATTCACATTACATCACGACAGTCTTTACGTTGTTCTGTATTCACGTTACATCGCGACAGCTTTACCTTGTTCTGTATTCACGTTACATCACGACAGTCTTTACGTTGTTCTGTATTCACGTTACATCACGACAGTCTTTACGTTGTTCTGTATTCACGTTACATCGCGACAGTCTTTACGTTGTTCTGTATTCACGTTACATCACGACAGCTTTACATTGTTCTGTATTCACGTTACATCACGACAGTCTTTACGTTGTTCTGTATTCACGTTACATCGCGACAGTCTTTACGTTGTTCTGTATTCACATTACATCACGACAGTCTTTACGTTGTTCTGTATTCACGTTACATCACGACAGTCTTTACGTTGTTCTGTATTCACGTTACATCACGACAGTCTTTACGTTGTTCTGTATTCAGTTACATCACGACAGTCTTTACGTTGTTCTGTATTCACGTTACATCACGACAGTCTTTACGTTGTTCTGTATTCACGTTACATCGCGACAGTCTTTACGTTGTTCTGTATTCACGTTACATCACGACAGTCTTTACGTTGTTCTGTATTCACGTTACATCACGACAGCTTTACGTTGTTCTGTATTCACATTACATCACGACAGTCTTTACGTTGTTCTGTATTCACGTTACATCACGACAGTCTTTACGTTGTTCTGTATTCACGTTACATCACGACAGTCTTTACGTTGTTCTGTATTCACGTTACATCGCGACAGTCTTTACGTTGTTCTGTATTCACGTTACATCTCGACAGCTTTACATTGTTCTGTATTCACGTTACATCACGACAGTCTTTACGTTGTTCTGTATTCACGTTACATCGCGACAGCTTTACGTGGTTCTGTATTCACGTTACATCGCGACAGTCTTTACGTTGTTCTGTATTCACGTTACATCACGACAGTCTTTACGTGGTTCTGTAATCACGTTACATCGCGACAGTCTTTACGTTGTTCTGTATTCACGTTACATCGCGACAGTCTTTACGTTGTTCTGTATTCACGTTACATCGCGACAGCTTTACGTTGTTCTGTATTCACGTTACATCGCGACAGCTTTACGTTGTTCTGTATTCACGTTACATCACGACAGTCTTTACGTTGTTCTGTATTCACGTTACATCACGACAGTCTTTACGTTGTTCTGTATTCACGTTACATCGCGACAGTCTTTACGTGGTTCTGTATTCATGTTACATCGCGACAGCTTTACATTGTTCTGTATTCACGTTACATCACGACAGTCTTTACGTTGTTCTGTATTCACATTACATCACGACAGTCTTTACGTTGTTCTGTATTCACGTTACATCACGACAGTCTTTATGTTGTTCTGTATTCACGTTACATCACGACAGTCTTTACGTTGTTCTGTATTCACGTTACATCACGACAGTCTTTACGTTGTTCTGTATTCACGTTACATCACGACAGTCTTTACGTTGTTCTGTATTCACGTTACATCGCGACAGCTTTACGTTGTTCTGTATTCACGTTACATCGCGACAGTCTTTACGTTGTTCTGTATTCACGTTACATCGCGACAGTCTTTACGTTGTTCTGTATTCACGTTACATCGCGACAGTCTTTACGTTGTTCTGTATTCACGTTACATCGCGACAGTCTTTACGTTGTTCTGTATTCACGTTACATCGCGACAGCTTTACGTTGTTCTGTATTCACGTTACATCGCGACAGTCTTTACGTTGTTCTGTATTCACGTTACATCGCGACAGTCTTTACGTTGTTCTGTATTCACGTTACATCGCG
>CADEHL010000039.1:25000-62442 GCA_902827135.1 Harpagifer antarcticus
CTCACATCCCACCCTCCAGACTGGCCCTCACATCCCACCCTCCAGACTAGCCCTCACATCCCACCCTCCAGACTAGCCCTCACATCCCACCCTTCAGACTAGCCCTCACATCCCACCCTTCAGACTAGCCCTCACATCCCACCCTCCAGACTGGCCCTCACATCCCACCCTCCAGACTAGCCCACCCTCCAGACTAGCCCTCACATCCCACCCTCCAGACTAGCCCTCACATCCCACCCTTCAGACTAGCCCTCACATCCCACCCTTCAGACTAGCCCTCACATCCCACCCTCCAGACTAGCCCTCACATCCCACCCTTCAGACTAGCCCTCACATCCCACCCTCCAGACTAGCCCTCACATCCCACCCTCCAGACTAGCCCTCACATCCCACCTCTTCAGACTAGCCCTCACATCCCACCTCTTCAGACTAGCCCTCACATCCCACCTCTCCAGACTAGCCCTCACATCCCACCTCTCCAGACTAGCCCTCACATCCCACCTCTCCAGACTAGTCCTCACATCCCACCCTCCAGACTAGCCCTCACATCCCCACCCTTCAGACTAGCCCTCACATCCCACCTCTTCAGACTAGCCCTCACATCCCACCTCTTCAGACTAGCCCTCACATCCCACCTCTCCAGACTAGTCCTCACATCCCACCCTCCAGACTAGCCCTCACATCCCACCTCTTCAGACTAGCCCTCACATCCCACCCTCCAGACTAGTCCTCACATCCCACCCTCCAGACTAGTCCTCACATCCCACCCTCCAGACTAGCCCTCACATCCCACCTCTTCAGACTAGCCCTCACATCCCACCTCTCCAGACTAGCCCTCACATCCCACCTCTTCAGACTAGCCCTCACATCCCACCTCTCAGACTAGCCCTCACATCCCACCTCTTCAGACTAGCCCTCACATCCCACCCTCCAGACTAGCCCTCACATCCCACCTCTCCAGACTAGCCCTCACATCCCACCTCTCCAGACTAGCCCTCACATCCCACCTCTCCAGACTAGCCCTCTCATCCCACCTCTCCAGACTAGCCCTCACATCCCACCTCTCCAGACTAGCCCTCACATCCCACCTCTTCAGACTAGCCCTCACATCCCACCTCTCCAGACTAGCCCTCACATCCCACCTCTCCAGACTAGCCCTCACATCCCCACCTCTCCAGACTAGCCCTCACATCCCACCTCTCCAGACTAGCCCTCACATCCCACCTCTTCAGACTAGCCCCTCACATCCACCTCTCCAGACTAGCCCTCAATCCCCACCTCTCCAGACTAGCCCTCTCATCCCACCTCTTCAGACTAGCCCTCACATCCCACCTCTTCAGACTAGCCCTCACATCCCACATCTCCAGACTAGCCCCTCACATCCCACCTCTCCAGACTTAGCCCTCACATCCCACCTCTCCAGACTAGCCCCTCACATCCCCCCTCTCCAGACTAGCCCTCTCATCCCACCTCTCCAGACTAGCCCTCACATCCCACCTCTCCAGACTAGCCCTCACATCCCCACCTCTCCCGACTAGCCCTCACATACCACCTCTTCAGGACTAGCCCTCACATCCCACCTCTTCAGACTAGCCCTCACATCCCACCCTCTTCCAGACTAGCCCTCACATCCCACCTCTCCAGACTAGCCCCTCTACATCTCCCACCTCTCAGACTAGCCCTCACATCCCACCTCTTCAGACTAGCCCTCACATCCCACCTCTCCAGACTAGCCCTCACATCCCACCTCTCCAGACTAGCCCTCACATCCCACCCTTCAGACTAGCCCTCACATCCCACCTCTCCAGACTAAGCCCTCTCATCCCCACCTCTCCAGACTAGCCCTCACATCCCATCATCCCACCTCTCCAGACTAGCCCTCACATCCTCCCACCTCTCCAGGACTAGCCCTCACATCCCACCTCTCCAGACTAGCCCTCACATCCCACCTCTCCAGACTAGCCCTCACATCCCACCTCTTCAGACTAGCCCTCACCTCCCACCTCTCCAGACTAGCCCTCACACCCACCCTCCAGACTAGCCCTCACATCCCACCTCTCCAGACTAGCCCTCACATCCCACCCTTCAGACTAGCCCTCACATCCCACCTCTTCAGACTAGCCCTCACATCCCACCCTCCAGACTAGCCCTCACATCCCACCTCTCCAGACTAGCCCTCACATCCCACCTCTCCAGACTAGCCCTCACATCCCACCCTCCAGACTAGCCCTCACATCCCACCTCTCCAGACTAGCCCTCACATCCCACCTCTCCAGACTAGCCCTCACATCCCACCCTTCAGACTAGCCCTCACATCCCACCTCTTCAGACTAGCCCTCACATCCCACCTCTCCAGACTAGCCCTCACATCCCACCTCTCCAGACTAGCCCTCACATCCCACCTCTCCAGACTAGCCCTCACATCCCACCTCTTCAGACTAGCCCTCACATCCCACCCTTCAGACTAGCCCTCACATCCCACCTCTCCAGACTAGCCCTCACATCCCACCCTTCAGACTAGCCCTCACATCCCACCTCTCCAGACTAGCCCTCACATCCCACCCTTCAGACTAGCCCTCACATCCCACCTCTCCAGACTAGCCCTCACATCCCACCCTTCAGACTAGCCCTCACATCCCACCTCTCCAGACTAGCCCTCACATCCCACCCTTCAGACTAGCCCTCACATCCCACCCTTCAGACTAGCCCTCACATCCCACCTCTTCAGGACTAGGCCCTCACATCCCACCTCTCCAGACTAGCCCTCACATCCCACCTCTTCAGACTAGCCCTCACATCCCACCCTTCAGACTAGCCCTCACATCCCACCCGTCAGACTAGCCCTCACATCCCACCCTCCAGACTAGCCCTCACATCCCACCTCTTCAGACTAAGCCCTCACATCCCACCCTCCAGACTAGCCCCTCACATCCCACCCTCCAGACTAGCCCTCACATCCCACCTCTTCAGACTAGCCCTCACATCCCACCTCTCCAGACTAGCCCTCACATCCCACCCTCTTTCAGACTAGCCCTCCACATCCCACCCTCCAGACTAGCCCTCACATCCCACCCTCCAGACTAGCCCTCACATCCCACCCTCCAGACTAGCCCTCACATCCCACCTCTTCAGACTAGCCCTCACATCCCACCTCTTCAGGACTAGCCCTCACATCCCACCTCTTCAGACTAGCCCTCACATCCCACCCTCTTCAGACTAGCCCTCACATCCCACCTCTTCCAGACTAGCCCTCACATCCCACCTCTTCAGACTAGCCCTCACATCCCACCTCTTCAGACTAGCCCTCACATCCCACCTCTTCAGACTAGCCCTCACATCCCACCTCTCCAGACTAGCCCTCACATCCCACCCTCCAGACTAGCCCTCACATCCCACCTCTTCCAGACTAGCCCTCACATCCCACCTCTCCAGACTAGCCCTCACATCCCACCTCTCCAGACTAGCCTCACATCCCACCTCTTCAGACTAGCCCTCACATCCCACCCTCCAGACTAGCCCTCACATCCCACCTCTTCAGACTAGCCCTCACATCCCACCTCTTCAGACTAGCCCTCACATCCCACCTCTCCAGACTAGCCCTCACATCCCACCTCTTCAGACTAGCCCTCACATCCCACCCTTCAGACTAGCCCTCACATCCCACCCTTCAGACTAGCCCTCACATCCCACCTCTTCAGACTAGCCCTCTCATCCCACCTCTCCAGACTAGCCCTCACATCCCACCTCTCCAGACTAGCCCTCACATCCCACCCTCCAGACTAGCCCTCTCATCCCACCTCTCCAGACTAGCCCTCACATCCCACCTCTTCAGACTAGCCCTCACATCCCACCTCTCCAGACTAGCCCTCACATCCCACCTCTCCAGACTAGCCCTCACATCCCACCTCTCCAGACTAGCCCTCACATCCCACCCTTCAGACTAGCCCTCACATCCCACCCTTCAGACTAGCCCTCACATCCCACCCGTCAGACTAGCCCTCACATCCCACCCTCCAGACTAGCCCTCACATCCCACCTCTCCAGACTAGCCCTCACATCCCACCTCTTCAGACTAGCCCTCACATCCCACCCTTCAGACTAGCCCTCACATCCCACCCTTCAGACTAGCCCTCACATCCCACCTCTTCAGACTAGCCCTCACATCCCACCTCTCCAGACTAGCCCTCACATCCCACCTCTTCAGACTATCCCTCACATCCCACCTCTCCAGACTATCCCTCACATCCCACCTCTCCAGACTTGCCCTCACATCCCACCTCTTCAGACTAGCCCTCACATCCCACCCTTCAGACTAGCCCTCACATCCCACCTCTCCAGACTAGCCCTCACATCCCACCTCTTCAGACTAGCCCTCACATCCCACCCTTCAGACTAGCCCTCACATCCCACCCTTCAGACTAGCCCTCACATCCCACCTCTTCAGACTAGCCCTCACATCCCACCCTTCAGACTAGCCCTCACATCCCACCCTTCAGACTAGCCCTCACATCCCACCCTCCAGACTAGCCCTCACATTCCCACCTCTCCAGACTAGCCCTCACATCCCACCTCTCCAGACTAGCCCTCACATCCCACCCTTCAGACTAGCCCTCACATCCCACCTCTTCAGACTAGCCCTCACATCCCACCCTTCAGACTAGCCCTCACATCCCACCCTTCAGACTAGCCCTCACATCCCACCCTTCAGACTAGTCCTCACATCCCACCCTCTTCAGACTAGCCCTCACATCCCACCCTTCAGACTAGCCCTCACATCCCACCTCTCCAGACTAGTCCTCACATCCCACCCTTCAGACTAGCCCTCACATCCCACCCTTCAGACTAGCCCTCACATCCCACCTCTTCAGACTAGCCCTCACATCCCACCTCTCCAGACTGGCCCTCACATCCCACCCTTCAGACTAGCCCTCACATCCCACCCTCCAGACTAGCCCTCACATCCCACCTCTTCAGACTAGCCCTCACATCCCACCTCTCCAGACTAGCCCTCACATCCCACCTCTCCAGACTAGCCCTCACATCCCACCTCTCCAGACTAGCCCCTCACACTCCCACCCTCTTCAGACTAGCCCTCACATCCCACCTCTCCAGACTAGCCCTCACATCCCACCTTCTTCAGACTAGCCCTCACATCCCACCTCTCCAGACTAGCCCTCACATCCCACCTCTTCAGACTAGCCCTCACATCCCACCCTTCAGACTCCGCCCTCACATCCCACCTCTCCAGACTAGCCCTCACATCCCACCTCTTCAGACTAGCCCTCACATCCCACCCCTTCAGACTCGCCCTCCTCACATCCACCTCTCCAGACTAGCCCTCACATTCCCACCTCTTCAGACTAGCCCTCACATCCCACCCTTTCAGACTCGCCCTCACATCCCACCTCTCCCAGACTAGTCCTCACATCCCCACCCTCCAGACTAGTCCTCCCTCACATCCCACCCTCCTCCAGACTAGCCCTCACATCCCCCCCCTCCAGACTAGCCCTCACATCCCACCCTCCAGACTAGCCCTCACATCCCACCCTCCAGACTAGCCCCCTCACATCACACACCTCTCCAGACTAGCCCTCACATCCCACCCTCTCCAGACTAGCCCTCACATCCCACCCTCTTCAGACTAGCCCTCAATCCCACCTCTCCAGACTAGCCCTCACATCCCACCTCTTCAGACTAGCCCTCACATCCCACCTCTCCAGACTAGCCCTCACCTCCCCACCTCTTCAGACTAGCCCTCACATCCCACCCTTCAGACTCGCCCCTCACATCCCACCTCTCCAGACTAGCCCTCACATCCCACCTCTCCAGACTCGCCCTCACATCCCACCCTTCAGACTAGCCCACTCACATCCCCACCTCTCCAGACTAGCCCTCACATCCCACCCTTCAGACTAGCCCTCACATCCCACCCTTCAGACTCGCCCTCACATCCCACCTCTCCAGACTAGCCCTCACATCCCACCTCTCCAGACTCGCCCTCACATCCCACCCTTCAGACTAGCCCTCACATCCCACCTCTCCAGACTAGCCCTCACATCCCACCTCTCCAGACTAGCCCTCACATCCCACCTCTTCAGACTAGCCCTCACATCCCACCTCTTCAGACTAGCCCCTCACATCCCACCTCTCCAGACTACGCCCTCACATCCCACCTCTTCAGACTAGCCCTCACATCCCACCTCTCCAGACTAGCCCTCACATCCCACCTCTCAGACTAGCCCCTCACATCCCACCTCTTCAGACTAGCCCTCACATCCCACCCTTCAGACTCGCCCCTCACATCCCACCTCTTCAGACTAGCCCTCACATCCCACCTCTTCAGACTAGCCCTCACATCCCACCCTTCAGACTAGCCCTCACATCCCACCTCTTCAGACTAGCCCTCACATCCCACCTCTCCAGACTAGCCCTCACATCCCACCTCTCCAGACTAGCCCTCACATCCCACCTCTTCAGACTAGCCCTCACATCCCACCCTTCAGACTCGCCCTCACATCCCACCTCTCCAGACTAGCCCTCACATCCCACCTCTTCAGACTAGCCCTCACATCCCACCCTTCAGACTAGCCCTCACATCCCCACCCTTCAGACTAGCCCTCACATCCCACCCTTCAGACTCGCCCTCACATCCCACCTCTTCAGACTAGCCCTCACATCCCACCTCTTCAGACTAGCCCTCACATCCCACCCTTCAGACTAGCCCTCACATCCCACCTCTCCAGACTAGCCCTCACATCCCACCTCTTCAGACTAGCCCTCACATCCCACCTCTCCAGACTAGCCCTCACATCCCACCTCTCCAGACTAGCCCCTCCACATCCCCCCTCTCCAGACTAGCCCTCACATCCCACCTCTTCAGACTAGCCCTCACATCCCACCCTTCAGACTCGCCCCTCACATCCCACCCTCTCCAGACTAGCCCTCACATCCCACCTCTTTCAGACTAGCCCTCACATCCCACCCTTCCAGACTAGCCCTCACATCCCACCCTTCAGACTAGCCCTCACATCCCACCCCTCAGACTCGCCCTCACATCCCACCCTTCAGGACTCGCCCCTCACATCCCACCCTTCAGACTCGCCCTCACATCCCACCCTTCAGACTCGCCCTCAACTCCCACCTCTTCCAGACTCGCCCTCACATCCCACCCTTCAGACTCGCCCTCACATTCCCCACCTCTTCAGACTAGCCCTCACATCCACCCTTCCAGGACTCGCCCCCCTCACATCCCACCCCTTCAGACTCGCCCTCACATCCCACCCTCTTCAGACTAGCCCCTCACATCCCACCTCTCCAGACTAGCCCTCACATCCCACCTCTTCAGACTAGCCCTCACATCCCACCTTCAGACTAGCCCTCACATCCCACCTCTCAGACTAGCCCTCACATCCCACCTCTTCAGACTAGCCCTCACATCCCACCTTCCAGACTAGCCCTCACATCCACACCTTCAGACTAGCCCTCACATCCCACCCTCAGACCCTCACATCCCACCTTCAGACTAGCCCTCACATCCCACCCTTCAGACGCCCTCACATCCCACCTCTCCAGACTAGCCCTCACATCCCACCTCTCAGACTAGCCCTCACATCCCACCCTCAGACTAGCCCTCACATCCCACCTCTCCAGACTAGCCCTCACATCCCACCTTCAGACTAGCCCTCACATCCCACCTCTCCAGACTAGCCCTCACATCCCACCTCTTCAGACTAGCCCTCACATCCCACCTCTCCAGACTAGCCCTCACATCCCACCTCTTCAGACTAGCCCTCACATCCCACCTCTCAGACTAGCCTCACATCCCACCCTTCAGACTAGCCCTCACATCCCACCTCTCCAGACTAGCCCTCACATCCCACCTCTTCAGACTAGCCCTCACATCCCACCCTCAGACTAGCCCTCACATCCCACCTTCAGACTAGCCCTCACATCCCACCCTCAGACTCGCCCTCACATCCCACCTCTCAGACTCGCCCTCACATCCCACCCTCAGACTAGCCCTCACATCCCACCCTCCAGACTAGCCCTCACATCCCACCTTCCAGACTAGCCCTCACATCCCACCTCTCCAGACTAGCCCTCACATCCCACCTCTCCAGACTAGCCCTCACATCCCACCCTCCAGACTAGCCCTCACATCCCACCCTTCAGACTAGCCCTCACATCCCACCCTTCAGACTAGCCCTCACATCCCACCCTTCAGACTAGCCCTCACATCCCACCTCCAGACTAGCCCTCACATCCCACCTCTTCAGACTAGCCCTCACATCCCACCCTCCAGACTAGCCCTCACATCCCACCTCTCCAGACTAGCCCTCACATCCCACCCTTCAGACTCGCCCTCACATCCCACCCTTCAGACTAGCCCTCACATCCCACCCTTCAGACTCGCCCTCACATCCCACCCTTCAGACTCGCCCTCACATCCCACCCTTCAGACTAGCCCTCACATCCCACCCTCCAGACTAGCCCTCACATCCCACCTCTTCAGACTAGCCCTCACATCCCACCCCTTCAGACTCGCCCTCACATCCCACCCTTCAGACTAGCCCTCACATCCCACCTCTTCAGACTAGCCCTCACATCCCACCCTTCAGACTAGCCCTCACATCCCACCCTTCAGACTCGCCCTCACATCCCACCCTTCAGACTCGCCCTCACATCCCACCCTTCAGACTAGCCCTCACATCCCACCCTCCAGACTAGCCCTCACATCCCACCTCTTCAGACTAGCCCTCACATCCCACCCTTCAGACTCGCCCTCACATCCCACCCCTCCAGACTAGCCCTCCTCCAGACTAGCCCTCACATCCCACCTCTTCAGACTGGGTTCCATGTCTCTGAAGCTGCAGCACGTTTCGTCCTCCGTATTCCTGATGAGTAAAACGTTTTAAACCCAGGGTGTGTTTTCTAACGGTTATAAAACACTCTAAATACACCCCCAGTGTTTGCAGCCCCCCCCCCCCCCTCGGCAATGCTAACGACCTTGCAGCTCATTAGCTTCCCGTTAGCGTGTGTGT
This sequence comes from Harpagifer antarcticus, assembly GCA_902827135.1. Taxonomy (NCBI): domain Eukaryota; kingdom Metazoa; phylum Chordata; class Actinopteri; order Perciformes; family Harpagiferidae; genus Harpagifer; species Harpagifer antarcticus. The sequence goes on from CADEHL010000039.1 coordinate 34,042, forward strand.
AACTTTATTATTGACTGCACAGAATACACAATGCTGACCTCTGGCTCCAGACTCCATCTTCTGCTCCATCACGGCTTAATGCAGGGGATCGATGGAGGATAGAGGAGCTGCAGGAGCTCCTTCTGCTTTTCACCCTTTCAGTCGTCTTACGTCCATTTTGTGTCTTTTTCATCTATTTGTCTCTTTTTCATCTATTTGTCTCTTTTTCATCTATTTGTCTCTTTTTCATCTATTTGTCTTCATTATTAATGTTTTGTTGTCCTTTTTATACATTGTCTTCTATCTCTAGTCGTTTGTCATCAATGTGAGCCCTGGATGGTCTGGTTGATTACATATATTATTATTGAATGTTTGTAGCTCTTATTATATAGAACAAAAGTTTAAAAAATATGAAATAATTAATAATAATACATTAAAATAATAATAATAAAAAATATTGAAATCAATAAAAATGAATAATTGTATAATATTTTAAATATAATATATATCTGCGTGAACATAGTTAATAATAATAATGGAATAACGTATAATTGCTGCTGCTTGTGTTTCTGCAGCCAATCAGCGAGCCTCGTTCACGAACAGCCAATGAACTCCACTCTATAGAAAGTTCATTAAAGATTTGTAATGAAGATCATTAATAATGTATTCTAATGATTTCTGTTCAAACGCAGATCGTTAGAAACACAAGAAACACAAAAACATTTCAATCAAATACACTTTTACTGCCTCTTCTTTCCTCTTCCTCTCATTCTTCATCATTCTTCGCTCCATCGATCCTCCTCTTCATCCTCCTCTTCATCAACCCCTCTCTCACTTTGGCAGCCGTCGCCACGGTGACTAAAGACAGGTGGTGCAGTGTCAGCGAATCAGGTGTCCTTCAGAGGGGGAGGGGTCACAGAGGGGAGGAAGAGGTGGAGGAAGAGGAAGAGGTGGAGGAAGAGGAGGAGGATGAGGAAGAGGAGGAAGAAGAGGGAACACCTAATAATATAATTTACCCAGAATCCTCCAGGATATATTTAAAACAGAAGCACAGTTTAAACACAGCTTTTCCTCTTCCTCTTGTCTGTGTGAAACAGAGGGTTCTGGAGAGGTCCGATATTCCAGAGTCAAGAACCGGAGAGAAATTTCTGTTCCGAAAAAAATGTATTCTGAGAAAAGTCCAAATTAAAAAAAACGCTGACAAGTTCTGACAAAAGCCAACATTCCTGGACCGGTCCAAACTCTGATAGAAAATCTAATTCTGAGGAATAAGTTACAAAAAAGAAAATCTGGACTTTTTTCTAGTATTTTTCGAAAAAATTCAAAATTCGTAATTTTTTTAGTTTTTTTAAATTCTGAAAGAAATGTAAACATTCTGAGGAAAGCCACAATTAAAATTCTGAGAGAAAAAATAATTGCTAATACTTTGTCTGACCTTATTTAAGACTTTTAAACAATCAATCATTAATTATTTAATTGCTGCAACTCAATAACAAATTGTTTTGATGGCATTGGCAGATTTATTATTATCATCATGTTATTATTATCCTTTAACATTTAAAACGCTGTGTTCCAGACGTTTCCATTCGCAGGACACAGCGTTTAATATATTTTAATTATATCTGTATAATCATTATATTCCCATTGTGTTATTTATATCTATTTATATATTTATCTCCCACAGAGAGCAGCGCTGTTTAATCTCTCAGTCGCTCCACCTCTGATCACTGTGAAGGATAAGTGCTGCTGCCTCATCACACACACACACACACACACACACACACACACACACACACACACACACACACACACACACACACACACACACACACACGCACGCACACACACACACACACACACACACACACACACACACACACAGCTCATCTGCTAATTGAAAAGTGATCGACCAATCAGCAGCTTTCGTGATGGGGAATCCCCCCCGACAATTACAGGAAGAGGACGTTTACTCGAGTACAAATTACAGAGTTGAGGTACTTTTACTTATGCCTGAGTAGTATAATATAATATGTGTATTTTATTGGATTTAAAATCACACCATCCATCCATCCATCTTCTCACGCTTATCCGTGGTCGGGTCTCGGGGGTCTCGTTCCAGCAGAGAGCCCCAAACGTTCCTTTCCCCTCATCAACCAGCTCTGACTGGGGGGTCCCAAGGCGCTCCCAGGCCAGCGAAGAGATATAATATAATATGTGTATTTTATTGGATTTAAAATCACGCTGTACATTTTACATTAATATTCAATATTTTGCTATTTTATTTCTATTTGAGATGTTTACATTTTGGATTGTTTATTTCTTGTGTTTTAATAATCTGATCTCATATAGTTCTGCATAACGAGTACTTTCACTTCCAGTACTTTCACTTCCAGTACTTTCACTTCCAGTACTTTCACTTCCAGTACTTTCACTTCCAGTACTTTCACTTCCAGTACTTTCACTTCCAGTACTTTCACTTCCAGTACTTTGAGTGCTTTGGGAAATGAGTGAAAGTGACTCTGAAGTGACCTTCATATCTCCTTCTCTTTAAACGGTTACTAATGAAGCTAAACTAACAGGTTACTAATGAAGCTAAGCCAACAGGTAACTAATGAAGCTAAGCTGTTTTGACGTTTTGTCATGTTTTGACGTATTTTGTCGTGTTTTGACGTGTTTTGTCGTGTTTTGACGTTTTGACGTGTTTTGTCGTGTTTTGACGTTTTGTCATGTTTTGACGTGTTTGGTCGTGTTTTGACCTGTTTTGACGTTTTGTCATGTTTTGACGTATTTTGACGTGTTTTGTCGTGTTTTGACGTGTTTTCTCGTGTTTTGACGTGTTTTGACGTATTTTGACGTTTTGACGTTTTGACATGTTTTGACGTATTTTGTCGTGTTTTGACGTGTTTTGACGTGTTTTGTCGTGTTTTGACGTGTTTTGACGTGTTTTATCGTGTTTGTCGTGTTTTGACGTGTTTTGTCGTGTTTTGACGTGTTTTGACGTATATTGACGTTTTGACGTATTTTGACGTGTTTTGTCGTGTTTTGTCGTGTTTTGACGTGTTTTGACGTATTTTGACGTGTTTTGTCGTGTTTTGACGTTTTGACGTGTTTTGACGTATTTTGACGTATTTTGACGTATTTTGACGTGTTTTGACGTGTTTTGTCGTGTTTTGACGTTTTGACGTTTTGACGTGTTTTGACGTATTTTGTCTGTTTTGTCTTATTTTTTGTGTTTTGACGTATTTTGTCGTGTTTTGTCGTGTTTTGACGTGTTTTGACGTATTTTGTCGTGTTTTGTCGTGTTTTGACGTGTTTGGACGTGTTTTGTCGTGTTTTGACGTTTTGACGTGTTTTGACGTGTTTGGACGTGTTTTGAAGTGTTTTGTCGTGTTTTGTCGTGTTTGGACGCGTTTTGTCGTGTTTTGACGTTTTTACGTGTTTTGACGTGTTTTGACGTGTTTGGACGTGTTTTGAAGTGTTTTGTCGTGTTTTGTCGTGTTTTGACGTGTTTTGACGTGTTTTGACGTGTTTTGACGTGTTTTGACGTGTTTGGACGTGTTTTGAAGTGTTTTGTCGTGTTTTGTCATGTTTGGACGTGTTTTGACGTTTTTACGTGTTTTTACGTGTTTTGAAGTGTTTTGTCGTGTTTTGTCGTGTTTGGACGTGTTTTGTCGTGTTTTGACGTTTTTACGTGTTTTTACGTGTTTTGTCGTATTTTGACGTATTTTGACGTGTTTTGTCGTGTTTTGACGTTTTGACGTGTTTTGACGTGTTTTGACGTATTTTGACGTGTTTTGACGTATTTTGACGTGTTTTGTCGTGTTTTGACGTTTTGACGTTTTGACGTGTTTTGACGTATTTTGTCTGTTTTGTCTTATTTTTTGTGTTTTGACGTATTTTGTCGTGTTTTGTCGTGTTTTGACGTGTTTTGACGTATTTTGTCGTGTTTTGTCGTGTTTTGACGTGTTTGGACGTGTTTTGTCGTGTTTTGACGTTTTGACGTGTTTTGACGTGTTTGGACGTGTTTTGAAGTGTTTTGTCGTGTTTTGTCGTGTTTGGACGCGTTTTGTCGTGTTTTGACGTTTTTACGTGTTTTGACGTGTTTTGACGTGTTTGGACGTGTTTTGAAGTGTTTTGTCGTGTTTTGTCGTGTTTTGACGTGTTTGGACGTGTTTTGTCGTGTTTTGACGTTTTGACGTGTTTTGACGTGTTTTGACGTGTTTGGACGTGTTTTGAAGTGTTTTGTCGTGTTTTGTCGTGTTTGGACGTGTTTTGTCGTGTTTTGTCGTGTTTTGACGTTTTTACGTGTTTTGTCGTGTTTTGTCGTGTTTGGACGTGTTTTGTCGTGTTTTGACGTTTTTACGTGTTTTTACGTGTTTTGTCGTATTTTGACGTATTTTGACGTGTTTTGTCGTGTTTTGACGTTTTGACGTGTTTGACGTATTTTGTCTGTTTTGTCTTATTTTTTGTGTTTTTACGTATTTTGTCGTGTTTTGTCGTGTTTTGACGTGTTTTGACGTATTTTGTCGTGTTTTGTCGTGTTTTGACGTGTTTGGACGTGTTTTGTCGTGTTTTGACGTTTTGACGTGTTTTGACGTGTTTGGACGTGTTTTGAAGTGTTTTGTCGTGTTTTGTCGTGTTTGGACGTGTTTTGTCGTGTTTTGACGTTTTTACGTGTTTTGACGTGTTTGGACGTGTTTTGAAGTGTTTTGTCGTGTTTTGACGTGTTTGGACGTGTTTTGACGTTTTGACGTGTTTTGACGTGTTTGGTCGTGTTTTGACGTGTTTTGTCGTGTTTTGACGTTTTGTCATGTTTTGACGTATTTTGTCGTGTTTTGACGTTTTGTCATGTTTTGACGTGTTTTGTCATGTTTTGACGTGTTTTGTCGTGTTTTGACGTTTTGTCATGTTTTGACGTGTTTTGTCATGTTTTGACGTATTTTGACGTGTTTTGTCGTGTTTTGTCGTGTTTTGACGTGTTTTGACGTGTTTTGTCGTGTTTTGACGTTTTGACGTGTTTTGTCGTGTTTTGTCGTGTTTTGACGTATTTTGACGTTTTGACGTGTTTTGACGTTTTTTTCATGTTTTGTCGTGTTTTGACGTTTTGTCATGTTTTCACGTGTTTTGTCGTGTTTTGACGTGTTTTGACGTGTTTGGACGTGTTTTGACGTATTTTTACGTGTTTTGACGTGTTTTGACGTGTTTTGACGTGTTTTGACGTATTTTGATGTGTTTTCACGTGTTTTGTCGTGTCTCCTATAAGAGACACGACGAAACTGATTTGAATGTTTAAATTGCAGTCTGAGTGCTGCGGGGTCTTTATATAAATGTGTGCAACTTGTAAACATCTTCCTGAGAGAAGGTGAATATCTTTGGATTCCTGGAGACACTCCACATGTGTCAGTGTGTCCTGCAGATTCATCTCGCTATTAATCATCAGATTCACATTAAACCTGGATCTGGCATCTTATTGGTCTCCTGGTTACTTTGCGTCAACTTGCTACGTTTTTTAACGTTAGCTTTGAATCCTTGTGTCTTTCGAGCAGCAGGGAGCGTTTGTCTCTGCCTTTTAAAGCTGAGCAGCAACACATCGCTCTCTAATGTGCTCTGAATACAGGCGGGGGTCCCTGGGGGGGAGGGGTCCTGACAGCCTGGGGGGGGGGGGGGGGGTTCTGACAGCTCTTTAAAGAGTCCTACAGGAGGAGGTCAGTCTCAGAGACGAGTTCAAGAAGAACGAGGAGAAAAAATGTCAGAGTCTAAAGAGAAGTTCAGTTTATCATGAATTATACAGTTCATTTAGATCAGGACCCTTTAAAGAGTCCTCTCCTGCTGATGTTCAGGTGTATATCAGTATGTAGTGTCTCTACTTTAAAGAGTCCTCTGATGTTCAGGTGTATATCAGTATGTAGTGTCTCTACTTTAAAGAGTCCTCTCCTGCTGATGTTCAGATGTATATCAGTATGTAGTGTCTCTACTTTAAAGAGTCCTCTCCTGCTGATGTTCAGGTGTATATCAGTATGTAGTGTCTCTACTTTAAAGAGTCCTCTCCTGCTGATGTTCAGATGTATATCAGTATGTAGTGTCTCTACTTTAAAGAGTCCTCTCCTGCTGATGTTCAGGTGTATATCAGTATGTAGTGTCTCTACTTTAAAGAGTCCTCTCCTGCTGATGTTCAGGTGTATATCAGTATGTAGTGTCTCTACTTTAAAGAGTCCTCTCCTGCTGATGTTCAGGTGTATATCAGTATGTAGTGTCTCTACTTTAAAGAGTCCTCTGATGTTCAGGTGTATATCAGTATGTAGTGTCTCTACTTTAAAGAGTCCTCTGATGTTCAGGTGTATATCAGTATGTAGTGTCTCTACTTTAAAGAGTCCTTTCCTGCTGACAGGAAGTGATGTGTTTCTGCTTCACTCTGATTGGTTGCTTTGTCCCATTGAAAGAGAATCTGTGTAACATCTAATCTCTTCCTGACAGAAACAGGTAATAAATAACCTGATTCTGTTGTTGTGTAAATGTTCAACACGCTGTAAACACCTTTTGTTCCACCCCCCCCCCCCTCCCCCCGGGTTATCTACCCAGCATGCTCGCTGCTCTCTAATGAATCCTCTCAGAGGGGGGTCTTTGTCTCGTTTCACGCTCAATTTACCGCCGCGTTCTTATCTCCGTTGCTCCATAGCGCTCTGATTTACAGAGCTAATTACCCAGAAAGCACACTATGAGTCAATCACATGGTGCATTCAGGGTCCCTGACGCTGTTCCCGTGGTGCTTTCATGGTCATTATTACACAGACACTGCCTTCGTGCTGCCTTCATGGCCCACAGGACACAGATACTATTCTTGTGCTGCATTCAGGGTCCCTCGTTTTAGTCTGGGGTGTTTTTGCAATATTTTGAGCTTTTATTTTGTAATTATTTAGGTTTTTTTTTAGGTCTCGTTTTTTCTTCATATTGAAAAGACTCTGTGTTTTAGTTTATTATGACGTGTGTGCTTTTCCGTATGGATTCTCTTCGTGGGTTATTTCTCACTACCTGTTCTTCCTGCTGAGATGACGTCACGTTGATGCTGTTGTTCTTCCGCAGGGTTTGAGCAGTTTATCACAATTGTAGTTTTTTAACACCATTTATGTTTTTTGTAGTTTTTTGTTTTGTTTTACTGATAGAGAGATGAACCTGACAGTGGCGGAGCTGGGGGTGGCTGGGAGTGGCCACCCCCCAGCTGAATCGTGGCCACCCTATTGGCCACCCCAAACTATTTTAGAACATTAAGAAAAAAATGTTTAAGTAGCCTTTCATCGTTCATGATCCATCTCTAGACTCCAGGACCAACAGATCCATCTCTAGACTCCAGGACCAACAGATCCATCTCTAGACTCCAGGACCAACAGATCCATCTCTAGACTCCAGGACCAACAGATCCATCTCTAGACTCAGCCTGCCCCCCATAAGTGTTATATGTTCACCGCTCAGTGTCAGTAAATACTGTGCAGTTAGTATTGGACTATAAGATAGAGGTAGTTATTTAAAGCATCAATGAGTGGGTTGGGTTCTGGTGGTGTTGTTACAGCGGTGTGCTTGGTCGGCGTGGCCTGGGCCTGGTGGTGGGGCCCAATGTGATGTCTTTCCATGGGGCCCAGAATCCCTGGCGGCGCCCCTGGGGGTGTGAACGTATGCTCCAGAGGGCAGGACCATAGCTTCAAGTAATGTTGTAAAATTACAACCGGGGGCCTTACTGGGTTAAGGGCTATTGTTTATTGTTATTTACTTTAAGATGTTTATTCTTACCAATCATTGAATTAAAAACTCTTCTTTAAACGATGTGTGTGTGTGTGTTCCTGATGACACACTGAGGGAAGGAGCTCAGGCTGCTGATCACCATAAGCTAACAGTCTGTATATTGCACACTTTGTATAATGTGGCTTCGTTGATACTTTGCCCGCGGGAACACGAAACAGATCGATATACTGAACATTCTTTGATCTCTCCCACCAGCTAATCCCTCTAACGCAGAGGGGCCTTCAATAACCCCTTGCTTTCTAGTGTGCTTCTGTGTTCATATAGTGCCTTCAATGCGGCCCCCTGAACACGTCCTGGCTCCGCCTCTGGAACCTGATCACTATAGAAAGTCTTCTGATCTCAGATGAATATCAGACGTTGTTTCCGTGGAGACCGACGCTCTAAACTCCAGCAGCTGCTCCTTATTTATTTATCTGTTTGATGAACGCAGCGATTAAAGCTTTTTATTATATTTGTTATATTTATGATTTTCTCAAAGGGAGAGTCAGCACATCTCATGCTAACGCTAACGACGCTAACATCTGATCCTCTGTGTGTGTGTGCATCTGTGTGTGTGTGTGTCTGTGTGTCTGTGTGTGTGTGCTGTGTGTCTGTGTGTGTTTGTGTGTGTATGTGTGTGCATCTGTCGGTGTGTGTGTGTGTGCATCTGTGTGTGTGTGTGTGTGTGTGTGCATGTGTGTGTGTGTGTGCGTGTGTGTGTGCATGTGTGTGTGTGTGTGCATGTCTGTGTGTGCATGTGTGTGTGTGTGTGTGCGTGTGTGTGTGTGCATGTGTGTGTGTGTGTGTGTGTGTGTGTGTGTGTGTGTGTGTGTGCGTGTGTGTGTGTGTGTGTGTGTGTGTGTGTGTGTGGTGTGTGTGTGTGTGTGTGTGTGTGTGGCCCATCTGTCCTTCACGCTACAGATTGCTAATGATGCGTTAAACAATAAACGCTCCTCAGTCGTTCCTTCAGAGCAGCTGTTGCTCCTGCGGACCCTGAACTCACCACGGTGGGCTTTTAAGGAAGGGGGGGGGGTATCGGTATAAAGGGGGGGGGGGTAATTATGCAGGGCGAATGAATGCTCACATCTGCAGTTGGCATGAAGCTACCACTGTTAGCTTAGCTTAGCACAGAGGATTGGTAAAGTCCTGACGCAGCATCTCAGACATCTGAGTCACTTCATCAATATTCATAACACATTTGAGATTTTTGTTGTTGTTGTTGTTGTTTTGTTGAACAGAATTGCATTTTAAGTCCTCAAAATATACTGGAACATTCTGACCTTTCCTCAGAATCTTCTGACTTCGTTCTTCAAAATAAACCAACTGTCTTCTTAAAGTATTAAATTACATTTCTCTAAAAACTCACACTTTGTTCTTTAAATATCAAATATCGTTTCGTAACATTTTAAGATTGATTTGACTCTAAATATGATATGATATATATATATGTAATATATCCTTTTCCTTTCTAATGATGTGCAATGCCTTGTTTTAGTTCATGCTGCTGCCACCAAACACATCTCAATATTCTGACTTCACTTTCTAAAATATAAAGAAGCGTTCCAACTCTTCCTCTCCGATATAAAGAAGCGTGACGGGACAGATTGAAATCAGAGCTCTGTGATTTCAGCCCGGAGCCGTTCCTCTGAAGAGACGCTCCGTTTATTTATATTAAAGCTGAGCGGCGTGATTATCATTCATCCAGAACTCTACGAGTCACACTGTGTTTATAGAGGTCTGTGTGTGTGTGTGTGTGTGTCTGTTTTCTCAGTGTGTGTCTGTTTCTCAGTGTGTGTGTGTGTGTGTGTGTGACCTGTGTGTGTGTGTGTGTGTGACCTGTGTGTGTGTGTGTGACCTGTGTGTGTGACTGTCTCTCTCTGTGTGTGTGTGTGTGTGTGTGTGTGTGACCTGTGTGTGTGTGACCTGTGTGTGTGACTGTCTCTCTCTGTGTGTGTGTGTGTGTCTGTTTCTCTGTGTGTGTGTGACCTGTGTGTGTGTGGGTGTGTGTGCATGTGTGAGTGTGTGTGTGTGACCTGTGTGTGTGTGTCTGTCTCTCAGTGTGTGTGTGTGTGTGTGTGTTTCTCAGTGTGTGTGTATGTGTCTGTTTCTCAGTGTGTGTGTGTGTGTGTGTCTGTTTCTCAGTGTGTGTGTGTGTGTGTGTCTGTTTCTCAGTGTGTGTGAGTGTGTGTGTGTGTGTGTGTGTCTGTCTCTCAGTGTGTGTGTGTGTGTGTCTGTCTCTCAGTGTGTGTGTGTGTCTATCTCTCAGTGTGTGTGTGTGTGTGTGTGTGTGTGTGTGTGTCTGTTTCTCAGTGTCTGTGTGTGTGGGTGTGTGTCTGTTTCTCAGTGTGTGTGTGTGTGTCTGTTTCTCAGTGTGTGTGTGTGTGTGTGTGTGTGTGTGTGTGTGTGTGTGTGTGTGTGTGTGTCCTGTGGAGGATTCTGTTTTTTCGGCTCAGGCTGACGTCAGCTCTCTGCGAGACGTTTATTATTTTATTCTAAATATATATTTATTATCTGGCGGCGTCGTGTGCGGCGACGGAGAAACTCTCTTTGATCTCTGTGGCCTGCTGAGGGGGGGGGGGATATGAGATATAAGAGAGAGTGTGTCTGTCTCTCAGTGTGTGTGTGTGTGTGTGTGTGTGTGTGTGTGTGAGGGCGCAGAAACAAAAGCACGGAGCGTTTCTATTTCTCAGAAGTTTTATTCCGTCTTTTCTCCTCAAAGAAAATAATGTATGTTTTTTACATTTTTAAATATTCCAGAATACACGGTTTCTATTTCTCAAATATTAATATATAATATTCTTCTATAATGTTTAAAATACTCCAAACATTGTTTCCTTACAATATTATGTCTTTTAATTCAAAACTATAAATATTTTCTCACAATTTTGAGTTTTTTCTTCTCAAAATATTCCAACTGTTTTTTATTATTCCACCTTTTTGAAAACATTATTCGATTTGAGGTTTTCTAAATATTCCAACATCTGTCTTCTCTCACAATATTCAGAAGTATTTCTTATTTCTTGGTGTTATATTTGATCAGGATTTATCCTTTAACGCCCACATAAAATCAATCTCAAGGAGCGCCTACTTCCATCTACGTAACATTGCAAAGATCAGGCATATCTTGCCTCAAAGCGATGCAGAGAAACTAGTCCATGCATTTGTTACTTCAAGGCTGGATTATTGTAACTCCTTATTATCAGGGTGTACCAAGAAGTCAGTCAAGTGGCTTCAGCTGATTCAAAATGCTGCAGCTCGTGTCCTAACCAGAGTTAGGAAAAGGGACCACATGACTCCTGTTCTGGCTGCCTTACACTGGCTCCCTATAGAACACAGGATAGCATTTAAAATTCTTCTTCTCGCCTACAAAGCCCTTAATGGGCAGGCGCCATCTTACCTTAAAGAACTCATTATACCCTACTGTCCTACTAGGGCATTGCGTTCCAAGAATGCAGGGTTGTTGGTTGTTCCTAGAGTCTCTGAAAGTACAATGGGAGCCAGAGCCTTTTCTTATCAAGCTCCACATTTGTGGAATCAGCTTCCAGTTTGTGTTCGGGCGGCAGACACCCTATCCGTTTTAAGAGTGCGCTTAAGTCCTTCCTTTTTGATAAAGCTTATAGTTAGGGCTGATTAGATTCAGCCCCTAGTTTTGCTGATATAGGCTTAGTTTGTCGGGGACATCTTACTTCTTCCTTCTCTCTGTCTATACCTGTGTACTCTGTGTACTCTGTGTACCTGTGTACTCTGTGTACTCTGTGTACTCTGTGTACTCTCAAATTTCCGATTAACCAGCTTAACCCCAGCTTCCCCCCCAAATCCTTTCTTTCTGGGTGTCTATATACGCTGGGGATCCGGAGTCATGGATGATCCTGCCGGTCCTGTGTCCTGGATCTTGAGTCGTGGATCTTGAGTCGTGACTGTGGGTCCTGGATCATAGGTCCTGGATCTTGAGTCGTGGCTGTGGTCCTGGATCATAGGTCCTGGATCTTTGAGTCGTGGCTGTGGTCCTGGATCATAGGTCCTGGATCTTGATCGTGGCTGTGGTCCTGGATCATAGGTCCTGGTTGAGTCGTGGCTTGGTCCTGGATCATAGGTCCTGATCTTGAGTCGTGGCTGTGGTCCCTGGAATCATAGGTCACTGGATCTTGAGTCGTGGCTGTGGTCCTGGATCATAGGTCCTGATCTTGAGTCGTGGCTGTGGTCCTGGATCATAGGTCCTGGATCTTTGAGTCGTGGCTGTGGTCCTGGATCATAGGTCCTGGATGGATATCCTCGCTGGATTCATCTTCCTATTATACACACATGCATTTCCAAACATCTGGTCTACCTATGTTGCAAATGTATTATCTTTTCAATTTACACACGGCATCTATTGCAGGTCTGTCCGTCCTGGGAGAGGGATCCCTCCTCTGCTGCTCTCCCTGAGGTTTCTCCATGTTCCCTTTAAACTGTTTATCCTTGTACGATGTGAGGGTCTAAGGACAGAGGGTCTAAGGACACAGGGTCTAAGGACAGAGGGTCTAAGGACAGAGGGTCTGAGGATAGAGGGTCTGAGGACAGAGGGTCAGAGGACAGAGGGTCTGAGGACAGAGGGTCTAAGGACAGAGGGTCTGAGGACAGAGGGTCTGAGGACAGAGGGTCTGAGGACAGAGGGTCTAAGGACAGAGGGTGTCGTATTGTCATACTGATATTCTGTACAAACTGTGAAGTCCATGAGACAAAATGTAACATTTGTGATATTGGGCTATATAAATAAACATTGATTGATTGATTGATTATACTTTTCCAAATATTCCAAAATGCAAATAAATATATATTTTTTCTCACAGTATTCCCTCTTTCGATCTCAACGTTTCGACTTCTTCCAGAAACGTTTCGACTTCTTCTAGAAACGTTTCGACTTCTTCCAGAAACGTTTCGACTTCTTCCAGAAACGTTTCGACTTCTTTCCTAAAATGTGCCGTCTCTCATTAAACATTGTTCCGTTTTAAATTCTCCAAAATTCGGAAATTGTCAAATTGTTTCTTAAAATATTCACAAAAAAGTAAATCTCACAAAATTCTGTCATTTATTTTTTATCTTTTCTCAAATATTCTTAAACAATTTTCCTAAAATATTCAGATTTTTTCTCATAATTTTCCGTCATGTTTTAATCAAAATAGTTCCTAAACCGAGTCTCATGTTTCTGCACAAAATGAGCACACACGTTTCTTAAGATATCATGATGTGTTCAATGTCGTCTGTAAAATGCAGCTTCTGGAGATGAGTCCAGATGATATCAGAGACAGGAGAACGAATGCTAACGGGGTTTATTTAACCCAGAACATTAAGCGTTGGTTGGGCAGTGAAGTGCCACGGGGTCGCCTGTACTCTCCCTGATTATATATAATATATATATATATTTACCCCCCCCCCCTGATGGCCCTGCTGGGAGGCGCGTGGCAGCGTTATGGACATCTTTAATATTTAATAGATGGATTAACATTACCAGGAGTGTTTCCTCGCAGCCGTTATGATTTGATCTCTCTGCTCTAATGAAAGCTGGATCTCTATTTCAACCTTGAAGGGTTTGGAGCAGTGCCAGTAATGAAGACGTATTAAAGCTTAATGCAGCTTAATGTAGCAGGTGTCATCTATATAAGGTACAGAAGCTCTTTCTAAAGCGTTATATTCATCGCTACTACCTTAAAAGCCACTAAATCTCCCGGCGTAAGTTAGTCTGGCTGCGATCCTCCAACAATTAATCAATAGAAAAATTGTTAACACACCTTAACTGGGATCCATTAGAGGGTCTCGGGGTAATAAATGTAAAGGAGGGGGGGGCAAACTGCCGGCTGCACTCAGGTTAATGGGCAAAGTTGAGAAAAGTGACCACTAAATCTGCAAGGACACCACCTTCACTCAGGGGGGGGGGCTAAGGGAGGAGCGCTAAGGGAGGAGCGCTAAGGGAGGAGCTAACGGCTCAGCGCTAATCAACGTTAGCGCTGAGAGATGAGAGGAGCTACAGCTGGTGGAGGTGAGGGGGGTCTACAGGGGGGTCAGACTTTAAGATGCCACAGTCACTGATGCTATCACTGGCTAACGGCTGTGCTAACAGATCAGCACTTACAGCACAGTGCTAACAGCTAAGTGCTAACAGCACAGTGCTAACAGCTAAGTGCTAACAGCTAAGTGCTATCAGCTAAGCTCTAACAGCTCAGAGTGTACATCACAGTGCTAATAGCATAGCACTAACAGCTAAGCGCTAACAGCTCAGAGTGTACATCACAGTGCTAATAGCATAGCACTAACAGCTAAGTGCTAACAGCTCAGAGTGTACATCACAGTGCTAATAGCATAGCACTAACAGCTAAGCGCTAACAGCTCAGAGTGTACATCACAGTGCTAATAGCATAGCACTAACAGCTAAGCGCTAACAGCTCAGAGTGTACATCACAGTGCTAATAGCATAGCACTAACAACTAAGTGCTAACAGCTCAGAGTGTACATCACAGTGCTAATAGCATAGCACTAACAGCTAAGCGCTAACAGCTCAGAGTGTACATCACAGTGCTAATAGCATAGCACTAACGCTAAGGCGCTAACAGCTCAGAGTGTACAGTCACAGTGCTAATAGCATAGCACTAACAGCTAAGCGCTAACAGCTGCAGAGTTGTACATCACAGTGCTACATAGGCATCACTAACAACTAAGTGCATAACAGCTCAGAGTGTACATCACAGTGCTAATAGCATAGCACTAACAGCTAAGCGCTAACAGCTTCAGAGTGTACATCACAGTGCTAATAGCATACACTAAACAGCTAAGCGCTAACAGCTCAGAGTTGTACAAATCACAAGTGCTAATAGCATAGCACTAACCAGCTAAGCGCTAACAGCTCAGACTGCATGGTCCGAACAACATAAACAACGGAGCCTTTTTATTTAAAAAATGATCTGCAGTTTTCTTTCTTTAAATATTCAAACTTCTATCCCATAATATTCTGGATTTTTCCTCAAAAATATTCAGACCATTTTTTATTCCCAGTATTCTGTCTTTCATTTCAAAATATTCCAAAAACATTTAAATTCTTTCACAAAAAGATTCCAAAACGTCGTCTTTGAATCAAAAAGAAAATCTAATTTCTTCCGAATTTTTCTCAAGATTTTCAAACTATTTATCGGGAAATATTACAAACTTGTTGTAATATAATATAATTATAGAATAACAATTAGATTATATAATCTAAAATACATTTCCTCTTCAGACGTTCCTTCTCTCCATCAGCTCCTACAGGTGGAGGGTGCTACATGTGTCTCACATGAAGCTACACCTCTTAGCGTTTCACTGCGTCTTAATCTCACACAGCGGGGGTTCAAACTATGTTTATGAAGATGATGAAGCATTTGATGTTGTTGTTGTTGTTGTTGTTTAGATGTCGGTGTAACAGAAAGAGTTAACAGCTGTTCCCCGTCATCACACTTTAAACCCTGCTCAGATTCCTCTGCAGACATTTTTAATATCCTCATTATTATTTCAGGGATGAGTCAGCTGTAAAGGGAACATGGACAGACACAAGGGGAATTAGATCAGTGTGTGTGTGTGTGTGTGTGTGTGTGTGTGTGACAGGAAGCTAATTAAGTCCCATCATGCCGCTGAGAGGAGCTAATTGCATTTCCTTCATCTCGTAATGTGCGCCATCATAACGGCTAATTCAATTCACCATCATTCTGCCAACTGCTGGACATTAAGCACACATCCAGCAGAGCCATAAAGCTTTTACTATGCAGCACACACACACACACACACACACACACACACACACACACACACACACACACACACACACACACACACACACACCCTCGTCTCCGGCCAACATGCAGATGTCTCAGAGGCGTGTGATTGGACGCCGCTGCCTCCATACATCACTGTTAGAGGAGTGTTTAGGGTCGTAACTCTGGGGCTGCACAGAGAGATATCACACACAGACACACACACGCACGCACACACACACACACACACACACACACTCTGTTATCTGTGTGTTATCGTGGCAGCAGGGCAGGTCGCAGTGTTTTACAGGATGTTGCAGAAACAAAGCAGAATAATAAGGAGCAGATTGAGACGCTCTCATTACGACACGCTGTGATTCATGAGAGGAGGAATCTCACGCTAACAGCTGTATGCTAACACGACGTGTGATAAATACTGACATGCTCTCAGGCTGTGTGTCAGACACCAACACAGCAGGGGGGTTGGAGCTGATTTCAGACGAAAACAAAGGTAAAGAAAGTCAGATAATATACAGCATTTAAAGATGTTATTATTCTTTATCTGTTAAGTAGCCACGTGTTGCACGGATAGCATTCGTTAGCTAGCTGAGACAAATGATTATTAAACATACAAGACATCTCAGCTATTTAGTTCTGCGACATGTGATGAATGCAGACATGTCCTCTGTGTGTGTTTGGAGAGTCTAACAGTGAAGGGTTAACGTAACCTTACCCGCCTACAGGTGAGTCCACAGGTAGGGGTCGCTGGTTCCCTGAACAGGTAGGGGTCGCTGGTTCCCTGAACAGGTAGGGGTCGCTGGTTCCCTGAACAGGTAGGGGTCGCTGGTTCCCTGAACAGGTAGGGGTCGCTGGTTCCCTGAACAGGTAGGGGTCGCTGGTTCCCTGAACAGGTAGGGGTCGCTGGTTCCCTGAACAGGTAGGGGTCGCTGGTTCCCTGAACAGGTAGGGGTCGCTGGTTCCCTGAACAGGTAGGGGTCGCTGGTTCCCTGAACAGGTAGGGGTCGCTGGTTCCCTGAACAGGTAGGGGTCGCTGGTTCCCTGAACAGGTAGGGGTCGCTGGTTCCCTGAACAGGTAGGGGTCGCTGGTTCCCTGCTGTAACTCAATAACCCGTACATATCTTCCGCAGAGAGAAACGCTATTCTTTAGATGTGATGCTAACCACGTGCAGGACAGATAGCATTCGATAGCGAGCTGTCTGAAGCTCTATCGTCTTTACAAGAATATCAGAACCCGAGAGAAACCGTGAAATCAGGGTCTGCATTCAGGTCTCAGAGGGTCTCAGAGGGTCTCAGAGGGTCTCAGAGGGTCTCAGAGGGTCTCAGAGGGTCTCAGAGGGTCTCAAAGGGTCTCAGAGGGTCTCAGAGGGTCTGCATTCAGGTCTGCATTCAGGTCTCAGAGGGTCTCAGAGGGTCTCAGAGGGTCTCAGAGGGTCTCAGAGGGTCTCAGAGGGTCTCAGAGGGTCTCAGAGAGACGAGCAGAAACAGGACTGATAACAGGAGACGTTTATATTTATGACCCCCCCCCACACAGAGCCATTTAACCCCCCCCCCTCACCAAGAGATCTCCCCTCTCATCTCAGAGACGTTATGACCCCCCCTCACAAAGAGATCTCCCCTCTCATCTCAGAGACGTTATGACCCCCCCCCCTCATATATTCATCAGGACAAAGCTTCCTGATCTTTATCTGCTGCTGTTTCTCTTTAAGTGTCATAGCAACAAGATAAACATGACCCCCCCCTCGTTAACTTCCTGTCTGAACCCCACCCTCGTTAACTTCCTGCCCCCCCCCCCTTTGTTATGAGACCCTCGTTATGAGACGCTGTTTAAATCTGATACAGAGACTTGTACAGAGCAGATTACATTTAGATGGATTTCTTTCACGTCTATGTTTTTCTGTATTCCGTGTTCTGTAAAAATAATAATAAAATCAACTGATCAAAAAGAGTTCGCTCATTAACTACGGGAGAGGGTCCGGCACACACACACACACACACACACACACACACACACACACACACACACACACACACACACACACATTGATTTCCCGTTCTGAGATTAAAGTCAGAATTCCAAGATTTCTTCGAAAAACTTTGTATTTTTTTCCGAAAAAATATAAATTCTGAAAAATGTTGTTTTTCTAAAAATACAAAATAAATGTAAGAAAATATTTTATATATAAAAAGAAAAATACAAAAGATATATATTTTCTGAATTCCTTCCGTATGAAACTAAACACATTTCTCATTAAATGGGGTGAAGCCTGCGAGCTAGTTCAGGCAGTCCACTCGAGCACCACATGCAGAGCAGCACACACAGTGACATTTGTACTCTGCATTTAACCCATCCTAGAACCAGGAGGCTAGCACCAGGAGTCTAGCACCAGGAGTCTAGTACCAGGAGCCTAGAATCAGGAGTGTAGAACCAGGAGTCTAGTACCAGGAGTCTAGCACCAGGAGTCTAGAACCAGGAGTCTAGCACCAGGACTCTAGCACCAGGACTCTAGCACCAGGAGTCTAGAACCAGTAGTCTATCACCAGGAGTCTAGCACCAGGAGACTAGAACCAGGAGTGTAGAACCAGGAGTCTAGAACCAGGAGTCTAGTACTAGGAGTCTAGAAACAGGAGTCTAGCACCAGGACTCTAGCACCAGGACTCTAGCACCAGGAGTCTAGCACCAGGAGTCTAGCACCAGGAGACTAGAACCAGGAGTGTAGAACCAGGAGTCTAGAACCAGGAGTCTAGAACCAGGAGTCTAGCACCAGGAGTCTAGAACCAGGAGTCTAGAATCAGGAGTCTAGTACTAGGAGTCTAGGCCCAGGAGTCTAGAACCAGGAGTCTAGCACCAGGACTCTAGCACCAGGAGTCTAGCACCAGGAGTCTAGAACCAGGAGTCTAGCACCAGGAGTCTAGCACCAGGAGACTAGAACCAGGAGTGTAGAACCAGGAGTGTAGAACCAGGAGTCTAGAACCAGGAGTCTAGTACTAGGAGTCTAGAACCAGGAGTCTAGAACCAGGAGTCTAGAACCAGGAGTCTAGAACTAGGAGTCTAGAACCAGGAGTCTAGAACCAGGAGTCTAGCACCAGGAGTCTAGCACCAGGAGTCTAGAATCAGGAGTCTAGTACTAGGAGTCTAGGCCCAGGAGTCTAACACCAGAAATCTAGAACCAGACGTCTAGAACCAGGAGTCTAGTACTAGGAGTCTAGAACCAGGAGTCTAGAACCAGGAGTCTAGAACCAGGAGTCTAGAACTAGGAGTCTAGAACCAGGAGTCTAGAACCAGGAGTCTAGCACCAGGAGTCTAGCACCAGGAGTCTAGAACCAGGAGTCTAGTACTAGGAGTCTAGTACTAGGAGTCTAGAACCAGGAGTCTAGCACCAGGAGTCTAGAACCAGGAGTCTAGAATCAGGAGTCTAGAACCAGGAGTCTAGAACTAGGAGTCTAGGCCCAGCAGTCTAACACCAGAAATCTAGAACCAGACGTCTAGAATCAGGAGTCTAGTACTAGGAGTCTAGTACTAGGAGTCTAGGACCAGGAGTCTAGAACCAGGAGTCTAGACTCCTGGTCCACCCCAGCTTCCGCCCCAGCTTCCGCCCCAGCTCCACCTGCAGGCTCGGGGATAGTTATCTAGTCATCCCTTAATGTTCTGTGTGAATCTGTGGAGTGATGAGGCTAGATGCCAGACTCAAACTATTTGCTGCTTCTAATAAAGATATTAAGAAACACGAGAGTATATATTATAAAGATATTAAGAAAGAGTTTTCTGACTGAAATATAAACATGAATATATGCGTGTTATTTATTCCCAGAGAAGCCCAGACTGAATGGATCAGGAGCTCTGTGAACATTTCTTTATACATTTGTTTGTTTTTCAGACATTAGTATATCACGACTCTCTTTATCTTTATTCAGATCTGGTTTCTAAACGGCAGAGTTCCACATTTTAATATCAAATCCAATCTTTTTCTCCATTTCTGCTTTTTGTTTTGTTCGATTCAAGATTAGATTAGAACAAAGATGAGTAACCCGTTTTCTGTACGTCTTTCACTGATGCTGTTATGCGTGTGTGTGTGTGTGTGTCTGTGTGTGTGTGTGTGTGTGAGTGTGTGTGTGTGTGTCTGTGTCTGGGTGTGTGTGTGTGTGTGTGTGTATGTGTGTGTGTCTGTGTGTGTATTGTCTGTGTGTGTGTGTGTGTGTGTGTGTCTGTGGTGTGTGTGTCTGTGTGTGTGTGTGTGTCTGTCTGTGTGGTGTGTGTGTCTGTGTGTGTGTGTGTGTGTCTGTGTGTGTCTGTGTGTGTGTGTGTGTGTCTGTGTGTGTGTGTGTGTGGTGTCTGTGTGTGTGTGTGTGTGTGTGTGTGTGTGTGTGTGTGTGTGTGTGTGTGTGTGTGTGTGTCAGTGAATATTTAGCAGAATGTAGAAATGCTCTCCGGAGGATAATGCACGTTATCTTCTGCACGTTATCTTCTGCACGTTATAGTCTGCATGTTCCC
This sequence comes from Harpagifer antarcticus, assembly GCA_902827135.1. Lineage (NCBI taxonomy): Eukaryota > Metazoa > Chordata > Actinopteri > Perciformes > Harpagiferidae > Harpagifer > Harpagifer antarcticus. Next base: position 54,058 of record CADEHL010000039.1, read on the forward strand.
GATGTGTTTCCTGTAACCGTGCAGCAGACGTTCGTAGACGTTCGTAGACGTGTACCCGCTCCTCGAGGATCCCCCAGCATGCATTGCGGGCCTCTCTCTCCTTGATTAGAGGACGGTGTGTGTGTTTTAATCTTTATAAGAAGCCTCTGGTGGCCGAGCGGCGGAGATTAAATGCTTCTTCACATTAGTGATGTCAGCACTAAATGATTATCTTTTCTGAATAATTTATTCCTCTTCTTATCGGCCCCCCCCCCATCCCCCTCGGTGGAGGACAGTAAATGGCTGTTAGTCTCCAGAAAAGCTATGGATCGCCGTTTCCATCAATCAATTAAAAAACACTTACCTCACACTCAACATGATTTATATCTTGTTAATAGGATTGTCTCGCTGCGGCCGCTTTACGAGAGCCTCTGATTCCATTAGCTGTTAGCTTAATGCTTTCTTTAAGGCCGACCTCCACGCAGACGCTTCTGGGAATGTAGTCGGACCAAGGCTGGCTCCTGATAGGCTGCTGGGACCCCGCGCCCCCTTCATTACTTCCTGTTTACTGTCAATTAAAAAACTCTCTGAGAAACAGATCAGTTGAGAATCTGTGGTTTGATACGTTGGACCTAGAAAACATTTAGACATCAAGAGAAATATATAAACTAGACTTTTGGGTTAGTTTTCTGTTCTCTTGAGATTCCAGCTGGAAGTAATCCCCGTTCAACACGCCGATCAATCAAAGCTAAGCAAACTAAGCCGTAACAGCTTCATTTAAAGAACACCAACACATTGGACTCCTTTGTTTACTTCTGGATCATAGTGACATCACTACGTAACACGCTGGCTCCGCGCTCCGACACATTGTACGTGATAGGTGTAGGGGGCGGGACATCACTAAGCCGGTTGACCAAGCACAACAGGGTGTTTCTATAAATATATAGTATGAGTTCTGTCTCTCAGATCTTGTTTATAAGATATATAAATCATCTGGAGAACATGATGCTGTAAACAAGATGTCTCCTGGCGTAAACAAGATGTCTCCTGGCGTAAACAAGATGTCTCCTGGTGTAAACAAGATGTCTCCTGACGTAAACAAGATGTCTCCTGATGTATACAAGATGTCTCCTGAAGTAAACAAGATGTCTCCTGATGTAAACAAGATGTCTCCTGGTGTAAACAAGATGTCTCCTGACATAAACAAGATGTCTCCTGATGTATACAAGATGTCTCCTGAAGTAAACAAGATGTCTCCTGATGTAAACAAGATGTCTCCTGGTGTAAACAAGATGTCTCCTGACGTAAACAAGATGTCTCCTGATGTATACAAGATGTCTCCTGATGTAAACAAGATGTCTCCTGGTGTAAACAAGATGTCTCCTGGCGTAAACAAGATGTCTCCTGATGTATACAAGATGTCTCCTGATGTAAACAAGATGTCTCCTGATGTAAACAAGATGTCTCCTGATGTAAACAAGATGTCTCCTGATGTAAACAAGATGTCTCCTGATGTAAACAAGATGTCTCCTGGCGTAAACAAGATGTCTCCTGGCGTAAACAAGATGTCTCCTGACGTAAACAAGATGTCTCCTGGCGTAAACAAGATGTCTCCTGGCGTAAACAAGATGTCTCCTGACGTAAACAAGATGTCTCCTGGCGTAAACAAGATGCCTCCTGACGTAAACAAGATGTCTCCTGACGTAAACAAGATGTCTCCTGATGTAAACAAGATGTCTCCTGACGTAAACAAGATGTCTCCTGGCGTAAACCAGATGTCTCCTGACGTAATCCAGATGTCTCCTGACGTAAACCAGATGTCTCCTGAAGTAAACAAGATGTCTCCTGACGTAAACCAGATGTCTCCTGACGTAAACAAGATGTCTCCTGACGTAAACAAGATGTCTCCTGGCGTAAACCAGATGTCTCCTGACGTAAACAAGATGTCTCCTGACGTAATCCAGATGTCTCCTGACGTAAACAAGATGTCTCCTGACGTAAACCAGATGTCTCCTGAAGTAAACAAGATGTCTCCTGACGTAAACCAGATGTCTCCTGACGTAAACAAGATGTCTCCTGACGTAAACAAGATGTCTCCTGGCGTAAACCAGATGTCTCCTGACGTAAACAAGATGTCTCCTGACGTAATCCAGATGTCTCCTGACTTAACCAGATGTCTCCTGACGTAAACAAGATGTCTCCTGACGTAAACCAGATGTCTCCTGACGTAAACAAGATGTCTCCTGACGTAAACAAGATGTCTCCTGACGTAAACAAGATGTCTCCTTGCGTAAACAAGATGTCTCCTGATGTAAACAAGATGTCTCCTGAAGTAAACAAGATGTCTCCTGGCGTAAACAAGATGTCTCCTGACGTAAACAAGATGTCTCCTGAAGTAAACAAGATGTCTCCTGACGTAAACAAGATGTCTCCTGATGTAAACAAGATGGCTCCGAAAACAAGATGTCTCCTGACGTAAACAAGATGTCTCCTGATGTAAACAAGATGTCTCCTGACGTAAACAAGATGTCTCCTGATGTAAACAAGATGTCTCCTTGCGCAAACAAGATGTCTCCAGAGGCCTGTTCTACGAAGCAGGATGTTCTCTTAGCGGCTAACTTCAGGGTAACTCTGGGTTTCCGGTGCTACGAAGCTGGTTCTCTTCTTAGTGTGTGTGTGGTACGCACTGTACCACACACACACCTACGCACTGTACCACACACCTACGCACTGTACCACACACACACCTACGCACTGTACCACACACCTACGCACTGTACCACACACACACCTACACACTGTACCACACACCTACGCACTGTACCACACACACACCTACACACTGTACCACACACACACACCTACACACTGTACCACACACACACCTACACACGGTACCACACACACACACCTACACACACTCCCTGACCTTGTGCTGTTTGGTATGGAGAACAGGAAGTGGGTGCAGAGGTGACAGGAAGTGGCTCCTCATTAGCAGCTTTTATTCATCTCCTGTAATATATTGAAATAATATGCAACATGTTTTACTCTAATAGATGAGAGCAATCAGCGCTGCGTATGATGGATTATCTGAGGGTGTGTGTGAGTGTGTGTGTGTGTGTGTGTGTGTGAGTGAGAGGGGTTCAGGGGGCCACATGTGATGAATATTTAAGATGTAAGGTACATGTAAGTGTGTGAAGGGCACCGACTGGAGAGGAGTTGAACAGACACGATCAGGATATCTGTTCCTAAACGTTCCACTTTGTCGAGAAATCACTGTGGAAACGCTTCATGTTGCGTTTTAGTTTTTCATTCATCGGTCTGAGGCAGGGAGAGACCCTCGGAGTCAGGACTGATGGAGACCCTCGGAGTCCGGACTGATGGAGACCCTCGGAGTCAGGACTGATGGAGACCCTCGGTGTCAGGACTGATGGAGACCCTCGGAGTCAGGACGGATGGAGACCCTCGGAGTCAGGACTGATGGAGACCCTCGGTGTCAGGACTGATGGAGACCCTTGGAGTCAGGACTGATGGAGACCCTCGGAGTCAGGACTGATGGAGACCCTCGGAGTCAGGACTGATGGAGACCCTCGGAGTCAGGACTGATGGAGACCCTCGGAGTCAGGACGGATGGAGACGGGATGGACAGAGTGAGGAGTGTTCAGTCTGAGGTCATACATCGAGGGGTTATCAAGAATAACTTTTATCCAATGACCTCTTCCCTCTCTGTCTGTGTCTGTGTATTCTCTTGTTCCCATTAACCCAGCCAAATCTTTTTCTTGTTTTGTTTCTACACTGAATAAAAATATAAACGCAACACTTTAGTTTTTGCTCCCATTGTTCATGAGATGAACTCAAAGATCTAAAACATTTTCTATAAACACAAAATAACCATTTCTCTCAAATATTGTTCAGAACTCTGAAAGAATGTGTGATAGTGAGCACTTCTCCTTTACGAGGTAATCCATCCCACCTCACAGGTGATATCAAGATGCTGATTGGACAGCATGCTTACTGCACAGGTGTGCCTTAGGCTAGCCACAGTAAAAGGCCACTCTGAAACGTGCAGTTTTGCTTTATTGGGGGGGTCTGGGGGGGTCCGAAAACCAGGCAGTATCTGGTGTGAGGGGTAGGGGTAGGGTTAGGGTAATGTTGTGAATCGAGTGGCCTGTGTTCGTCGTCCATTACATACGCCTGCCCATACCATAACCCCACCACCACCATGGGCCACTCGATTCACAACATTACCCTAACCCTACCCCTACCCCTACCCCTAACCCTAACCCTAACCCTAACCCTCCCCCTAACCCTAACCCCTAACCCTAACCCTAACCCCTAACCCTACCCCTAACCCTAACCCAGCCTCAGAGTCCTCAGACGCCTCAGAGGTGGGAACAGACCAGCTAGAGTCCAACTCAGACTCATCTGAAGCTGAGAGTGGAGGGGAGTTGGAGGAAGCAGCTGCAGGATGGACTTCAAAAAATGGTAAAGTGTTTTGGTCTCACACAAACACTGAGATGCTCCGCTACGTCCCAGCAGCCAGAAGTTTGACCCCGGGACCAACACACGATGGTGTCGCCCGAATCAGTGACCCGGCATCCAGCTTTGCACTGCTGATGACAGATGACATCCTGCAGCATATTGTGTCCATGACAAACCTGCATGGGAGACGGTCAATTGCAGAGTGGCGAGATATGATTTGCAGCAATCTGACACCCTCAACAGCACCCCCCACCTCCCCTCCTGGCTCCCCCCTTCACCTCACAGCCCCTGTCCCACTTCTCCCCTGTGACCCCCATGCAACTGTCCCACTTCATGACTGGAATTAACTCCACCTGCACACTTGACCCAATGCCCTCCAAAAGTGTTAAAGAGAGCCTCCCTGCCATCTCCCAACTCATCGCCACCATCATTAACTCCTCCCTCAGATCTGGATCAGTTCCCCCCCCTCTCTCAAACTGGCTGCTGTCACACCCATTCTCAAAAGACCTGGACTCACACCTGACATCATGTCCAACTTCCGGCCCATCTCAAATCTCCCCTTTCTGTCAAAAATACTTGAACGTGTCGTTGCCTCACAACTTAAATCCCACCTCAGCTCCAATGATCTCTTTGAGCCATTTCAATCCGGTTTCCGATCAAAACACAGCACCGAAACAGCTCTTCTGAAAATCACAAACGACCTCCTCCTCTCCTCTGACTCCAGCAACCTTAACATCCTCATCCTCCTCGACCTCACCGCAGCATTCGACACCATCAACCACGCCATCCTGCTGTCCCTCCTCGAATCATCACTCAACATCACCGACACTGCACTCTCCTGGCTGAAATCCTACCTCACCGACAGACATCAGTTTATCAACAACTGCACCTCCTCCACTGCTCCTCTGTCCCAAGGCGTCCCCCAGGGTTCGGTGCTTGGCCCCCTCCTCTTCATCCTCTACATGCTCCCCCTTGGCAAAATAATTCGTCGCCACAACCTTCAATTTCACTGCTACGCCGATGACATCCAACTTTATATCTCAACAAAAACCATCCCCCCCACAACACACTCCACTCTCACCAACTGTCTCTCAGAAATAAAAGCATGGATGCAAACAAACTATCTCCAACTGAACAGTGCCAAATCAGACATCATCATCATTGGCCCCCCCATCCCGTATCAAAGACATCCAGAATTTCAACTTCACCATTGACAGCCACACTCTATCTCCCCCCCCCTCACATCCGCAACCTCGGAGTCATCTTCGACAGTCAGCTCAAATTCAACCACCACATAAATCACATCACCAGGACCGCCTCTTTCCACCTCAAAAGCATCGCCCGTCTCCGCCCATCACTCTCCTCCTGCTGAAGCCCTGATTCATGCATTCATCACTTCACGACTCGACTACTGCAATAGCATCCTCTACGGCATACCATCCAACCTCCTCAATAAACTCCAACATATCCAGAACTCTGCTGCCCGCCTCCTCACCCACACCCGCTCCCGAGACCACATCACTCCCATCCTCCAGAACCTCCACTGGCTCCCCGTCCGTCAAAGAATCCACTTCATTACTCACAAAGCCCTCAACAATCAGCCCCCCCCCTACCTCACAGACCTGCTGCACCACCACACCCCTTCCCCCTACCTCACAGACCTGCTGCACCACCACACCCCTTCCCTCTACCTCACAGACCTGCTGCACCACCACACCCCTTCCCCCTACCTCACAGACCTGCTGCACCACCACACCCCTTCCCCCTACCTCACAGACCTGCTGCACCACCATACCCCTTCCCTCTACCTCACAGACCTGCTGCACCACCACACCCCTTCCCCCTACCTCACAGACCTGCTGCACCACCACACCCCTTCCCCCTACCTCACAGACCTGCTGCACCACCACACCCCTTCCCCCCTACCTCACAGACCTGCTGCACCACCACACCCCTTCCCCCTACCTCACAGACCTGCTGCACCACCACACCCCTTCCCCCTACCTCACAGACCTGCTGCACCACCACACCCCTTCCCCCTACCTCACAGACCTGCTGCACCACCACACCCCTTCCCCCTACCTCACAGACCTGCTGCACCACCACACCCCTTCCCCCTACCTCACATACCTGCTGCACCACCACACCCCTTCCCCCTACCTCACAGACCTTCTGCACCACCACACCCCTTCCCCCAGCAATGTTTGTAACATTACCGCGCCTTTATTTGAATTAAAGTACCAATTTGAAACCATCTCAGAGACTCCATTTAGTCTCCTTTTTAAGCTTCTCTCCTGGACGCGAGAATTATTACACGGATAACAATTGGTGACCCTGACGTGATTCTCATTAGACCGGGAGAGACTACACAGCCAGCTGTGTAGTCTCTCCCTACACAGCCGGCTGTGTACATCTCTTTCTGACCGTCAGCCAATAGAATCCAAGGGACATCGTCCCGCACACACTCATGTTAAAAAAAAATAGTGGCCTCTCTGCGCATGCTAGCTTGCAGCAGAGGGGAGAAATATCGCTGCTCTGATATCAAGCAACGGAAAAGCTGTTTTACTGCTTATGGATTATCAGAACATTTCAAAGGGGACGCAGACACATTGGATTAACCTATGGATTAACTACAGCATCGTTGTTATTGTTTTAATGCCATTGAAGACCAGTTTAGATCAGACAAAGACCAGTTTAGACCAGACAAAGACCAGTTTAGACCAGACAAAACCAAGGTAAGACATGTTAGCGTTGTGGGCTACCTAGCGCCACATGTTTTGATGTACGTTTTTGTTGATAACGTCGCGAGTTTGTATCTTTCAGTGTTGAGGTGGGCACCGTTAGATTCTGTGTCTCCTTGCGATCATAAACGATGTGTTGGATGTGTAGCTAGGATCAGTAATAAGGGAGCTAGGAGTGATTATCGGTGCAGTAATAGGTTAGCATTTTTCGCTCAGGGGTCATTTAGATCCTTCTTATGAGACTTGTGTTTTGTTTTGGTAAAGATGGTTTGTATCGTCAGTTAGCTGAGATTATTCCCGTTAATCTGGTGTAACACATGAATAGGTTCTTAAATATTAAGATCCCCTGAGACACAGTGTCGTAGTACCTTCGGGCTTAACAGGTTATTTAATGTTTCATGTTGTTTTTATAGACAATCATTTAAGCTTCGTCAGATCCAGGTTTAATATGTGCATTAAGTTCATTTCAATAATTTCTGCAGTAAACATTGAACCGGTCTCTGCAGCGTGGTGTAGAGGAGGGTCTCTGCAGCGTGGTCTCTGATTGACGCCGTACAGTAGCTCCACATCCTTCTCAGTGATTGAATGAAAGCTCTCAGTCCTCCACATTAATTGACGTTCTTCGAAGCCAAACAAAGGACAGCGCTCTTTAAAGTCATCCATCGCAGAATAAACGTCCTATCGATCTGAGGAGCAGGAAATCAATGGGCCGAATGTGAGGAGGAGGAGGAGGAGGAGGAGGAGCACGGTGATGGGAATTAACTCGGAGCAGAAGCTTTTCATTAGCGGCATTAAGAGCTCTCACTTAAGGGGTTATTATACTTTAGTTAAGGGGTTATTATACTTTAGTTAAGGGAACCAGGAATACTTAATGGGGATTTATTGAGGATGAAATCACATCGGAGGAGAAGCTGGAAATATGTGATTAAGATAACAAACAAATAACTCACTCACACACACACACACACACACACACACACACACACACCACACACACACCACACAGACAACACAGAACACACAACACCACACACACACAGACACCACACGCACACACACACACACACACACACAGAGACACACAACAGACACACACAGGAGACACACACAGACACACACACCACACAGACACACAAGCACCACGACATCAACACACAGAGACAAAAAACAAAACAACAACACA
>CADEHL010000040.1:0-74785 GCA_902827135.1 Harpagifer antarcticus
GTCTTCAATTAAAGGACCATCATATCCTTCATTTAATTTTAAATCTAACCATTTTATCTTTGCCTAATCCTAAAATACTTATCATCTTATCCTTTAATTAACCCCTAAACCTAACCATTTAGACTCTATGCTTAAATTTAATTTAAATTAATATTTATCAATTATCAGACTATATTGTCCTTAAGTTAATCTAAAACTTAACCACGCAGACTTTATACCTAAATTTAAGCTAATATTAGACTATCTTGCTTAAGTTAACCCCTAAACCTAACCACTTAGATTTTATACCTAAATATAAGCTAATATTGTTCAATCATTAGATTATCATATCTTTGGGTTAACTCTAAACTTAACCATTCTGATTTCTGCCTAATCCTAAAGTATTTCTCCATAAAAGTTATCTGACTCTCAAATCAAACAATTAAAATCCACTTATAGTACACTTTTTCTAAATCTCTTAATTCAAATTGAATTTAAAAATGTAATTTGGTTGTTTCCTCGGTCGGATCTCGGTTTGCCATGACTAATAAGGAGAGGTGTGGTTCTTTCTGAGCAGGTCGTACTTGGACGCGGCGACGTTTGTTTGGGCCGGGCCCCCACCTGGTTTTGGGGACTTCATTTGGACTGGAATGGTACTTCCCTCAGTCGGTTCCGAGTCTAACATGGCTGGGGGGGGGTTGGTTCCGACCGGACTGAGCAGTATCCGGGTGCGACTAATGTTCTTTGGACCCGGTTGTCCCAGCTTGGTGAGACCCGATCTGAACTGGTGGGACACGTCACTGACACTTAGAGGTCCTTCATCTAATTTCCCTTAAATACATCTTCACAAATAGTTATCTGATCTTCAAACCAAACAATTAAAATCTATTTTGGTACACTCTTAGTTAAATATCAAATTATAGACCATTTTTAGTCTAACTTTAGACTATTTTGGTTTCCCAATTATATCTGATCTTCAAATCAAACTATTAAAATCTATTTATGGTACACTCTTAATTAAATATCAAATAATAGACCATCTGTAGTGTAACGTTAAACTATCTTGGTTCCCCAGTTATACTAATTTACCCGGAATCTGACCATTAACCTTGACCATTTGGGCTCTTCGCCTAAACCTAAACCACATTAGCTCCCCACTTTTTCACTCTGACACTTTACCTTCCTACCCCTTTTTTTGGAACGAACCCTTCGGGGTGACGAATGGAAATTGGCCATAAACAAGATACAGCCCAAGCGGCAAGGGGAGGTGTCCGCCAGTAAACCACAGCTAGCTCCCTGTCTCTGTCTTTCAAGCTTAATTTACTCTGTCCTACTTCATCTTTACACACTTATGATTCAGTTATGATGCTAAGCTAGGGCATGAGCCGACACGTCATCATAGTGCGCGTGCATCTCCTTGGATCTCTGTATACCATGAAGTCGTCGGGCGACATGGGGAGATCTGGGTGGCCCTTAAAAACCTAACCCTAACCCTAACCCTAACCCTAACCCTAACCCTAACCCTAAACCCTAACCCCTAACCTAACCCTAACCCTAACCCTAACCCGTCGGGCGACATGGGGAGATCTGGTGGCCATTAAACAAACCTAACCCTAACCCTAACCCTAACCCTAACCCTAACCCTAACCCTAACCTAACCCTAACCCTAACCCTAACCCTAACCCTGACTCCTGTAGGACTCTAATGTCTTTGTCAGTCTTCGTCTGTCTGACGCTGAAGCTGACGCTCCAGGAAATAGGTACCTAAGAAGGAGCCTGATTGCTGAGTTCTCACAGCTGTGGGGCCGCGCCCCTCTAATTAGTTAACTCTCTACAGTTGATGGGCGACAGCTGTGCAGAGCGTGTATATTGTCACGCGGTTTCGACAGGGCTCTGAGATGAGAGGAGATTTACAGCTTTCTCCCAGCAGATCTGAGATGGACAGATCTCTCTACCAAGTAAAATAACTGCAGAACAATTATAAAGAGTAGAATAAATGAGACAGAAGTCGAATTAAACAAGAATATAACTTACAGTGGTTGCTGCGTCAACAGGTCTAGTCGTGACCCGAAAGATATGAAGACTGAGTTCTTCAGATTTTGTCATAAAGACCCTTCCACCTGGACCATTCCCTTTGAAGTTCCTCCCGGCAGACCCATCATATCCGACTGCAGCAGACTAACCGCCTCTTCCCTAACCGATTGGGACGTGGAGACTGCCAGGACCAATCCCCCACCGACAACTCTAACCCTAACCCCAACCACCCCCCACCTGACCCTAACCCTAATCCCAACCCCATGGTACCCGTCCAAGGTCTGCACCACCCATCCACTGACCATCCTCCACCTCCGGACCCTAACCCTAACCATCCCCCACCTGACCCTAACCCTAACTGTCATCTCATCCCATTTGTATCCACCTTCTTCCCACACCATCACAGGATTCCACCGGACTGTCAAAATAACTTTTGCCTCCTCCAGTCACAACCTTATTTCTCCGAACATAGAGTCATATCCAGCCTACAGGAAAATCCCAGCCTACCCGACCTACTCATACATTCCAAGTTAGCAGCAACAGAGCACTACCACATACACAACAATAGTCAACGCCTACATCAATAGCAATACAATATAACCATACCAGTTGAGCAGCCTTCCCTGCCCTCGGTTATTTTCTGTTAATAACAGCACCATAGTCTACATCATCACATGTGCAACACCTGTAAAAAAACCCCCACACTACATAGGAGAAACCAAACATACCATACTCATCCGTCTCAAACAACATCTGTTACAACATTGGAGAAGGTCGACTCCCAACCACCTTGGTCACCCCACTTCCAACTACACTCGCCAGATCAACTCACCATCTCAGGCCTGGAAACCAACGACCGGTGGACCATCGGGCAGAGGAAGAGGGCAGAAACATCTTGGATCCAGAAACTCGGAACAATCACACCCAGGGGACTCAACGACGCATGGACGTATCTCCTCTGGATCCTCCCCTCTCCTCTGCCCACCTGTCCCGGGGATGATCTGACCTACTCCTCCTCCTTGGCCCATGGACCCTAACACCTACAGACAAACACCCTCACAACACCCATCCACAGACCCCTAGGCCAGTGCAACCCAATCCAACACCGGAATCCAAATCCCTACTCCTAACCTAACCCTAACCCTAACCCAAAACCTAACCATAACCCTAACCTAACCCTTCCCAAAACCTAACCTCAACCTCTCCTACCCCCTAGAATTATTTTAAAAATAACAGCATTGGTTTTATCCTATTTATTAAGCCAGATAAGAAACATGTGCCCGTGCTCTTCCCTGTCACCACTAGATGGAGACAGGGGACCTTTATTTCTTACCTAACCCTAACCCTTATCAATCACACTATCAAACAACACAATCACACTATCACACAACACAATCACACAACACAAACACACAATCACACTATCACACAACACAAACACACAATCACAAACACACTATCACACTATCACACTATCACAAACACAATCACACTATCAAACTATCACACAACACAAACACACAATCACACTATCACAGCACACGACACAAACACACAATCACACTATCACAAACACACAATCACAAACACACAATCACACTATCAGAAACACAATCACACTATCACACAACACAAACACACAATCACACTATCACACAACACAAACACACAATCAGACGAGCACAAAACACACAAGACACATCACACCACTAACACACAAGCACACCACAACAACACAAAACACCACAAGCACACGAGCAGCAACACGACACACAAGCACATAGCACACAACACCAAATCACGAGCACACAACACAAACACACAAGCACACAAAACACACGAGCACAAACACACAAGCACACAAACACAGAGCACACGAGCACAAACAGACAAGCACAAAACACACCAGCACACGAGCACAAACACACAAGTCACACAAACACCGAGCACACAACACAAACAAACAAGCACACGAGCACAACACAAGCACACAGCACCATCACAACAAAAACACACAAGCACGACTACACAGCAGGCAACACAGCACACTATCACACAACACAAACACACTATCACACAATCACACTATCACAAACACACAATCACACTATCATTCAACACAAACACACAATCACACTATCATTCAACACAATCACACAAACACACTATCACACTATCACAACAACAAGCAGCAACAATGGTTTTATCTTTTAACAAATTCAGTGTGAAACATGTGCCTGTGCTCTCCCCTGTCACCACTAGATGGTGACAGGGGACCTCTATTTCTTCACCTAACCCTAACCCTCTTTCAATAACCTAACCCTAACCATAACCTAACCCTAACCTAACCCTAACACAAAGACACAATCACACTATCACACAACACAAACACACAGTCACACTATCACACTATCATTCAACACAATCACACAATCACACTATCACACAACACAAACACACAATCACACTATCACGCTATCAAACAACACAATCACACTATCACACAACACAAACACACAATCACACAACACAATCACACTATCACACAACACAAACACACAATCACACTATCACACAACACAAACAATCACACTATCACAAACACACAATCACACTATCAGAAACACACAATCACACTATCACACAACACAAACACACAATCACACTATCACACAACACAAACACACAATCACACTATCACAAACACTCAATCACACTATCACAAAACACAAACACACAATCACACTATCACACAACACAAACACACAATCACACTATCACACTATCATTCAACACGATCACACAATCACACTATCACACAACACAAACACACTATCACACAACACAAACACACAATCACACAAACACACTATCACAAACACACTATCACACATCACAAACACACAATCACACTATCACAAACACACAATCACACTATCACAAACACACAATCACACTATCAGAAACACAATCACACTATCACACAACACAAACACACAATCACACTATCACACAACACAAACACACAATCACACAAGCACACACACACACACACACAATCACACGATCACACAACACACAATCACACAATCACACTATCATTCAACACGATCACACTATCACACTATCATTCAACACGATCACACTATCACACACACAAACACACTATCACACAACACAAACACACAATCACACAAACACACTATCACAATCACACTATCACAAACACAAACAACACAATCACACTATCACACTATAACAAACACACAATCACACTATCACAAACACACAATCACACTATCACACTATAACAAACACACAATCACACTATCATTCAACACAAACACACAATCACATTATCACACTATAACAAACACACGATCACACAAACACATGATCACAAACACACAAATCACACTATCACACTTCAGCATCTCATTCGCTGTTTCCTGCAGCCAATCAGAGGGGAGAATCTCAGCCTGTCGTCACTGACGTTGAACCAGAAAACCAATCACAGATCTCACAGCTCCTCATGTCAGAAACGGGATGAGAGTTATAAATGTACCGAGCACAGACTGTCTGTGGAGAATACGCTCGTTCTCTCTGTCTGTAGGATGTGTTGTGAGCAGAGCAGCTACATGTTAGCTTAGCATGATCCATCCCATCTCCATTCAGGAATATTTTTTAAATGTTCGCCCGCCGTCTTGTCTGCACTTTCCAAAGCAATAATTCATGTTTATTTACTAACCAGTATGAGTATGTTGTTATGTTGGCATCATTCTGAAACGTGTATTAAATTAAATCACGGTAACATATGTTAATGTGTCGTTGATGGTATGGAGATAAGTCCTCGCCAGCGTGTTTTATTTGAGTGAAGTCATCACAACTGAAAGCCACTGACAGGTGAGGACAGTGATGGATCAACAGATACACGGAGGACAGGTGGACAAGGACACACACACAGTCTCACACACAGTCTCACACACTCAGTCTCACACACAGTCTCACACATTAGGCGCATTCACACCGCAGTACTTTTCCCACAAAGGTTCATGCGAACTTAGTTCATGAGAACTCTTTAGTTCTCATGAACTAAGTACAGATCGCGTTCACACCGGAAAAAGTCCCTGGGGGTGGATTAGGCAAATGAAGCCGCTGACGTCACTTCTTCTTCTTCTTCTGCTTTGGGATTACTGGCAGGCTACAAACAACTTCACGGCGTATACTACCGCCCACAGTCCCCGGCCGGAAGTCCCCGGAGTTAGAGACTGGCTTCAGTAGAAGCTGATGGGACTCCCAGCAGCTTCTACTGACGCCTTCCGAGTGAATCGCCAGAACGCCGACACCTCCTCATCTCCACCGCTCCCGTGTTTTATTTTGTGTTGCCATAAGTTAGTCTCTCTGCGTTTCTGCGCTGGGCTAATGCTAATGCTAATGCGAGGATAATAAAATGGCGGCTTCACAAAACTTTTTGGGAGTATTACGGGGCGTGGTTTGCAATCCGCCCAGCCAATCAGAAATATAGCTCTTTTCCCACAAGAGAGCCGCTCGAAAGTCCCTGCTCTCTAGCAGGGACTTTCGAGCGGGTAAAAAGGTTCACATGAACTAATTTTAGTACCGGCTCTTTTTGGTGTGAACGCGATAAAAGAGTTTGCATGAACTAAGTTCGCATGAATCTTTGTGGGAAAAGTACCGCAGTGTGAATGCGCCTATAGTCTCACACACACAGTCTCACATACACACACTCAGTCTCACACAGTCTCACAGACACACACTCAGTCTCACACAGTCTCAAACACAGTCTCAAACACAGTCTCACAGTCTCACACACACACACTCAGTCTCACACAGTCTCACAGACACAGTCTCAAACACACAGTCTCGCACACAAACACAGTTTCACACACAGTCTCACACACACAGTGTCAAACACACACACAGTCTCTCTCTCACACACACACACACAGTCTCTCTCACACACACAAACTCACAAAGTCTCACACAGACACACTGACTCTCAAACACACAAACACACACACACGTCTCTCTCACACACACAGTCTCACACACACACACAGTCTCACACAGTCGCTCACACACAGTCTCACACAGGGTTGACCTTTGAGTTGGTTCCAGAGGGTCTTTGAGTGGAGCAGCTGGAGGCAGCAGTGTGTGTTCGATCTGAGGCTGACCTTTCACTAATGGAGCGCTGTAATGCAGAACACACTTGGTGACGTACAGGATTATAAAGCAACTGTCTCCGTGTCAGAGTTATTCATCTCATAACTGTAAGAGTTTGTCAGTATATCTGAAATGACTCGGTTAGCTATGTTCCCTCATGAAACAAAAATATATTGGTAAATATAATGCAATATACTGGATCATACATTTCCATATTTGGGAAAGTAGTACTTCTATTTTTTAATATATTGCAATATATGCATGGACCACGTATGGCTATATACAAAACAAAAACTGCACTATACATTTTCATATGTAATAGTTTTTATTGAAACACTCATTTATCTTTCATGAGTTACACAAGTTTACATAAAGTTGAACAAATATTCATAAACAGTTATCTCACTTCGTTTTGTATAGTTACCTGTTACGATAGAGTGAAGCAGGCAGGACCCAAATGCAGATTACACTGATAATACCTGTATTTCAAGGACTTAATTCTAACTCGGACAAAACAAAACACTCCACAGTGAACTCAGGTCTTGAGAGGCGTCTCACTACCGGAGGCTTCTGGGGACCGCATGACAGTCTTGACCGGGGTCTTGAGAGGGGTCTCACTACCGGAGGCTACTGTGTTTATGACGGAGGTACCTGAGATTGCCAGGCCCTTAAATCGTATACATTCTTCCTCTTCCTCAAGCACAGCAGCAGTGGCACACTGCTGCCTGGGTTTTAGCCCCTTTTTCAGCCTGGAGCGCAGGGTCTTCACCTCATAAATGGGGGCATCCTTCTGAGCCCTCAATGCCACATTTTCCAGCATCACCTGCCTGCAGTCCTCTTCGTCACACTCAGTATGTGGGGAGAAGAGTGGAGGGTGCACCGGGTATTCCTCCTCATTGTCTATATCCAATGATGTAGCCATTCCAATGATAGGATTAGTCTCTCTGAGGTCATGGAGCAATTGCAGGGCCACACTATGCTTCAGCCTTGCCAGGACCTGATGTGCTTCATCTCGGGATAACTCAGGGTGGTCATGAGTGACATGACGGTGCAGTTTCTTCCCAGCATACGAACACCCTGTGATGGGACAGGGTTTGGTCCGAACATTTATTCGGCCACTGGCTATTTTAAGAATGATGCCTCTTTCCTCCAAGTTCTGCACTGCATGTTTGTGCTTAAGGTGCTTGTTCAAAGCCAGATAGAAGAGTCTGCACACCGGGCATTCGGACGACATCCTTACTGAAACAGACACAGTGAATTGTATTCAAATTATTTTATGTTTCTCCGTTTATACGCGTTAGCGTAACGGGTGATTGCAACAATGGGTCCGATGCTTCAATGCCTGGTACACGGACCAAGGGAGGACTTGGGTTACCACCGGGTTAAATGGTCCCACCTCCGCACCAACGCGGGGCTGGTGATGGCAACATTGGGTCCGATGCATCAATTCATGGTGCCCCGACCATGAGAGGGTTTGGGGTGCCCCGGAACCAGGCAGTAGCCCAGCAGGAAACACATTTTATGGTCAAAGGAGGAAAGAGTGATAGAACCGGCGTAAAGCAAAGAAAGTGTCCGACAATAGTGACTTGTGAGGCGGCCAGAGAGTCTGTCATCTCTCGGTCCTATCTTCCAGACAACCTGGTAACGTGGGGACAACAGTACCTCCGGGCGCTCCATCCCGCTCCGGCATTCACCGCAGCGGGGGGAGGAGGCATTGAACCCCTCACACCTGCCACCGGAGGAGGCAGGGGAGTCAGGTACCCGGAGGTTCGCACGGTGGACGGCCAGGGCGAGGCCGCCCCACCGCGCTGGAGTCAGAGTGCCCCGAAGTACCAGGCCGACACTCATATCCAGCAGCCCCCCCCCCCGCGCGGTTCCCTCGTCTTTCGGAAGAGGCGGAGAGGTGGGTGTTTTTCATCTGCTGGCGGACTGCCGGGGAGAACTCGCTGCTCGGGAGCCAGGCTCAGAGTGAGTGGCAGTGGGTGCCCCGCGCACCTGCCTTTTACAGCGGGTGCCCGAGCTGGTCTCGGGGAGGGAGAGAAGAGAGGAGCGGAGGCTGCTGAAACAGCCAGGGCCCTCCCCTCAAACACACCCCTCAATTTTGACAAGACAAACAGCAAGAAGAGTCCCCTTTCGACTCCCCTTGCATTCCTCCAGAGACCAGTTTGGACTTAAAGTTAAGAACCAGGCTGGGGGGGTCTCCAGGCATCAGATATATCCGAGACATAGTGCACTTAGAGAGGGTACTTTCATCCAGGGTATCAGACAGCCGTTTTTGTTTATTGTGTGGTGGACTGGCTGTCTGCACATCATAAAGTATTATTAGAAGCAGTGTCAGCTAGAAAATGGTCTGACAATCCTTTCCGTGTCTGGGCTGGGTGAGGTTGCCCGTATTTAGTCAAATTAAGCCGCAGGCTCCACTCCCGGTGGTGCGCTTCCATCAATTCCCCCACGCAGCACACCCTCCCGGCGATCAGAGTCGAACCCGCAGTTCGGAGAAACCGACCGCCAGAGCACCAGCACGAGGCCGGGCCGGCGGAGGCCCTCCGATGGCGGGTCGCGTTTTTCATTCGATCAGTGAGAAATCAGGAAAATACTCTGTTATATTTTGGGAGAACCAGAGAAAAGGGGTGAAAATGGAGAAATTGTATCCCAAAATGGTGTCTCTTTTACATTACATTACATTGCATTTAGCTGACGCTTTTATCAAAAGTACAATAAGTACATTCGACCAGGAAGACACAACCTTGAAGAAAACAGAATTATATAAGTACATCAGGTATCATAGAGCCAAACATTTCAAGTGCTACTCAACTGGCTATAGATAAGCCAGTCCTTTATTAGTATATAAGTGCTCTGTTAGCAGTTCTTTGTTAGTAATTCTATCGCTCGAGGTGGAGTCGAAAGAGATGAGTTTTCAGTCTGCACCGGAAGATGTGCAGACTTTCTGCTGTCCTGATGTCAATGGGGAGCTCATTCCACCATTTTGGAGCCAGAATAGCAAACCCACGTGTTTTTGCTGATGGGAAATTGGGTCCCCCTCGCAGCGAGGATGCAGCGAGTCGTTTGGCTGATGCAGAGCGTAGTGCACGTGCTGGATAGAGTCCCCTGACAACTCTAAGTTATCTTTTGGGAGAACCAGAGGAAAGGGGTGAAAATGGAGAAATTGTATGCCAAAATAGTGTCTCATAATTCCCTGACAACTCCCCTTGAATTCCTCCAGAGACCGGTTCAAAAACTTAAAGTTTGGTAAGAACCATGATTGGGGTCCTCCAGGCAATAATTGTATCCGAGCCAAAGCACTCATGTAGCGGACACATTCCTCCATGATGTGAAACAGCCGGGTTTTTTTTGCGGTGCTTTACCGTCCGCCCATCGGCATCCATATTCGGCCTTATTCACAGCACCACCCACCCTCCTGTGGAGGATGTTCTCATGGCCCTGGTAACACTTAAAGGTGGTGGATTTTTTTGGTGCTTTACTGTCTGCACACCAGCATCAATATTCGGCCTTATTCACAGCACCACCTGCCCTGCTGGATGTTCACACTTTAACTTTTTTTTTTATCCTCCTCTGCCTTACACATCCAGAGAACAGGCTGCTTCACAGCACTTTGCAAGCCAGGAAAAGTGATTGAATCCTGGGTATACATGTTTTAAATAGTCTGATACCTCCAGGGCACATCACCACATTTTACAAGCCAGGGAAGGTGCCTGAATCCTGGGTAAACATTGTTTAATTGTTTAAGTGTTTTTAAATGTGTGAAACAGTGTTTTGTCACTTTCAAAACTCTCCCGTCATTGACCGGATAAATTGGGTCGATGTTGTTTTCAATCTGACCGTTAATATTCCAGTGAGACGAAGTACGTACAATGACCGGAGTATCCCATGTTAATTTTGTCCCAATGCCGGAGCATTCCCTCACCCTACTCTTTATTTGTAGATATCTCCTAAAACCTACAAATAAAGTGTGAAATGCAGGCCTGTTACATTTATTATTGAGCGATATATATTATACACACTGTTCTGCTTTCTGCACTGACCTCAGCAGCTGTTCTCACTGTAAACATCGCGTCACAATGAAAGCAGTTGTATTGAAAAAAAAATAGCCTAACATCCAGGGGAGATGTGATTAGTGAGTAAACAAACGGTAAAGGGCAGAAAGTCTGATGCACATTTGATCATCTCAAATAACTTATCACAACGGGAACAGTTTGCAGAGCTGTGCTTCGTTGACAGAAGTCCAGCCATGCGTCACACCTCTTTTAAACATCACTGTTGGCTGAAATCATCTCAGGAGAATACTTCAGTGTACCCAAGGTTATAGCTTCTCTAGAGACACTCCTCTCTCCTCTAAATCAGTGTATCCTCGGTTACGGCTCCTCCAGACAGCCTCCTCGATAATCGATCCTCGACGAGCCTTTAGAGAAATTTGTTTTCCTTGAAGACGGCGCACCGACATCCGTTTCCGGGTTGCTGCCGGAGGACCTGGGAGTCTTGGACGCGAAAATTATAGAAATGAGAAACGGCTCATTTCCCAGGACTCGCGCGCGCCTGCTTGACGCCGGGACGACCGGCTGCCCTCCCCGACAGGTGTACGGACGCAAAGGCCCGCTCATCACTGCTCACACAAGTGCGACCGCACTTTTAAATTTTGATTATTTTAAGATATAATTGACCGTTTTCTTTACTTTTTTCTGCTTTCCACTGGTGGGGGCGCATGGCAGGCCACCTATGAGCTCCCAAATTCGGCCTGGAACCTCCTGATTAATATGTTTGTAATGCTGGCAGCAGGTTCACTGCTGTTAGCAGGGTCTCACACTCAAGGCACACAGGCAGAGCTCCAGGGTGATGCACAAGGCTTTCATTCCCAGCAATAAGTGTTTGAAAGCTGGGTAAAAGTGCGGTGAATACAGGGAGAGAGCAGCCAGAGATAAGCGGGCTGTGAGAGCCACAGAGCACACCCTGAGATCTCCTTGCAGCGCATGGCTCTTGCACCCAGACTGCACACAGAGAACAGGCTGCTTCACAGCACTTTACAAGCCAGGAAAAGTGATTGAATCCTGGGTATACATGTTTTAAATAGTCTGATATCTCGAGGCCGCATCACCACATTTTTCAAGCCAGGGAAGGTGCCTGAATCCTGGTTAAACATTGTTTAATTGTTTTTAAATGTGTGGAACAGTGTTTTTTGTCACTTTCAAAACTCTCCCGTCATTGACCGGATAAATTGGGTCGATGTTGTTTTCAATCTGACCGTTAATATTCCAGTGAGACGAAGTACGTACAATGACCGGAGTGATCCCATGTTAATTTTGTCCCAAAACCGGAGCATTCCCTCACCTGGAGAATGTGCCAGAAGACGCCCAAGACGCCGCGGCGCAGATGGTCTCCAGGAGCACTCATCTCAGGGTGGCCCAAGACGTTGAGACGCTCCTTGTAGAGTGGCATCTCACCCCTGATGGCAGGGGGCGGCCATTGGCCCCGTAGGTATGTGCGATTGTATCAACAACCCAGTGGGACAGCCGCTGCTTGGAGAGAGCACAACCCACAAGCCAGGTAGCAACCAAGACAGCAATCAGAACAACTTAGCTGGGAGAGGGAGTGGAAACACTGCCGACACCAACCTGTCCGTTGAAGTTTTCTGCACAGCCGGCCACAGCACCTGGAGGACGGGTAACCCCGCGGCTCCGACTGGATCAGTCGCGAAGCTGCACGCAGCCAGCTGGATGCAGAGAAATCCTTAAATCAAACGTTCCAACTGAAAAGCTGTAGGCTACAATATTGTAGCCATGGTACTCTCACGCAGCAAGAAGAGGACATTTAACAGATCCCTTGATTACACTGGCTGATATAGCCGGTGTCACGTGGGTCACAGGTGACTTTGTTGTTATTGGTACTCGTATGGCGCATGCGCACGATGGACATATCCAGTGCTAAAGCAGTCAGTAGGGATGAAATAGAACTACACTGCCCAGCCAAAAAACAGTAACCACTTGGATTTAACTACGCCAGTAGGTAACGACATTAGCTGGATAATAACTGAGGTATAAAAGAATGCATGACTGAAGTGATGGAGACCATGTGAAGGCAAACAAAAAGAGGAAATAATATGTAAAATCAAGCATTACATTGCATTTAGCTGACGCTTTTATCCAAAGTGACTTACAATAAGTACATTCGACCAGGAAGACACAACCTTGAAGAAAACAGAATCATATAAATACATCAGGTTTCATAGAGCCAAACATTTCAAGTGCTACTCAGCTGGCTTTAGAGAAGCCAGTCCTTTGTTAGTATATAAGTGCTTTGTTAGTAATTCTATCGCTCGAAGTGGAGTCGAAAGAGATGAGTTTTCAGTCTGCGCCGGAAGATGTGCAGGCTTTCTGCTGTCCTGATGTCAATGGGGAGCTCATTCCACGATTTTGAAGCCAGGATAGCAAACCCACGTGTTTTTGCTGATGGGAACTTGGGTCCCCCTTGCAGCGAGGGTGCAGCGAGTCGTTTGGCTGATGCAGAGCGTAGTGCACGCGCTGGGGTGTACAGTTTAACCATGTCCTAGATGTAGGAAGAGCCAGATCCATTTGCAGCATGGTATGCAAGTACCAGTGTCTTGAAGTGGATTCTAGCAGTTACCGAGAGCCAGTGAAGGGAACGGAGGAGCGGAGTGGTGTGGGAACATTTTGGAAGGTTGAGCTGCAGAGGTCGGATGGCACATGCAGCTAGACCAGCCAGGAGGGAGTTGCAGTAGTCTAGGCGTGAGGTGACGAGAGCCTGGACCAGAACCTGCGTGGCTTTCTGGGTCAGCTGGGGACAAATCTTCCTGATGTTGGACAGTGTATATCTGCAGCAACGGGTTGTAGCAGCGATGTTTGCAGTGAAGGACAGGTTGTTATCTAGGATCACACCCAGATTCCTTGCAGTCTGAGTCGGGGAAACAACACGCTGGAAGGAGAGGACGCTGGCGTTGCTTGTTCGCCGCTTCTCCGTCTGCGTTTTAACTTCTCTTGCCTCGTAAAAAGTGTTCGTTTTGACTGCTGGATTATATATAGCCTTCTGTTCTGTCATAACTGTGTGATGATCGCGTTGTTCAGTTTTTCATCCGGCTACTCACCATTTCTGTGGATCAGCTGTCTGGGGCTAGCTACCTGTCAGCTGTTAGCATCGACCGCCGCCGAATCCCGTTTTCCCCTGGGTTTTTGGTCCGGACTTCCACCTCTCTCGCCACCTGGATTATCCCTAAACCGGATTGACTGTTGCCGCGAGGGCCGAACTGTCCGTGAGTTAGCTCCGATCATTGCACCGCGGAGTGCTGTTGCCCGAGGCTCGGTAGCTGGCTGGTTGGCTGCTAGCCGGTTAGCTGCTGTGGATATGGTGCTTCAGTACTCCGCTCTCCAACTTCGGAGTTTTTTCAGCTCTGCTGCACCAGTCTGCCTGGATGCCATCAGATCATCAGGACTCTTGCAGCGCCCCCGCTACATACACAGATCATCCCGCTACAAATTTATTCACACAAATTCTAGTATTCCTGTAGTACAATCGGCTCTGCACTTCCGTGTTGCTTGTCGACGTCATCTAAACACACGTCACGTGCGCACCAGCTGTTTGAAGCCCCTGGCCTGCTCTGACAGTAGCACTCCTCCTGTCTCCTCTGCAGCCACCTTCATGCTGCTTAATACCCGCTCCCTCAATAATAAAGCATTACTCATCCATGACATCATCATTGATAAGAAACTTGATTTCTTATGTTTAACGGAGACATGGCAGAACCAGCAGGATTTCTTCGCTCTCAACCAAGCTACTCCCCCAGGCTATGTTTACCTCCATAAACCTCGCTCCACGGGCCGCGGCGGCGGGCTGGCTGTTATCCACCGAGCAGGTATCCGGGTCAGGGAGATTCCCTCTCCCAATATCACATCATTTGAGTGTATTACATTCTCGCTCTCCGGATCACCTCTACTCCAGGTTGCCCTGATTTACCGCCCCCCCCCTAAGCTTCCACCACCTTCATGTCCGAGCTGAGTGAGCTTCTGTCCTCTCTCTGCTCTAAATCACCTTCCACCTATCTGCTGGGAGATTTTAACATCCACGTCGACTCCACCAGCTGTAGCTTTGCCACAGAATTTCTGTCACTTCTGGACTGCCTCAACATAACACAGCATGTCCAGGGCCCCACCCACTCCAAAGGTCACACGCTGGATCTAGTCTGCTCCACTGGTGCCCCCCCCCTCTCATCTGCAGCGCCTAGATCTGGCAGTATCAGACCACCATGCCATCATCTTCATCATCCCTATCCCCCTGCCCAAGCAGCGCCCCAGGCGCACAATCACCTTCAGAGACACCAAATCAGTGAGTGCATCAGCCCTATCAGACCTCCTCATAACCCACATGGCCCCGGCTCTCTCCGACACCTCGCCGGACGTGTTGGTGGCCCGCTACAACACTGCCCTCTCTCTCAGCCTGGACTCTCTGGCTCCCCTCAGAAGCCGGACGGTGTCTTTTCTCCGCCCGGCACCATGGTTCACCTCTGATCTTCGCACAATGAAGCAAACTGGTCGTCGGTTGGAGCGGCTTTCCAGACGAACTGGCCTCACCGTCCACCGTATGGCCTTGGTTGACCATGTAAGGTCCTACAAGGAGGCTCTCTCCAAGACCAAGACCGCCTACTACTCCTCCCTCATCACCTCACAACAAAATCACCCCAGATCCTTGTTCTCCACCATCAACCGACTGCTCCGCCCCCTCCCTGCCACGCACACTGCTGAAGCTCCTGACCTCTGCTCCAAATTCCTCAACTTTTTTCAGGCTAAGGTGATCTCCATTCATCAACAACTCCTGGTGCCCGCCCCCTCCCCCTCTCTGCACTGGCCCCTGACACAGAAATGCACACTCCCAGCTCAACCCCTCAATCCCCAATGCTCTCTCTCCTCCTTCTCCCCAGTGGATGTTCCACTGGTCTCGAAGCTGGTGACCAATGCTAAGGCCTCCACCTGCTCCCTTGACCCCATGCCCACGGTGCTGGTCAAGGCCTGCCTTCTCACCCTCTGCCCCATCATAACAGACATCATCAACTCCTCTCTGTCATCTGGAATAGTTCCCTCCTGCTTCAAAACCGCCTCCATCACTCCCATCCTCAAGAAGCCTGGTTTGGACCCTGAGGAGCTGAACAACTACCGACCGATCTCCAACCTTCCTTTCCTTAGCAAAACTTTGGAAAGAGCAGTTGCCGCCCAGCTTCATCAACATCTGTCCAACCATGAGCTCTACGAACCCCTACAGTCAGCCTACAGAGCACATCACAGCACAGAGACCGCCCTCCTCAAGATCACTAATGACCTCCTTCTCGCTGCTGACTCCGGACAAATCAGTATCCTCATCCTCCTCGACCTCTCTGCTGCTTTTGACACTGTTTCTCATACATTCCTCCTGAAATGCCTCTCTGACAACCTTGGCATCACTGGCACAGCTCTGTCATGGTTTCAGTCCTATCTCTCAAACAGGTCTCAGTTTGTTAGCATCAGCGGCTCATCCTCCCCCTCGGCCCCAGTCAACCATGGTGTCCCCCAAGGCTCCGTGCTTGGTCCCCTACTTTTCACCATTTACATGCTCCCCCTTGGCCAGATCATACGTCAATTCGGTCTCAATTTCCACTGCTACGCTGACGACACTCAGCTCTATCTCAGTACCTCACCATCCGCCCAGCTACCTCCACAGTCTTTGGTCAATTGTCTCCATGCAATAAAAACCTGGATGACAGCAAATCTACTCAAACTCAACAGTAAGAAGACTGAGCTCATGGTTGTGGCCCCCAAAGCACTGCTCCGGAAGGTTGGGGATCTCCTCCTCCACATTGATGGCTGTTCCATCTCCCCGTCTCCCGAAGTCCGTAACCTGGGTGTCATCCTTGACTCCACTCTCTCATTTCAGTCACATATCAAATCCGTCACTAAATCTGCCTTCTATCACCTCAGGAACATCTCCCGTCTACGACCATCACTCTCTGATTCCGTGGCCGAGACCCTCATCCATGCATTTGTCTCCTCCCGGTTGGATTATTGCAACGGAGTCCTGTTCGGGGTTCCCAGTAAAGCCCTGGACAGGCTCCAGTATGTGCAGAACTCAGCTGCCAGGGTGCTCACTCACACCAAGCCCTGGCAGCACATCACCCCCACCCTGATCCACCTCCACTGGCTCCCAGTCAAGCACCGTATCACTTATAAACTCCTTCTTCTGACTTACAAATCCCTCCATGCTCTCGCCCCCCAATACCTGTCTGACCTTCTCCGCTACCACACTCCATCCCGGAACCTAAGATCATCTGGACAGGATCTCCTCTCCACCCCCCGCACCAGGTTGCGGACTTTCGGTGACAGAGCCTTCAGTGTGGCATCCCCCACCCTCTGGAACTCTCTCCCCCCCCAAATCCGCAGTGCCCCAACCCTGGACAAATTCAAAAAAGCCCTCAAAACGCACCTTTTTACTAAGGCTTTCCCCACTGTTTAGATAGTTTAATAGGTTTATTTTTCCGCTACATCCCCCCCCCACCCCCCTTAACCTGTCTGCCTCTTTTCCCCTACTCCCCCCCCCCCCTACCCGATTTGTAAAGCGACCTTGGGTTTCCTGAAAGGCGCTATAAAAATATTATTTATTATTATTATTATTAACAGAGGTGCCGATGTTGATTGTCAGGTCAAGAGTGGGACAATCTTTTCCCGGAAGGAAAAGCAGTTCAGTCTTGTCAAGGTTGAGCTTGAGGTGATGAGCAGACATCCACTGAGAGATGTCAGCTAGACAAGCAGAGATGCGTGCGACGACCTGGGTCTCTGAGCAGGGAAAGGACAGAATTAATTGGGTGTCGTCAGCGTAGCAGTGGTATGAAAAACCATGCGGGCTAATGACTGATCTGAGCGAGTTTGTGTACAGGGAGAAGAGGAGGGGACCAAGAACAGAGCCCTGAGGGACCCCTGTAGTTAATTGACAAGGGTCGGACTTGGACCCTCTCTAAGTTACCCTGTAGGTACGGTCTTTGAGGTATGAGGTGAGGAGGGAAAGTGCAGAGCCTGAAACTCCAAGTTATTGGAGAGTGCGAAGGAGGATCTGGTTCACCGTGTCGAATGCAGCTGACAGGTCCAACAGGATGATGACAGAGGAGAGGGATGCTGCTTTGGCAGTGTGCAGTTCCTCAGTGAGAGCAATGAGAGCAGTTTCTGTGGAGTGACCTGCCTTGAAACCAGACTAGTGCGGATCCAGAAGGTTGTTCTGATGGAGATAACAGGAGAGTTGTTTAAAGACAGCGCGTTCAAGTGTTTTAGACAGGAACGGGAGGAGAGAGACAGGCCTGTAGTTTATAACATCAGACGGGTTGAGAGTGAGTTTCTTTAGGAGAGGGTTTACTCTTGCCTCCTTAAGACTATTTGGAAAGTGACCAGAAGTTAGAGAAGTGTTGATGAAATGGGTGAGAAACGATAGAATATCAGGAGCGATAGTCTGAAGGAGGTTTGAAGGGATAGGGTCCAGAGGACAGGTGGTAGGGAGGGCAGAGGTAATGAGGGTAAGAACCTCAATTGGAGAGAGGGGAAAAGGAGGTTAGTGTGTGGGTGAAAGGAGGGTCTGGTGACCCAGCGGTGAGTAAAGGTGAGTCAGAAAAAGAAGAGCGAATATCATCAACCTTTTTTTCAAAATGGTTAACAAAGTTGCTTGACAGAAGTGAGGAGGGGGGAGGGACTTTGGGAGGGTCCAAGAGGGTGGAGAAGATGTTAAATAGTTTTTTGGGATTGGAATAGGAAGATTGGATAGGGTTAGAAAGTGCTTTTTGCCTGAGAGATCGAAGCAGAGAAAGAGGAGAGGAGAGCCTGATAGGTTAGGAGGTCGTCACGGTGTTTGGATTTCCACCGTTTCCGCTCTGCTGCCCGAAGGACGGTTATATTAGCACGCAGTGCGTCATTTAGCCAGGGAGCAGGAGGGGACTGACGAGCCTGCCGAGATGTGAAAGGACAGAGAGAGTCCAGAGAGGATGAGAGAGTAGAGAGGAGAGTTTCTGCAGCAGAGTTTGGAGGTAGGAGTTGGAACGAGTCAAAGGAAGGGAGGGCTGAGAGCACCGATGAGGCAAAGGTAGAGGGGGAGAGGGAACGAAAGTTACAGCGGACAGGTGCAGGATGAGAAGAGATTAGTTCGTTATGTTTGGAAAGGGATAGAGAGAATGAAAGGAAGAAGTGATCGGATGTTTGGAGCGGGTTTACAGAGAGGTTAGAAGTAGTGCAGTTCCTTGAGAATATGAGATCAAGGACATTGCCATCTTTATGAGTTGGTGGGGATGGAGACAGTGAGAAAGCAAAGGCGGTTAACAGAGATATTAATTCGTCTATCTTCCCTGTCTGGAGGTTGAAGTCTCCGAGAAGTACAGCGGGAGGGCCAGTTTCAGGGATGTGTGAGAGGAGATGATCTAATTCCTCCAAGAAGTCCCCCAAGGTGCCTGGTGGACGGTAGAGAACAACAATGGTTAATTGTATAGGATGGGTTACTGTGACGGTGGAAGGAGTGAAGTTAGGTAGCTTGAAGAGGGAACAGCTCCATTTGGGAGAGAGCAGGAGACCAGTGCCACCTCCTCTGCCAGTGGGTCTGGGTGTATGGGAGAAGGAATATGCTGTGGAGAGAGCTGCTGGGGTGGATGTGTTGGATGGAGTAATCCAGGTCTCAGTGAGAGCAAGAAAATCCAGAGACTGCAGGGAAGCGTAGCCAGAGATGAAGTCAGCCTTAGGAACACCTGACTGGCAGTTCCACAGGCCACCTGAAACTAGATGTTGGATCTCAGTGGAGCATGTGGGATAGACGAGAGCAGGCCGGTTATATCGATTACGAGATACACGGGGCCAGTGATAATTGCGAGAGGACACATGAACAGGAATGGAGAAAATACACATGATTATAGCATGAGGGGCTAAACAACCAAATGAAATAAAACACCAGCGATACTTAGCTCAATCAAAGTAGGATTTGCCTCCTCTTCGCCACCCTCGTGACTCCAGAAGGACTCCAATATCTTTGTCGGTCTTAGAGACTCCAGCAGGACTCCAATGTCTTTGTCGGTCTTCGGCCGTCTGACGCTGAAGCTGACACTCCAGGAAATAGCTACCTAAAATGGAGCCTGATTGCTGAGTTTTCTCAGCTGTGGGGCCACGCCCCTCTAATTAGTTAACTCTCTACAGCTGATGGGCGACAGCAGAGTGGCCCTGCCTATATTGTAATGCAGGCTTGAGTGCCCGACTGAGACCTGTGTTACAGGTTCCCTTGAGCAGATCTGAGATGTAAAATCTCTCAAAAGCGCCGTTTTAGTTACAATAACTGCAGAACAATTATACAGAGTAGAATAAATGAAACAGAGAAGTCTAATTAAACAAGAATATAACTTACAGTGGTTGCTGCGTCAACAGGTAGTGTCGTCACCCGGTCGAGATGCACACTGCAAAGACTTCAGCCGACTGCCAAGTTGCACGTACGAACTGTGCACGCGTGAGTGGCAATAACTCTCCCTACCAGCAGGCGTCGGTAGTGTGTATTCGTCATTCAAAAGAGGCAACAACCGGAAGACAGAGAAGAAGAACAGACTACGTGATATTAACAAACAATAAATAGCATGCGTTACATTTCCTTCTACAGCGAGAAGCTCATGGGGCTTTCCGGAACCTGTGTCGAGAGCTGGAGTTAAATGAAATCTCAGATTTGCCTTCTTAATAGTTTGTTTGGGTCCCTCACTTCCGTTTCGCTTCTCATGCACTGATTCGCTAAACTGAACCGCCAAACGGCCTTTTACCGATAGCCTCCCGATTCAACATGTCGAATCGGCGGCGGAAGGTGTCGGCATGGCCGAAAAGACACAACGGTGCAGTACACACCAATCTGAGTAGGGCGACAGGACGCTCATCGATGGCCCGACATCTATCGACGCCAAAAATCGGCTTGGTTTGTAAGGAGCTTAAGAGGGACTTGAGTTCCCCCATATTAACGCATTACATTACTGCATTACAGTCAAATGTAATATGATTACTGTATCACGTTACTTTAACCTGTTAACCCCCAAACACTGGCCCTGAATTTATGTCCTCAGAGAGAAATCACAGCGACCCCCACCGGGTCAGAGGAACCTGGTTTTCTCTTTCTGTGGACACATGGCAGCATTTCAATCCGATTGATGGAGGTCTGAAGGGATTGATGGAGGTCTGAAGGGATTGATGGAGGTCCGAAGGGATTGATGGAGGTCTGAAGGGATTGATGGAGATCTGAAGGGATTGATGGAGGTCTGAAGGGATTGATGAAAGTCTGAAGGGATTGATGGAAGTCTGAAAGGATTGATGGAGATCTGAAGGGATTGATGGAGATCTGAAGGGATTGATGGAGGTCCGAAGGGATTGAGGGAGGTCCGAAGGGATTGATGGAAGTCTGAAGGGATTGATGGAGGTCTGAAGTGGTTTCAGCTTGACCCTGGATTGGGAGGGACCGGTAAGGATAATCCAACATCTCTTTGACCCTGAGGAGGAGAATTATGGGTAATTAGTAGCAGACTGCAGGGTTTATCAGGACTGACAATGGGAGGAACGTCTCCACATTATTCAAATAAATCAGTCAGCCCCTCATCTGTCACTTATTCACAGTAATCTCCTCTGTGGCTCCTCCAGCTGCTTTCTGTTTCAATCCTGCACAGTTCACCCCGAACAAACATACTGAAACAGTAGATTTATGTACGACATTTTTATAATATAGTTTTAATAACTCTGATGATCTTCAGACTGAAATTCTGATTCTGATGAAGAAGAAGATGAGACCGGCTGAAGACAGATGAGTCGACCGGCTCGTTATAAACTGCTAAACTCAGCTCAGGAGATAACTATAACTCAAAAGAAACATGCAGCATTTCAAAAGGAGAACTCACTACTTTATATTTAAAAGTGTATTATCTTAGACTGCAGTCTTTAAACACAAACAGACGGACACTATGTAAAGAAAAATGACGAGCTATAACAAACATATCACTATAAAGCTCCCATTTCATATATATGAATTAACTGGATTCATGGTGCAGTGCGGATTAAACAATAATGATAAAAGAAATACAGATTGAAAGCAGAAGCACTGCAGCAGCTCTCTGTATTCATAGAATACATTCATCCTGGTTCATGGGATGATCCATGGTGTGTTATTTGAGTACTCCAAAAGTAATGCAACTTGTAGTGTAACTAATTACTTTCAGCAGTGAGTAAGGCATCACTACCCCAACACTCCTCAGGATTTCAAGTGTCCGTAGAGGAATGAGAGGTTATCTCTGCAGCTTGAGTCTAACTGAAAAATAACTCTGCAGATTGCCTCCACATGTAGTTTGGGTGGTGCTCCATACATATTCAGTATCTGCAGTTATGAAACACAGTGAGAGAGATGGCAGGAAATAAGTTCCGCCATCATAGAGGATGGAGAGGATCTCTGTTTGTACATCCCCATGTGTTCTGTTGAACAGGAAGCAGTATGATAACAGCTGGATGATAAAGTGTGGGCATCATTGCTTTTTAATCACACAGTATGAAATGATCATCATGTCTAAATGATGTACCTGCTGTGGATGTATGAAGTGCTGCTGTATGATAACAATTATATAATGTTGAGATACATGCATGTATTATGTGTCCCAGCTGAATCTCACGTTAACATGTTACATCAAATATTGAATATATTTAACACACCCAGGGGTAGCTTTATTCATATAAATGAACAGACGCCAGAGTAACTCAGGAACAAGGCGGCGCTTTATGATAAATAATTAGCATGGAATTACGAACACACTTAAAGGGGATTGCACAGAGTTTCAGCTTCACATGTTTTATTTAAAATGATATACTTTACAGATCAATATTAAACTAGAAAATAAAAGAAACAATGCATTTCACCTTTAGATACTATGATCATATTACTGTATATATTTATCATCGATAATATAGAAATGATCAACCACTCCAGAATTAAGAATAATATCACAGTTGCAATATCAGTCACTGTAATCCCACTCAGTACAAAGATACAATCGTTTCTGTAAGTGTATGAGATGTCCTTGTAAGTTCCCACACTGAGTCTGCAGACAGTCATTAATAACCCGTCCTGTCATTGTCTGGCCACCACAGACCAATAGGAATCCATTATATCGAGCAGCGCCTGATTCCATTGGACAGCAGCTGTCAGAGTCCTGACAGCGACCAATCGAAAGTGAGATACAGTCTCTGCTGTCCAATACACTTCAAGGAGGATGGGGAGGGCTCTGATGGCTTATGGACTGAGTTCCTCCATCGTACCTCTGGCAAAGCTGTTATCAATATCAGTAATATCACTCGGTCTGCCTATTTCCATCTACGCAACATCAACCGCCTCCGCCCGTCCCTTAACCCTAAGAGCTCCGCCATTCTTGTTCACACCCTGGTCACTTCCCGCATTGACTACTGCAACTGGGAGGCGTGTGCAGTGGGTTGTGCGTTGGTGTTCGGACCCCACTGCAGTCAGCATGTCGTTCACCCCAAAGTGCTCCTGTGGGGATTGCCCACAGTGTTGAGTATGTAAGTCGCTTTGGATAAAAGCGTCTAACAAGTGACATGCAATGGAGTGCAACTCCCTTCTCTTTGGTCTCCCTCTCAAATCCATCCACAGACTTCAACTGGTTCAGAACCCTGCAGCCCGCATCATCACCAGAACCCCCTCCATTAACCACATCACTCCTGTTCTTCAGCAGCTTCACTGGCTCCCCGTCAAATCCTGTATCGTTTTTAAGATTCTGCTCCTCGCCTTTAAGGCCACCCATACCCTCACTCCTCTGTACCTCTCCGACCTCCTACACATCAACACACCCATCCGCACACTCAGATCTTCTGCTTCCCTCAGCCTCACTGCACCCCCCTTCCGTTTAACCACCATGGGGTCTAGAGCCTTCAGCCGCTCTGCACCCCGCCTCTGGAACTCTCTCCCACCTGACATCCGCAACTCTGACTCTCTCCCCATTTTCAAATCACGCCTCAAAACATATCTCTTCACACTCGCATATCTACCCTGATCATTATCCATCACACATCCTGTGTTTTTATTGATTTGGTTATTTGATTGATTGATGTACTGCATTGCCTTGTTTATGTCTCTTATGCTGGTGTTATCTATTGTGTATCTTGTTTTTGTGTGTTTGTACGGTGACCTTGAGAGCTTTGAAAGGCGCCTATATAAAATAAATGCATTATAATTATTATTATTATCTTCATATTATATCATATACATTACATTCAGGGATAACTGGAATATTGGTTACACAAATCTCCTGTTTATCCACTTACAGCTCATTGTTTTGTCTTGTCAACATGAGCTCATCTTCAGCCACAGAAGATTATTATATCTAAACGCTCTGAGGAACCCTTTGCATGCTTCCTCTCCTAACTGTCCAACCCTAACAGCAAACTGGATTCCAGACACAAAGTGGCTTTAGGTAAAACACATTGTAGATGCTGCATGTCTCTGAACCTTAGCAGGTACACTCAGTGCTTTCAGGAGGAATCGTACTCTGCGGATGTTACATCACCCAGATGAATTACAAGCAGAACACATTTGTAAAGGTCAGCGTTCACTGATAACACACTTTGTTCATGACGTCAGAGAGCAGACTGACCTCGGTCAATGTCAGAGAAACACTCCTGACGCAGATATATTATCACTCTGTGGAAACATCATGTACGTCTCAGCATCCAGGGTCAAACTGGGCAGGATGACATGTTACTGTGCTTTCAATGTAAATATATATATCAGTGTGTAGACTGTTGGAGCCTGTCCCTTATGATCCCCCACTTTATAATCTTTATCCCTCTTACATGATATTACATCAGATCTAATTTAGCACCTAGAAAACACACATTCTGACCTATGGTAAAGTATGGCCTTATCACCTTACACTTCGGGACTGGAGATATGCTTAAGGGAGCAGCTTGTGGAACCGAAGAGGAGGGAGTATTCATCTAAAAGAAAGTTTAAAAGCACTTTTAATTTCACTTTTCAGTTCCACGTTAAAGTCAGTGTCTGCTAAATGTATCTCAGCTTGTTTCTCTAATAACTTCAGATACAGATGTCCCATCACTCAAATACTTCGTACCTTTAAAATATAGAGTTTAAAAGCAGTGATTGGAAAAAAGCTGTTGGTAAAGATATGGCTGCAAAACTGGATTAAAGTCAGTTGATGACGTCTTCTAGACTCAGATATCATGCCATACTCTGTAACACATACAAAGCAGCCCATAAACAATCCCAAAAAAATTCAAATAATATTTCTGAAATGTGGGAACAGTGTGAGGTTTGAGTGACTTCCTGTTGAATCAGCTGAGCTTCTCTGTAGAACATCTTCCTATCAGACATTGGCTTAATCCCTCACACACCTCCTGGGACAACACAGGACATAAAGACACACGCACACACATGCGCACACACGCACACATACATATACACACACACACACACATGAACACACACATGCATACACGCACACACACATATACACACACACACATGCACACACACGCACACACACACATATACACACACATGAACACACATACACACATGCACACACACATGCACACATGCACACACACACACATATACACACACACATGCACACACACACATGCACACACACATGCGCACACACACACACACACATATATACACACACATGCACACACACACACACATACACATACACGCACACACATACACACACATACAAACACACACACATACACACACATGCACACACACGCACACACACATATATACACACACACACACACCTTCATTCTCCCTGGCTGGCAGAGCGGTGTGTGTTGGCTTTCTGTAAATGTCAAAAGGAGTGTGCCGGCACCTGCTGATTACATTTATCAACATAGAGACGCTCTGCTTCGACACTGAATACTAACCACAGAGGAAAGACTGTGACATTGAACTGTGCGACCGTGTGTGTGTGTGTGTGTGTGTCCGTACACCTTGCTGTGTATGTTTGCTTAGTCTGTCCCTGTGTGTGCGTTGTCGCCTGCAGTGTATCTGAATGTGAACGAAAATGATGAAAGAAGGAAACACTCAGCGGTGTTTATCTGCAGTCCTGAGACTCCTGATAGAGCTGGCTGCAAGACAACACACACACACATACACACACACACACACACACACACACACACGGACACACACACCATGATGAAGCTAATCTCAAAAATTGAAAAAGCATTGAGATATAATCTCATTTGCAATGCTGACCTGGCCAAGAAGGCAGCAACGTTACACATTATTACACAGAACACAAACATATAAAATACAGAGAACACAACTAAGAAAACAAAAGACAAAAAAGCAGTCTCTACATTGAGCACATTAGGACAGTAAGAAAGGTGCACTACTTATCACTGCAAGAGCAGCTGGTGGTAAGGACTTCAGACAACTTCCATCTAAAACATGCTATAGAGACAAGTGCCCTCAGTTTGAGGCGTGATTGAAGGTCGTTCCAAGACCAAGGACCATCATAAAGAAGACTCCTTTTCCCAGCCTCAGTCCGCACAGCAGGAACCTGGACCCGTATCCAGGAACCTGGACCCGTATCCAGGCACATGGACCCGTATCCAGGCACCTGGACCCGTATCCAGGCACCTGGACCCGTATCCAGGCTCTGGATCTGAGGTTGTAAGATTCACAAACTGGAGCAAATCTGGCACATATGTAGAGTGGAAGATTACCTAAAATGGCTTTATACATGAATAAAAACCAATGCTGCATCCTGCGCATAGTAAGTGAGGACCATCCAGTCAGGCTGTACAGTTTGCAATGATGAGTCCTATAGGGTGCATCTGATATATAACGCAGTGCAGCGTGGGAGAGTGGGTCAAGTTTGGCCAACACAGTGGGACAGGCAAATCTATAAATGGTATTACCGGGAATAAGCCAGAGACCAACCTTTTACTGGATGAAGAGACCAACCTTTTACTGGATGAAGTTGAAAAACAACTTTTAAGTCTGTAAAAGAAACCAAGAGTGAATTGCTAAGTAAAGCCACAGCGGTCACACTGTGTTAAAACACCACTGGCTTCAGCAGAGGTCATGTTCCCTCTGGTAAATCATAACCATCATGCATTGTCCTAGTTAGCATTTAGCCACCAGATGTAAATATGAATTATAACAAATAAGAAATCAAAATCATTATAAAAACGCACCATCAGTAAAGCTGTGTCTCTTTTTGAGCTTGATGCTCAATTTGAGTCTGATCCGTCTCCATGTGGAAATAAAAGAACAATGGTTTAATAGTACACATCTAAAATGTCAGGCTTGGGACGATTGAACCAGATCCACAACAATAATAACTGGAACTGAAACACAGGATACAATATGTGAAGTGTCCAAGATGGTCGTAAAGTTGCAGGAAGAAGAATACATTCCCATTTACTCTCAGGAATATTACAATATGACCAACGAGGTGTAATGGGGTAGGAAAGAGACACTGGAGATTAGGAAGTCATCAGATGAAGGTTCATTGGAAGTGAATTGATTGATCAGTAACGACGCTCACAGATTCTGATCCACACATGTACCTCTCACGAAGCAGATATCAGGTCCAGGTGTCAACATGTGGATTATCCTTTCTATCAAACATCTGTCTGTGTGTGTCGGCTGTTTGTTTTCCATCGATATGCAAAGTGCTGCTGTACGCCGCCTCTCACTGCTCTGACTGCAGAGGACAGAGGATGTGTGTATGGTATAAAGACAGCTCTATACACTGTGTGTAAGATGGGGACACCCCACAACAATACATGACAGAGATCAGTTTGATTAGCATGAAGAACAAATGTATAGGAGATCAAGAGAAACCATGATGTATATAACCAGAGGATTCATCAGTATATATATATATATATATATATATATATATATATATATATATATATATATACAGGGTTGGGTTGTAACGGAATACATGTAACGGCGTTACGTAATCAGAATCCACAAATCAAGTAACTGTATTCAGATCGCGTTAAATTTTAAAAACGAGTAATCTGATTACAGTTACTTTCATAAACCTGAAGTGAATACATTTTGGATTACTTATTGGAATTATTGGTGGAAAGATTTCCTCATAACATTTAATATTCATTACTAAAGGAACAGCAGAATCATCACAGCGCACAAAACCTATTACCGCCGCAGATTTAAATCGCGCGTCTGT
This sequence comes from Harpagifer antarcticus, assembly GCA_902827135.1. Lineage (NCBI taxonomy): Eukaryota > Metazoa > Chordata > Actinopteri > Perciformes > Harpagiferidae > Harpagifer > Harpagifer antarcticus. The sequence continues at coordinate 28,459 of CADEHL010000040.1, forward strand.
GTGTGTGTGTGTGTGGTTAAAACACATCAGCCTGCGGTCGCTCTTTAGCCTAATGATTCTGAAGGTAAACACAGTGAAGGCAGTGCGTGAAAGGCACTGCTCAGAGGCTGAGTTAACCCTCCCGCTGCCTCCTGGTGCTGCAGAGATGTCATGAAGTGAAGGAGGTGTTCCTTCTATCAAGCAGCTGTGGGCAGCAGATACTGAGAGTCACGGACATGAATTCATAGATCAAGGCAGACTGGTGCACACACTCTCCTGTTTTGCCAATCCGGTGCTTAAACAAATATAGCTCTACACCTCTGGCCGACATGTCCTTAAAATGAAGTCCGAGTTCGACATTTTAATCATGTCCTGCCGACACTGGCAGGACAGAAGGCGACACGCCCGTTCTAAGCCGTGTCCCTCACTCCTCACATCCCAAGCTGCATCCCCAGAAAGTGTATTATGTTGTTGCATCGTTTCAGATGTGATGTTTCAGTTGTGCTCTTGATACGCCATTAAAACAGTAAAAACACGCTCAGTTTCCTTTTGCTTTGTGTGTCTCTTGTTCACCAAAACATTCCATCTGTGAAGGAAAAAGAAAGTAATCCAAAAGTAATCTAAAAGTAATCTGATTACTTTTTTAAGACACGTAACTGTATTCGGATTAATTTCAGAGCATGTAATCAGTAATCAGTAACTGATTACATTTACAAAGTAACCCTCCTAACCCTGTATATATATATATATATATATATATATATATATATATATATATATATATATATATATAATACATGATAATATATGTTTCTCTGTCCTCTGATGAGACATCTCTACTCTCTGTCCTCTGATGAGACGTCTCTCCTCTCTGTCCTCTGATGAGACATCTCTCCTCTCTGTCCTCGGATGAGACATCTCTCCTCTCTGTCCTCTGATGAGACGTAGCTCCTCTCTGTCCTCTGATGAGACATCTGTCCTCTGATGAGACATCTCTGCTCTCTGTCCTCTGATGAGACGTCTCTACTCTCTGTCCTCTGATGAGACATCTCTACTCTCTGTCTTCTGATGAGACATCTCTCCTCTCTGTCCTCTGATGAGACGTCTCTCCTCTCTGTCCTCTGATGAGATATCTCTCCTCTCTGTCCTCTGATGAGACGTCGCTCCTCTCTGTCCTCTGATGAGACATCTGTCCTCTGATGAGACATCTCTCCTCTCTGTCCTCTGATGAGACATCTCTACTCTCTGTCCTCTGATGAGACATCTCTACTCTCTGTCTTCTGATGAGACATCTCTCCTCTCTGTCCTCTGATGAGACGTCTCTCCTCTCGGTCCTCTGATGAGACATCTGTCCTCTGATGAGACATCTCTCCTCTCTGCCCTCTGATGAGACGTCTCTCCTCTCTGTCCTCTGATGAGACATCTCCTCTCTGTCCTCTGATGAGACATATCCTCTCTAAAGAAATACGAAGTCATTCTTGTTTCAAGAAAGCCCCCCTTCTCCTGGAATGTCTGACAGTTCCAGCCGGGGTGTCTGTGAGAGTTTCCCCCCCCCATTCTCTCTCCTGTTTGCTCTCTTTTTACATGACATTACATTTAGCTGACGCTTTTATCCAAAGCGACTTACAATAAGTGCATACGACCAGAAAGACACAGCCCTGAAGAAAACAGAATCAAAAAGTACATCAGGTTTCATAGAGCCAAACATTTCAAGTGCTACTCAGCTGGCTTTAGATAAGCCAGTCCTTTGTTAGTATATAAGTGCCTTGTTAGTAATTCTATGGCTCGAGGTGGAGTCGAAAGAGATGAGTTTTCAGTCTGGAAGGTGTGTAAGCTTTCTGCTGTCCTGATGTCAATGGGGAGCTCATTCCACCATCTTGGAGCCAGGATAGCAAACCCACGTGTTTTTGCTGATGGGAACTTGGGTCCCCCTCGCAGCGAGGGTGCAGCGAGTCGTTTGGCTGATGCAGAGCGTAGTGCACGCGCTGGGGTGTACGGTTTAACCATGTCCTGGATGTAGGAAGGGCCAGATCCATTCGCAGCATGGTATGCAAGTACCAGTGTCTTAAAGTGGATTCTAGCAGTTACCGGGAGCCAGTGAAGGGAGCGGAGGAGCGGAGTGGTGTGGGAACATTTTGGAAGGTTGAAGACCAGACGAGCCGCTGCATTCTGGATGAGCTGCAGAGTTCGGATGGCACATGCAGGTAGACCAGCCAGGAGGGAGTTGCAGTAGTATAGGCGTGAGGTGACGAGAGCCTGGACCAGAACCTGGGTGGCTTTCTGGGTCAGCTGGGGACGAATCTTCCTGATGTTGTACAGCGTATATCTGCAGCAACGGGTTGTAGCAGCGATGTTTGCAGTGAAGGACAGGTTGTTATCTAGGATTACTCCCAGATTCCTTGCAGTCTGAGTCGGGGAAACAACAGAGGTGCCGATGTTGATCGTCAGGTTAAGACTGGGACAATCTTTTTCCGGAAGGAAAAGCAGTTCAGTCTTAATAATAATAATAATAACTTGAATTTATATAGCGCCTTTCAAGGGACCCAAGGTCGCTTTACAAGTAATAGGCAAAAAACAAACATAACAAAACAAAAGGCAGACAGACAAAACAACAGATCGATTTAGGGGCCGAAAGCCTTGGCAAACAGATGGGTCTTGAGGGCCCCTTTGAAGGCATCGAGTGTGGGGATGTTGCGAATCTCCGCAGGGAGAGCGTTCCAGAGGGTGGGGGCTGCCACGCTGAAGGCTCTGTCCCCGAAGGTTCGCAGTTTGGTGCGGGGGGTGGTAAGCAGGCCGGAGTCTGAGGACCGCAGGTTCCGGGGTGGGGCATGTGGGTGAAGGATGACCGATAGGTACTGGGGGGCAAGGGCATGGAGGGACTTGTAGGTAAGGAGGAGGATTTTGTAGGTGATGCGGGACTTGACCGGCAACCAGTGTAGGTGGATGAGGGTGGGAGTGATGTGCTGCCACGGCTTTGTGTGTGTGAGGACCCTAGCAGCACAGTTTTGGACATACTGGAGCCTGTCCAGGGTTTTGTTGGGAACCCCGAACAGGACACCATTGCAGTAGTCCAAGCGTGTGGTGACAAATGCATGCACCAGGGTTTCGGCAACCGACTCCGAGAGTGACGGTCGGAGTCTGGCAATGTTCCTCAGGTGGAAAAATGCCGACTTGGTCACAGACTTGACGTGGGAATGGAAGGAAAGGGTGGAATCAAGGATGACACCCAGGTTGCGGGCTTCAGGAGATGGGGAGATGGAGCAGCCGTCAACCTCAAGGACGAAGTCACCAACCTTCTGGAGCAGGGCCTTGGGTGCCACAACCATGAGCTCTGTTTTCCTGCTGTTCAGTTTGAGATAGTTGGAAGACATCCATGTTTTGATGTCATGCAGGCAGTTGATGAGAGACTGAGGGGGGAGCTGGGAGGATGGAGTGGTGCTGAGATACAATTGGGTATCATCAGCGTAGCAGTGGAAATTGAGTCCATGATGTCGGATGATCTGACCGAGGGGGAGCATGTAAATGGTGAACAGGAGGGGGCCAAGCACAGAGCCCTGGGGTACACCGTGGTGGACTGGGGCCGGGGGGTGAGTTTGAGCCACTGATGGAGACAAACTGTTTCCTGTTGTGAAGGTAGGAAGTCAACCAGGACAGCGCTGTGCCAGTGACACCCAGGAGGTCTGAGAGGCGGGTGAGGAGGATGTTGTGAGAGATGGTGTCAAATGCTGCAGAGAGGTCCAGGAGGATGAGGATGCTGAGGCTGCCAGAGTCAGCAGCAATGAGGAGATCGTTGGTGATCTTGATGAGGGCGGTCTCAGTGCTGTGTTGCTGTCTGAAGCCGGATTGGAAGGGCTCATAGAGCTCATGGTTGGACATGTACAGATGGAGTTGGCCGGCGACCACTCTTTCCAGAGTTTTGCTGAGGAAGGGAAGGTTGGAGATCGGCCGGTGGTTCTGGAGGTCATCGGGGTCCAGGCCAGGTTTTTTGAGTATGGGGGTGACTGAGGCCAGTTTGAAGCTGGTGGGGACTATACCAGAAGCCAGAGAAGCGTTGATGATGACCACCATGTAGGGACAGAGGGTGGGTAGGCAGTCCTTGACCAGGGCTGTGGGCATGGGGTCCAGGGAGCAGGTGGAGGTCTTGGCCGAGCTGACCAGTTTGGCCACTTGGAGAGCATCCACAGGGGAGAAGGAGGAGAGGTTGGAGTGGGAGAGGCGCGGCGCTTGGGGTGCGTTACCAGGTGGCTGAGGTGCAGGTAGGGGGGAAGGGCCAGTCACCAGGAGCTGCTGATGGATGGCCTCGACTTTCGCCTGGAAGAAGTCGAGGAATTTGGAGCATAGATCGGGAGCCCCTGAGGGCTGGGGGGCATCAGGGGGCCGTAATAGGCGGTTGATGGTGGAGAACAGTCTTCTGGGGTTGCTTTGCTGAGCACCAATGAGACAGGAGTAGTAGTGAGTCTTGGCATGTCTTGTCAAGGTTGAGCTTGAGGTGATGAGCAGACATCCACTGAGAGATGTCAGCTAGACAAGCAGAGATGCGTGCGACGACCTGGGTCTCTGAGCGGGGAAAGGACAGAATTAATTGGGTGTCGTCAGCATAGCAGTGGTATGAAAAACCATGCGGGCTAATGACCGATCCGAGCGAGTTTGTGTACAGGGAGAAGAGGAGGGGTCCAAGAACAGAGCCCTGAGGGACCCCTGTAGATAATTGACAAGGGTCGGACTCGGACCCTCTCCAAGTTACCCTGTAGGTACGGTCTTTGAGGTATGAGGTGAGGAGGGAAAGTGCAGAGCTTGAAACTCCAAGTTCTTGGAGAGTGCGAAGGAGGATCTGATGGTTCACCGTGTCAAATGCAGCTGACAGGTCCAACATGATGATGACAGAGGAGAGGGATGCTGCTTTGGCAGTGTGCAGTTCCTCAGTGACAGCAAGGAGGGACGTTTCTGTGGAGTGACCTGCCTTGAAACCAGACTGGTGCGGATCCAGAAGGTTGTTCTGATGGAGATAACAAGAGAGTTGTTTAAAGACAGCGCGTTCAAGTGTTTTAGACAGGAACGGGAGGCATTCTTTAATGCCTGAAGAAAAAGGAGGGAATTTAAAACAGGGAGTGAAAGATCAACGTGTGATCTGAAGTTGGAGTGAATCACATTGAAAATGAATAGATCAAGGTGTGATTTGAGGTGGTAGATATTGAAATAAATAAGAAACTATAATTTGTTGTTTTTAAGCATAATTTTTGAGGGATACAGTTACGTCACATTGTGGTTTTTATGAGAAGTTTTGAGAACTGCTTGTTACTTTTGCATTGCATTGTGAATTTTGTTGTATTTGTCATTAACTGAGAATTGTACTTAATTATATTTCAGAGGAACTTAGTTGCATACAGTAACGTTGAGGGAAAGTAAAAAGAGGTTTACTGAGTATATGAAGTACATGCAGGTTAAGGTTCCATTCAAATGAAATATAATAGTGGATTATTCCACCTAGATTAGACGTAGAAAGAGGAGAATTTGTTTAACATTAGATAACAAACTCACTGTAAGAAATATATCTTGTAATGTTATTTAGGAGTTGTAGTGATCATACAACAGTGAGATAGGAAACTGAAAACGCAAACAATTCACCACAATTAGGTTTTGTAAGTTTGTTAGTCAGAGGGAAGCTGTAAATGTTTAAACATTACAGAGGTGCTGCACGAGGCTAAAAGCCATCTCACACGGTTTGATAACACAGGGAGGTGATTGATGAGAGAAGCTTGTGGACGGGAGCAGGCAGCTGCAGGGCCCAGAGAGAGAGAGAGACAAGGAACTATGATAAAATGATAGGAGATGAGCTAAACTATAATGTACCCACACGCATGTGGTTTCTTTGTCACAGTTCATTTTAAAGTCAGCCACCTCATGGCTAGATCTCATCTCTGAGAGTCCATTGTGTTAATGATTAAGAGGTCCTTTTGTTCTTCAGGCCACATGTTAGGGATGATCAGCATCCAATTTATTTGACCCCATGAGGTCAAGAGTCATTCTGTTAGACCACAATCTTGTGTAAGACAAATCATTGTTCTTTTGTCACATTTTGAATTACATAAGATTTCATTTTGCTAAATCTATATATCTATAAATGTTGTAGTTGGAGTTTGGTGTTTTCTAACGACATAGGCCTACACTTGGGTCAAATGACATTACTGTGATCTGATTAGTGTGCTCTGCAGGTCAACTATTGTTCTAGGTAACGGTGGGATTTAAAATATTGGCGAAAGTATGGAGGGGTTCTTTCATAGTGTGTGAAATATGCGATGCTGGAAACATGTAGGTGTTGAAAAACTTAGTTTGGGTAAATATGTCACAATGGATGAAACGATTATTAGAGGGAGTTTTTGTAATATCATTAGTAGACATTAATGGTGTTGTTTAAGATGGCAGTTAACAACTAAGACAGATAGTATGATTAGAAAAGGATCGAGTGGAAAGGGTTGGATTTATTTAACCTCAGTGTGCTAGAATTTCTATAGGTAATGCGTCCCGAGACCTGGACTCTCTCTCTCTGCCTGTCAGACGGCTAAGACCCCGATCCGCCGGAGAAAACAAAGGCCTATCTCAACCAGGAGACTCCTCCTTCTCCATAGACCAGACAGAGAATCAGAGCTGAACCAACAACAACAATAAGAACTGCAGCCAGAACTATCTCCACCTGTGGCATCCAGAACCAAACAGCTTGCTGACAGGCAGAGATCTACTCTCATCAGTCCCTCAGGCAGGGCATGAAGTTCCAAGCTGAGCCACGAGATTTGGCACAAGGCCAAAGTGTGGGACATGAGAGCAGAATCCGCCCTCCATAAAGCAGCAGAGAGACTGTAAAGGAGGAGATGAAATGCAAAGCAGTTCAAGAACCGTGGCATGATGGGGGCTGCAGATATAGCTGGGCAGATGGCTGCCTCAAAGAGTTACAGCAAGCTGATGGACAAAGGAGGAGGAGTCAGAGGAGTTGGTCGAGCAGAATGTGAGGTGGCCAGGGTCAAGGCTTGAGATAAACCAGAGGAGAGGGGAAGGGAATCAACGGGAATGAGTGAGTTTACACATAAACACACTTATTATAAACGCACATTTAAAGAACTTGAATTGACTTGATAAATAAGTGAAGATAAAAAGTTCTATTAACCATGAATTAATCAATTGGTAAATTAAAAATAGCGGTAAAGAGGAAACTATTAAAGTGAAGTGAAAAATCATCCTAAAACACACTGAGGGATAAAGGGGGAGACATGACAGAGTAGAACCATATGCTTCAATCTTTTCATCATGTTAACAAATTATTCTTCAAGAGATTTTTATTCACCTGTGAATAAAGTATCTAATTTGTTACAATGTGGATCACCATTAAAAGGATAATTTTAGGAACCACTCTATAAGACAAATCAGGATAAGGTTAAAGGGAGAGCTGGTGCCAAGCCAAATATAATTCCAATCTATAAAGTATTGATTTCACCATTGTGCCATAGTTATTACCATAGGAGGGTTTTCAGATGGACATGCGAAATGACTTCTGTTTTTAAATCCTTAATAAAGGAAGGAGTAATTGTTGCATGTTCGGACACCCGGGGTTCCACACACTGCTAAAGAATTTAACATTGTTTTTAAGTAGACCAGAATTGAAGATAAATGAGTATGGTGACCTGTGGGGTGCAGAGCTACACAGGTCCTAGTAATGGTTTGACTCAAGATAATAATTATATGCACAAGTTTCTGAAATAGATCTATTAGACATTTTAATATAGATTAGGTGTAAATAAACTGCAGTAGTATTACTATAAGGAAGTGACATTTTTAGGCTAACACTTTTCAGGGAATGTGGGGAACAGCTGTTCCGATGAAAAGTTAGAGATATCTGGAAAATTATTGTTGTAATCGTGAATTAATTAATGATGGCGCTCCATATATATAGATTTTTGTAGACAAAGGATACTGGCCTATGCTGAAATATCAAAGTCTCTGCAGAGCACACACATGGCCAAAAAGACTGAGACCAACTGACCTTTGACCCTGACCGACAGTGTAACTTGAGAAAGGCACTGTCAATGACTGACTCTGGCGTGAACCTGACCAAGACTTTACATCCTGACAGTGTGAGTGTGAATGTGAGTGTATGTCAGGTAACACTGATGCAGAATCAGTGGCCAAGGGGCTACTGTGAGAGATGTAATTCCAGAATGGAATACTGAAGAAGTTGACCTGTGAGTAATGTTTCAACAGGTATTAAAGTAACTGAGGTTTGAAATGTACAAAGAACATATTACAGTTTAAGTTAAAACATAGTAATGTAATGAGACAGAATTTAATTTAGACAACATCATGTAACTAGCCTGGTAAAGAAGTAAAAGCCATAGACTTTATTGTTTAGGTCATTATGGGGATATATATTTCATCTAAATTCATAATAGAAAGACATTTGACAGTACATACAATGTTGGGAGACGGACACAGTAGAAAAGAATGACGGGGGTTAGGTTTCAAAATGCCTTGTGTAAATGTATCTCTTGAGAATGAGATAAAAAGGGGGACTTGAAGGTTTGAAGTGAAAAGTTAATACAGCGTATTTTTGCTAGATTCATCTTAATGTCCCCTGTCACTAGATGGGGGAGGGGAGCAGGGAGGGAAGTTGGAAGAATGTGTGTGTGTGAAAGCAAAAGAATGAGACAGCGAACACCAGATGTGGTTGTTTTGCTTCAAACGAAGGGACTGTTTCCGGGTCATCTCGGCTGGCGCGTGCTGATTCGCTGCGACACGCCATCTTTTTACATCTCCCAATGAGATGACCTGACCCAGCTCCTCCCGTGTTTTGTAGTATATAAGCTTGTTTTGTATTTGGGTTTGTTCTCTCTTCCTCCTGCTGCCAAGACGAAGTAAGTAAGATTTCCCAGCGGGAGGAACCAGGGCCGGGGTAATCCGGATTATTTCGTGATGTTGTGTTATTGTGTCTTTTGCCATTAAATCAGCATATTTGTTATAACCTTACCAATGGTTGCTGTGAATTCTTCCTCTGTTAATCTGACCCATTCACAAAAGGACGCGCAGAGGCAGAAGGGGGATTTAGAGGCCCTGCCAAAGAATGACCTCTGCTACAACATAACACAGAGAGTTGCAAGCAGCTATTGTCTGAGATGGCATGATGTAGTATTGTTAGATGTGCCAAGAGCAAGGACTGTCTTAGGTGAGACAGCTTTTATGTGCAGCTCCACTTGCTTGGAACAATCTTCAGCAAGAATTGAAACTGAGCAATCTCATTCCTCTGCATGTTTTTAAAGCTAGGCTAAATGAAATGCTCGTTGATACTATGGGCACTTGTAAATGTCTATAACTATGTAAATGTATCCTGTAAATATAATGTATAATGTCCTTTATTGTTTTATGTTTCATGTGGAACCTATATGCTGCAGGTCTCCCTTGAAAAAGAGATCTATGATCTCAATGGGACCAATCTCATTAAATAAAGGTTTGAAATGAACACCTGTGTCATGTGACCAGACCAGAATAACACCTGTGTCATGTGACCAGACTAGAATAACACCTGTGTCATGTGACCAGACTAGAATAACACCTGTGTCATGTGACCAGACTAGAATAACACCTGTGTCATGTGACCAGACTAGAATAACACCTGTGTCATGTGACCAGACTAGAATAACACCTGTGTCATGTGACCAGACCAGAATAACACCTGTGTCATGTGACCAGACTAGAATAACACCTGTGTCATGTGACCAGACTAGAATAACACCTGTGTCATGTGACCAGACTAGAATAACACCTGTGTCATGTGACCAGACCAGAATAACACCTGTGTCATGTGACCAGACTAGAATAACACCTGTGTCATGTGACCAGACCAGAATAACACCTGTGTCATGTGACCAGACTAGAATAACACCTGTGTCATGTGACCAGACTAGAATAACACCTGTGTCATGTGACCAGACCAGAATAACACCTGTCATGTGACCAAACCAGAATAACACCTGTCATGTGACCAAACCAGAATAATACCTGTCATGTGACCAAAGCAGAATAATACCTGTCATGTGACAAGACCAGAATAACACCTGTCATGTGACCAAACCAGAATAACACCTGTCATGTGACCAAACCAGAATAACACCTGTCATGTGACCAAACCAGAATAATACCTGTCATGTGACCAGACCAGAATAACACCTGTCATGTGACCAAACCAGAATAACACCTGTCATGTGACCAAACCAGAATAACACCTGTTATGTGACCAAACCAGAATAACACCTGTCATGTGACCAGACCAGAATAACACCTGTCATGTGACCAAACCAGAATAACACCTGTCATGTGACCAGACCAGAGACCAGAATAACACCTGTTATGTGACCAAACCAGAATAACACCTGTTATGTGACCAGTCCAGAGATCAGAATAATACCAGTGTCATGTGACCAGACTAGAATAACACCAGTGTCATGTGACCAGACTAGAATAACACCTGTGTCATGTGACCAGACTAGAATAACACCTGTGTCATGTGAAATGTATGTTGATTTTGTGTATGCATGTATATATAAGTGTTTATATCTTATGCATTTATATTCTTCAGACAGTGAGAAACAGCCTGGTTTGAACCACAGAGAAATACTTTGAAACCTATCCTGAGATCCTTTAACCTCATCATTGCACCATTCTTTTATCCCTTTTATTAATGATAATTTGTTTGTTTTTAATGATTATGTGCTAATGCCTATGTAAAGCACTTTGAAATGCATTGGTGTCTTAAAATATGATATACAAATAAACTAACCTTAACCTTGAATAGCTTATTACTATAAAGAACACTTTAAAGTGTCTCAGAATAAGATTGAATGAGACGTGTTGCTTTAACCTGTTGACCTCTGAGGTGATCTGTCGGTGGACTGGATATTTGAAGAGCGTCACATTGATCTCAATCAGACCCAGATCAATCCTCCATACTCTCTGTCTTCACTCCACATCTAGCCACAGCTCAGGAACACATTCATCATGAAGAATTAAACCAGGAGTGAATGATCACACAGCTGGACATCCATTGGATCCTCTGAGGAGTCGATGATCTGCATGTGAGGAGGACAGAGGGAGAGGGAGCCGGTCATCCAGGATATCCTTACTGAAGGTCTGCTGGGGTTTAACCTATGAATGTCTGAGACACTCTGATCCATCTCAGAGAGTCAAAACCATCAGAAACATCCTCCATTAACCTCAGTCTGTCGTTCACCATCAGCTGTTTCCATGACTGAATACATGAGAGCAACCCATCCGGTACTTACCAGTGTTTCCTAAAGGAGGAAACAGAGGACGTGATGAAGCTCCTCTTCATCCTCTGGAGATCAGCTGTGATCAGGCTGCAGATCAGAGGAAGACAGGTAGAGACATTCTGGAGGAGAACCCCAACAGAACCAGGCAGTGAACTCAGAAATGAAGAAGGTGGATCTGTGTTATCGTACCAGTTGGTTTTATTATGACAATGCACACTCGATAAGCAAAAAGCCTTGGCATCCTGCATAGACCAGCGACCTTGTGTCAGTGGTGTCGGACTGCGCCTTACATTATTATTGCAAAGGGTCTCTTTCTGATGAAATCATTAGCAAACATAAGGACATAAAAATAAACTTTGTGATTACATAAAATATGGGTCATTCCATCTTTGTATAATGGGGGGGATACATGGCAATATGCAAACTCACACACAGTAAAATAAAACACTTGAAATATGTGACCCAAGGAAACAAAGTGTACATAACTGAATCATAGTTTAACTTCTAGGCTAAAATTTTACAAATCACTGAAGACTAATCATTCATTTTATTTTAATAATCAAACAGTTTGAGGCTGTATCAAAAACTTGGTAAAAAATGAGAAGGAGATTGACCGTTTTTAGGAGAGCCAATTTCTGGACAGGTCTTTGAACCTCTCGGAGACACAAACCCCACCTCTGACTGGGAGAATAACTGGCTGGTTACGTACAAAAATAACTATCCCTGGACGAAAATAAACTGGAGGGGTCCTTTTCCTGTCCTGTGTTTGTAGAAAAGGGCGGACATGGCATTGCTGTGAACCTTGGCTAAATCTGTCTCCAGATCCAAGTCTCTTTGTGGACATCTGCATACAGCTTTACATTAAGCATCCAGACTCAGCCTGAACACGTTATTAGAATAATCTCTTTCATGATAAAAAAAACAGTAGTTTATTAATAGTTTATTGACCCCAGCCAGAGGGGATAAAGACATCTCATATTTCCTCCAATGGACAGCAGTTCATCTATATTTATCTGGAACAGGAAAAAGATCTCCTGCAGGTCATTTCAGTGAGGCAGCCCTTTTCTTTCACCACCAAAAAATATAACACGATCAATCTTCCAGATATACAGTGAATTCAAACCAATAAACAAACAAATGATTTATTATTCATCTCTAAATCCTTTTTAGGCTACCTTGTTATTCTCCTCTTTACCAGACATTGTGAAAAAGGATAGAACTGGTGTTAGAAGGCAAACCGTATTGAATCTGAATCAACACAAGCACTCATTCACACACACACACACACACACTCACACTCACACACACACACTCACACTCACACACACACACACACACACACACACACTCACACTCACACACACACACACACACACACACACAGTCTGCAGGCTGATGTGAGATCCGTCGTGTGATTTTGTTATTCAGAGGATCTCACTCTTTATTAAAAAGCCGGATTGATGCCTAAAGGTCTGATGGCAGATTGCTGTCTTTTCGTATTATTAAAAAGCAAGACCGAGAAGACTTGTTAGCAAACACTTCAGTCAAGAAAAAAAGATAATAACCTCGGGGTAATGATGAAAAACTGAATAAAATCCGGTATTTAAAATGAGCAAAAATGAATGCTGGGATGGGAGAGCACCGCTCCCAATCGCCGCTCCTGACCGACAAGTCGGCCGGAAAGACGGCGGGTCGAGATTTTGTTTGTCTTTAGGCCACTGTAGTAGCTGGTCTACCACTGGATCAGTAGTCCCTCCCAGCTGATTCAACCAATCCCATTGTCTACTGTTAAACCCCACCCACCTCATGACGCCCCATCCCAAACCAGACTCCCCTGTAGCTGTTTTGTACTTTAGCACCTCTTGTCATCCCTCCCTGTAAAAGTCCAGACAGACAAACACCAGAATGGAAACCGTCACAGTTCCTCAGGTGTCCTCTCCCTCCATCCAGCGAGGGGAGGGTGGAGCAAGTCTTAAGGAGGTACGTATGGGGGTGGAGATCTGTAGGGGGTCATGTTCTTGGGACGGGAGCCCTTGCCGTCCATGGGAGTGGTGAAGGGGGGCGGCGGCTGGTAGGGAGGCGCGTTGGGGTCCTCGTCCCGCAGGGCGGTGTACTCCCCCAGCAGCTCCTGGTTCAGTGGGGTGGTCTCCGGCGTGGCCATGTTGGGATACTCCGGAGGGGGCAGTGGGGGTTTCTCTTCCTGCAGTATCAGGGGCATACTGGAAGAGGGAGGCGGCTTAGAGTCATCCAGTTCATCAGCGAAGATGATGGGCACGCCCTTCTTGATGAAGGTGGCCTGATCCTCGATGGTCAGCTTGCCCTTCCTCTTCTTCCTGTAGCAGATCATGGCGATGATGCCTGCGATCAACAGGATGGCTGCCACCACTACGGCGGGGATGACGGTGTGCAGATAAACGTCATCGGTGCTCTGCCGGCCCGTTCCCAGAGCCGGAGTGACTGCAGGGGGTTCTGGGATATTGATCTCTCCGGGTGGGATAAAGGAGAAAGTCCTGCAGCTTGCCCGTCCCTTCACCTGGACGTCCAGAGGTCTGAACTCAGGATCCATGGAGTACCTGAAAGTCTGGGAGGGTTTTCCGTCAGCACTGGCCAGCGTCCTACTCAGGATGGCTATCTGCTCCTTTGGACAGGGGTTCTGAGGGAGGCTGGTGTTCGTCCACTCCACCACGATGGACCCTTTGGTGATGTTTCGGAGACTAACTGTGCTGCTGTTGCGATCTCCCAGTGCATAGGCCAGCTTCTTGACCAGGAGGATCTTCTTGTGGAGGTCGTTTGTTATTGAACGCGGCTCACCTTCGAACCGGGCCGTGAAGATGACAGGGGATTTATCAATGACAGGCCAGCGGTTCACACGCACCTCAAACGCATCAATAGCATTCAGGCTGCCTTTGTCCGTTGCCTGCATGAAATACTCGTGTTTGCCCACATGCTGGGCATCAGGCAGCCCGTACAGGAGTTGACTGGTGGTGTTGAACTGGATCCAGGAGGTCTCCCCAACCACCTCGTTGTGTTTCTGTCTCAGAGTTAGACGCAGCTTGTCAGTTGTCCCATCCTCTTTGTCAAAGAATGTATCCGACGGGATCTTGACTTCGAAGTAGGTTCCCACCAAAGCATTGACCTGGTCGATGGGGTTACGCAGGACGGGCTTCTCGTTGGCTGGGTCTGGGATCAGGACCCCCGGGGAGGGTGTTGTACGCCTTGGCGGCTTCGCTGTGGTGGTCTTTGGCTCCCTGGGTGAGGGTGTGGATTTGGGTCTCCTTGGTTTCTTAGTAGGTTTTCTTGTAGGTATGGGTGGGGTCACAGTCGCCTCTACATACGTAGGCCTGGTCATGGTGGGCTGGATAGGGAGGGTGCTGGTGGTCTCCATGACCCTTGTTGGTTGAGGGAGTCCCAGTGTTGGGGTGTGGGAGATGGATTGAAGGACTTTGATGGTTGGCTTGGCTGGCAGGGGGACGGGGCCTCTTACAGGGGGGGCGGAGCTCTCGGTCGGGGCAGCAATAGAGGGCGAGGAAAGGGTTGGGACGATCCTCACCGGAGGCTCCACCACCGTAGTCGGAGGAAGCACCGCCAGAACGGGGGTCGGGGTGTTGTTTAGTTGGCGCCTCACCCGTTTAGGGACTTGGGGCTTCTTGTTGGCGATGTGCCACCCCACCACCGGGTAGCCCAGCCTGGCCGACATGCTGCCCTCCTTCGCCGGACCCTGGACGCTGTTGATATTCGGGACTGAGCTCTGGTCCAGGGAGCAGCCCAGCTTCCAGGACAGCAGGGCGCCATTCTCCACCACCTAGGGAGGCATTGGGACTCAAGTTATAATCTTTCTACCAACACAATTTCAAATCACACGCCTTGGTAGTCTATTTTAAACATTAAATTACCTGACTTGTCCAACTTGTCCAACTTGTTTTTAGGTCCACCAGGACTTTTCCATTACAATAAATGTATTTTAATTGCCTAAAAAGATTGGCTTGGTATATTTGTGATTTCTGTAACTTCTTGCATCTTTATCCACATTTCACCTCAATCAAACTCCATTTGCAGAAGGCCCTCGTAGCCCAATATGTTTTGATAAATAATATGATCAGCATCCATTCTCTAGAATCACTGGCTCACCTTTTTGGCGTTCCCGGGCCCGGCCATGAAGGCGGACATGTCAAACAGCCGGTTGTTGACCACAGGCAGTATCTTCATGTGTGTCAGCCCGACCCCGGAGAAGCCCCTCATGTCCTCCAGCAGCTCCACCCTCTGTATGGAGCTCATCTTGGTCAGATCCGCGTCCAGGATCACCGTCAGCACCGTCACCGGCTCCTCGTTGCTACACATGAACGGCTGCACGTCCTCCACAGTGGACGCCTGGTTGGAGACCAGCTGAGCCGAATCTGTGTCTAGGTGGTCTTCAGGGTGCACCTCGATGGAAAACACCTCAGAGGAAAAGGAGGATTTTGTGTGGTTGGAGATAGAGACGGAGATGTAATGGACGCCTTTGTCCTCCTCCAGAGGAAGACCCTGCAGGAGTCTGCTGCTGGAGTCCCAGTGCAGCCAGGGAGGGAGCGAGTCCTTCCCCATCTCGGAGATCTGAGGAGAGACAGCACAGCGTTAGAAACAGAGCTGCAGCAGAGACACTGTGTTAGATACAGGGTCCATCAACAGAGCTGCAGTAGAGTATGTGGGCCAACCCAGAAGTTAGCGGGGTCTGTCACTTTGTTGGTATTCATATTTAATGTTGATTTAATCTGGATTTATCTTTACTGACCCTCACAGTTTGTATTTCTCAGCTGTTGTTCAAATATGTTTTCCCTTGTCAGTTATTGATGCAAGTTGTGCTTTATTCTGAAATGTTTAACAGGAAGTGACGTGGAAGTCAGATGCAGAATTAAAGGGTTTGATGCATGCTATAAATGACATGAGCAGGAATTACTGCTGAGGATTTACTACACACTGAGCTACTCCTCACACACACACACACACACACACACACACACACTGTAATTTAAACGCGGGTGAAATAAAAATAACTCGGCCAATTATAAGACGGGAATGTCCCCGTGGCAGGAGGCTGATGGAGAAGAATGGATCACAGGGGAGTGAAGATGGATACACACACACTCACACAAACACACACACACACACACACACACACACACACACACATAACGATTACAAAATAGTCTGTTGTCCACACTTCTGTACACCTAGGTAATGGTAGACAATAGGAAATCTTCAAACTGCTGTCAAACGTTGATGTTGTTGAAGTCCCTCACATGTCCCTGAGTGTGGACTGGAAACAGAAACCCTTTTGATTTGTGTCTCAGATCTCAAACATGGCGCTGCAGATTAGACAATGCAGGACGAGTGAGTGTGCAGGCAGTAATCTTAATGATGCTGTAAATCACTAAAGGGTCCTGAAAGCACCGTTACTGAGATAGGAGACTCAGGAGATATCTCAGGATTATAACTGGGCTGTGTTTGATCATCTTTCTCAGAGATACGTGTGTGTGTGTGTGTGTGTGTGTGTGTGTGTGTGTGTGTGTGTGTGTGTGATGGGCATGAAACACGAGAGAGAGAGAGAGAGAGAGAGAGAGAGAGAGAGAGAGAGAGAGAGAGAGAGAGAGAGAGGGAGAGAGAGAGGGAGGGAGGGAGGGAGAGAGAGAGACAGCTACACATATTTGGGACTCAAAATTACTTCGACAGGACATTTCAATCTGGCCATTAATGATCTCAGAGACAAAGGAAGAAAGGCTTTCTATGCTATCAAAAAGTCTTCAAATATAGATATACCTGTTAGAATCTGGCTCAAAATATTCAATTCAATAATAGACCCAATCATACTGTATGGTAGCAAAGTGTGGGGTCCTCTTGGAAATCAAGACTTTGATCAATGGGACCAACACCCAATAGGAACCCTACATGCGGAGATATGCAAGAGCATCCTGAGAGTCCACAGGACTCTAACAGGACAAGGCTTCAACCAGCTGGTCCTGAGGCTCACCTCCTCTAACAGGACAAGGCCTCATCCAGCTGGTCCTGAGGCTCACCTCCTCTAACAGGACAAGGCCTCAACCAGCTGGTCCTGAGGCTCACCTCCTCTAACAGGACAAGGCCTCAACCAGCTGGTCCTGAGGCTCACCTCCTCTAACAGGACAAGGCCTCAACCAGCTGGTCCTGAGGCTCACCTCCTCTAACAGGACAAGGCCTCAACCAGCTGGTCCTGAGGCTCACCTCCTCTAACAGGACAAGGCCTCAACCAGCTAGTGCTGAGGTTCACCTCCTCTAACAGGACAAGGCCTCAACCAGCTAGTGCTGAGGCTCACCTCCTCTAACAGGACAAGGCCTCAACCAGCTGGTCCTGACTGAGGCTCACCTCCTCTAACAGGACAAGGCCGTAAGGAGGATGATGTGTTATGTAATGTAGAGGAAGTGTAAAACAATGACAGGAAACGTTTACTTTGAAATACAATTAGGCTGAAGGGAATGTGGAAACTGAAGAAAGTTTTTTAAATCTCTCCTCGGACCAAAACGTCGTCCAAGTGAGAGACAAAGGAGAGACAAGAACAACATTGAATGTCAATTATTTTTCTAACGCGTGTTTTTATTTGTTTTTAACTAATTTATGTTCCAGTGTTTCCTCTTTTAAATATTCAACGCCAAAGCTGTTAACTGTTCTCGCTCCATGAAAAAGAGAGCGGAAACTATTCATAAAACACTCACACACACATCCAACCTTTCTATACGCCTGATTACAAGAGGGAGAAAACAGCATGAAGACAGTCATTACAGACAAGAAATCATGACCATGTTAGTGACCACACACACACACACACACACACACACACACACACACACACACACACACACACACACACACACACACACACACACACACACAGACACACACACACACACACCACACACACACACACACACACACACACACACACACACACACACACACACACACACACACACAACACACACACACACACTGTGGTTGCAGGCCTGCAGCAGGAATCATAAAGCTCTCTCTCTGCAGTTTACAACAGAGGAAGGATACGCAAGAGGAACAGGAGCAGGCCATTGTTTGACTCCAGCTGTGTGTGTGTGTGTGTGTGTGTGTGTGTGTGTGTGTTGTGTGTGTTGTTATGACAGGGATAACAGCAGTGTGTGTGGCTATGCTGCTTCGCTGCTACTGCGCCACGTTGGACACAGAGCAAGACAAATAAAGCAGTGTAAACAGAGAGACACATGTTCACAGTGTGTGTGCGTGTGTGTGTGTGTGAGAGGGAGAAAGAGGGAGCTACTGAAAGTATAAAAACACTGTATTATTTTATATACGTGGGATTACCTTCAGAATCATTAGAAAGGCAAAGAGCGACCGCATGCTGATGTGTTTTAACCACACACATCTCTACACACACACACACACGACTTAAACGCAGACTTCTGTTCCTCCATGTTGCGTTGTTATCGTTGTTATTGTTTCACTGAGCGGACCCGCCCCTTTTTTTTTTCAAACGCTCCCTTTTTTGGTCCATCTGCGGCGGTAATAGGTTTTGTGCGCTGTGATTATTCGGCTGTTCCTTTAGTAATGAATATTACATGTTGTGAGGAAATCTTTCCACCAATAATTCCAATAAGTAATCCAAAATGTATTCACTTCAGGTTTATGAAAGTAACTGTAATCAGATTACTCGTTTTTTAAATGTAACGCGATCTGAATACAGTTACTTGATTTTTGTATTCTGATTACGTAACGCCGTTACATGTATTCCGTTACAACCCTGCACACACACACACACACACACACACACACACACACACACACACACACACACACACACACACACACACACACACACACACACACACACACACACACACACACACACACACACACACACACACACACACACAACCATATTTTTGATATCTGGTATCTGGCAGAACACCTGCACTTTGTGAACATTATATATCCGTTATTGCCTCTGTATTATTACACATTACACTGTGACTATAGTCTGGCCTATTAAGGATAGTCTACCCTATCCTGCATCTAAATATACCCTGTAACCTTCACACACGCACACACACACACACACACACACACACACACACACACACACACACACACACACACACACACACACACACACACCTAATATGGCTCTGCTCTCTAAGACTGTAAAACCAATGAAAGCTGCCCGCGCCCCTTTGGGTGAAAACCAATAACCCAGTCCCATAGCAACAGCAGGACAGACCATAATAACCTCAGGAGGCTTTTCTACCATAATGACCACCATATAAACGTGTCTTTAGGAGTCCCCAGACGAGGAGTTAGAGGAGGCAGACATATAGGGATGATGTGTGCTAAAGGTCAGATGGAAACGACTCTCTGAAAACCAAAGTGCCGACTAAACACTGAAGCTGAGAAGCTCTGAAACCTTGTGAATGAATTCATGTTTAATTCTGGACGTATGATTCAGAAAGCCTCAGCCGCTCTACGTTTAATTACATAGCAACAGGGAAGAGAGGGTGCATGCCTGCAGCCTGGTGACTCATATGTTCTGCTGAGTGTGTGTGTGTGTGTGTGTGTGTGTATGTGTGCATGAGAGTGTGTGTGTGTGTGTGTGTGTATCTCCAGTTTTCCACTGCTACCCTGCCAGCTAACAGCTATGTAGCTACAGGGGAACATGTGAGCATCAGAGAGACAGCTGACCAACAGAAACACTTTCACCATACAGAACAGAGTGTACAGAACCTTAAAGAGCAGAGTCTATAGAACCTTAGTCTACAGAACCTTAAACAATAGAGTCTGCAGAACCTTAGAGTCTACAGAACCATAAAGAACAGTCTACAGAACCTTAGAGTCTAAAGAACCTGTCACGGTTATCATGTCATGTCACAGTTCTGTCTTGGTTTGGGTGTTTTCGCTGTTCTATGTCATGTTTTCCTCCTGTCGTTAGTTTCCCTGGTATGTCTCGTTAGCTGATTGTGTTCACCTGTGGCCCTTGTGTTTCTCCTCCCCTGCCCGGCTGTTTCTCGTCTTGTAATTATCCCTCCCTGTATTTAGTCTTGTCTCGTCCTGTGTTCAGTGTTGGTGCTTCTTTTGTTGGTGACTGAATTCACCCCGGTGAGTGTTCTGTTTTGTCGGTATTAGTTTCATTTCCTTGAAATAAAGGTTTATCAGAGTTATCTGCATTTGGGTCCTGCTTCCTTCACTCAACCGTGACAGAAAGCACCAACCAGAAATGGACCCAGCAGATGATCCATTTGAGGTGGAACTACAACATTTTTCCTTTGATTTGGCTTGCTGCTATGATTGGTGGAAGGGAGCGTCCAGTGTTCTGCAGAAGGAGGCCGCTCTGGTAGAGGCGCACCGGTAGGCTATGGAGAAACCAGACTTGGTGAAATTCTTACCTGGCTGGATTTTGAACTTCATCTGGGTGTGTGATTTCCAGCCTGCTGACTATAAACGTCTCGGTGTGTTCCGTCTGGAGTCAACCAGTGCTTCCGCCCCAGTTCCTGCTCCTGTCCAAGAGTCGTTTTCTGGAACTCGGCTGGCTTTTGGAGGTCCACGGAGTCTTCAGGCGGCTTCTAAGAGAAGGAGTCGCAAGTCCAGGCTAGCAATCCGAGCCCCAAGAGCCATGGTTCCGGCTACAGAACCGGCCCACACAGCCATGGTTCCGGCCCCAGTACAGGCCCCAGCAGCCATGGTTCCAGCCCCAGTTCTGGCCCCAGCAGCCATCATTCCGGCCCCAGTTCTGGCCCCAGCAGCCATCATTCCGGCCCCAGTTCTGGCCCCAGCAGCCATGGTTCCAGCCCCAGTTCTGGCCCCAGCAGCCATGGTTCCAGACCTAGTTCTGGCCCCAGCAGCCATGGTCCCGGCCCCAGCAGCCATGGTTCCAGCCCCAGTTCTGGCCCCAGCTGCCATAGTCCCATCCCTGGTCCCTTCTCTAGTCTCTCCTCTTGTCCCTTCCCTAGTCCCTCCTCAGGTCACTTTCCTAGTCCCTTCTCTAGTCCCTTCTCCAGTCCCACCTCTAGTCACTTCTCGAGTCCCCTCTCGAGTCACCTCTCAAGTCAACTCTCCAGTTCCCTCTCGAGTCACCTCTCAAGTCAACTCTCCAGTTTCCTCTCGAGTTCCCTCTCAAGCCCTCTCTCGAGTCCCTTCTCAAGTCCCCTCTCTAGTTTCCCCTCAGGTCTCCTCTCGAGTTCCCTCTCAAGTCCCCTCTCAGGTCCCCTCTCGAGTTACCTCTCGAGTCACCTCTCGAGTTCCTTCTCGAGTCCCCTCTCGAGTCACCTCTCCAGTCGACTCTCCAGTTTCCTCTCGAGTTCCCTCTCAAGCCCTCTCTCGAGTCCCCACTCAAGCCCCATGTCCTGTCCCGTTGGAGGTCCCGCAGACTAGTCTTCTGCCGGGGGTCCTGCCAACCCCATGTCCTGTACCGTTGGAGGTTCCGCTGGGGGTCCTGCCAACCCCATGTCCTGTCTCGTTGGAGGTCCCGCCGTCTACTCTCCTGCCGGGGGCCCTGCCAACCCCATGTCCTGTACCGTTGGAGGTTCCGCTGGGGGTCCTGCCAACCCCATGTCCGGTCTCGTTGGAGGCCCCGCCGACTACTCTCCTGCCGGGGGTCCTGCCAACCCTGTGTCCTGTCCCGTTGGAGGCCCCGCCGACTACTCTCCTGCCGGGGGTCCTGCCAACCCTTTGTCCTGTCTCGTTGGAGGCCCCGCCGACTACTCTCCTGCCGGGGGTCCTGCCAACCCCATGTCCTGTCCCGTTGGAGGTCCCGCAGACTAGTCTTCTGCCGGGGGTCCTGCCAACCCCATGTCCTGTCCCGTTGGAGGTTCCGCTGGGGGTCCTGCCAACCCCATGTCCTGTCTCGTTGGAGGCCCCGCCGACTACTCTCCTGCCGGGGGTCCTGCCAACCCTGTGTCCTGTACCGTTGGAGGTTCCGCTGGGGGTCCTGCCAACCCCATGTCCTGTCTCGTTGGAGGCCCCGCCGACTACTCTCCTGCCGGGGGTCCTGCCAACCCTGTGTCCTGTCCCGTTGGAGGCCCCGCCGACTACTCTCCTGCCGGGGGTCCTGCCAACCCTGTGTCCTGTCCCGTTGGAGGCCCCGCCGACTACTCTCCTGCCGGGGGTCCTGCCAACCCTGTGTCCTGTCCCGTTGGAGGCCCCGCCGACTACTCTCCTGCCGGGGGTCCTGCCAACCCCATGTCCTGTCCCGTTGGAGGTCCCGCCGACTACTCTCCTGCCGGGGGTCCTGCCAACCCTATGTCCTGTCCCGTTGGAGGCCCCGCCGACTACTCTCCTGCCGGGGGTACTGCCAACCCTGTGTCCTGTGCCGTTGGAGGTCCCGCCGTCTACTCTCCTGCCGGGGATCCTGCCAATCCTATGTCCTGTGCTGTGGGAGGCCCCGCCGACAACTCTCCTGCCGGGGGTCCTGCCAACCCTGTGTCCTGTCCCGTTGGAGGTCCCGCCGACTACTCTCCTGCCGGGGGTCCTGCCAACCCTGTGTCCTGTCCCGTTGGAGGCCCCGCCGACTACTCTCCTGCCGGGGGTCCTGCCAACCCTATGTCCTGTCCCGTTGGAGGCCCCGCCGACTACTCTCCTGCCGGGGGTCCTGCCAACCCCATGTCCTGTCCCGTTGGAGGTCCCGCCGACTACTCTCCTGCCGGGGGTCCTGCCAACCCTATGTCCTGTCCCGTTGGAGGCCCCGCCGACTACTCTCCTGCCGGGGGTACTGCCAACCCTGTGTCCTGTGCCGTTGGAGGTCCCGCCGTCTACTCTCCTGCCGGGGGTCCTGCCAATCCTATGTCCTGTGCTGTGGGAGGCCCCGCCGACAACTCTCCTGCCGGGGGTCCTGCCAACCCTGTGTCCTGTCCCGTTGGAGGTCCCGCCGTCTACTCTCCTGCCGGGGGTACTGCCAACCCTTTGTCCTGTCTCGTCGGAGGTCCCGCCAACCGCTCTCCTGCTGGGGGTCCTGCCAACTCCTGGTCCTCTTCCGTGGGGGATCCTGCCGAAGCCTGTCCGGCCGACACCGGGTCCTGCCCGGCCTCCGGAGCTGTCTGGTCTTCGCCCTCGATCCCGACCCTCTGTGAGCCGCGGTCTTCGTCCGCGGGCCCGGCCTCCTGACTCTTCCTGCCGCTGCCCTCGTCCTCGGGCCCGGCCCCCTGACTCTTCCTGCCGCTGCCCTCGTCCTCGAGCCCGGCCCCCTGACTCTTCCTGCCGCTGCCTTCGCCCTCGATCCCGACCCTCTGTGAGCCGCGGTCTTCGCCCGCGGGCCCGGCCTCCTGACTCTTCCTGCCGCTGCCCTCGTCCTCGGGCCCGGCCCCCTGACTCTTCCTGCCGCTGCCCTCGTCCTCGAGCCCGGCCCCCTGACACTTCCTGCCGCTGCCTTCGCCCTCATGCTCGGCCCCCTGAGTTCGCCCGCTGTGGCCTTCGCCCCACCATGGACTCTGCCTTGCCCCCGGGCCGTCCGCCCGAGACCCCCACCATGGACTCTGCCTTGCCCCCGGGCCGTCCGCCCGAGTCCCCCACCTTGGACTCTGCCTTGCCCCCAGGCCGTCCGCCCGAGTCCTCCTTCTCGGCTTCTGCCTTGCCCCCGGGCCGTCCGCCCGAGATCCCTTCCTGGTCCTCTACTGTGCTCCTGGGCGGTCAGCTCAGTCCCGTCCTCCGGACCCCCTCCACCCACCCTGCTGGACGTTGTTGGATTTTTGTTTTGGTGTTAGGGACGTCTAGAATCCGTCCCTTGAGGGGGGGGTTCTGTCACGGTTATCATGTCATGTCACAGTTCTGTCTTGGTTTGGGTGTTTTCGCTGTTCTATGTCATGTTTTCCTCCTGTCGTTAGTTTCCCTGGTGTGTCTCGTTAGCTGATTGTGTTCACCTGTGGCCCTTGTGTTTCTCCTCCCCTGCCCGGCTGTTTCTCGTCTTGTAATTATCCCTCCCTGTATTTAGTCTTGTCTCGTCCTGTGTTCAGTGTTGGTGCTTCTTTTGTTGGTGACTGAATTCACCCCGGTGAGTGTTCTGTTTTGTCGGTATTAGTTTCATTTCCTTGAAATAAAGGTTTATCAGAGTTATCTGCATTTGGGTCCTGCTTCCTTCACTCAACCGTGACAGAACCTTACAGAACAGAGTCTACAGCACCTTAGAGTCTACAGAACCTTAGAGTCTACAGAACCTTAAAGAGCAGAGGCTACAGAAGATTCGAGTCTACAGAACCTTAAAGAGCAGAGACTACATAACCTTAGAGTCTACAGAACCTTAAAGAGCAGAGTCTACAGAACCTTAGAGTCTACAGAACCTTAAAGAGCAGAGTCTACAGAACCTTAGAGTCTACAGAACCTTAAAGAGCAGAGTCTACAGAACCTTAGAGTCTACAGAACCTTAAAGAGCAGAGTCTACAGAACCTTAGAGTCTACAGAACCTTAAAGAGCAGAGTCTACAGAACCTTAGAGTCTACAGAACCTTAAAGAGCAGAGTCTACAGAACCTTAGAGTCTACAGAACCTTAAAGAGCAGAGTCTACAGAACATTAGAGTTTACAGAACCTTAAAGAGCAGAGACTACAGAACATTAGAGTTACATAACCTTAAAGAGCAGAGTCTACAGAACCTTAGAGTCTACAGAACCTTAAAGAGCAGAGTCTACAGAACCTTAGAGTCTACAGAACCTTAAAGAGCAGAGTCTACAGAACATTAGAGTATACAGAACCTTAAAGAGCAGAGACTACAGAACATTAGAGTTTACATAACCTTAAAAAGCAGAGTCTACATAACCTTAGAGTCTACAGAACCTTAAAGAGCAGAGTCTACAGAACCTTAGAGTCTACAGAATCTCAGAGACCTCAGCCAGCCAGCCAGCCAGCCAGCCAGCCAGCCAGCCAGCCAGCCAGCCAGCCAGCCAGCCAGCGCTGTCTGCTTAGTAGCAATAATGTAGCTCAAGCCTTTATGCAACTCAGGCCTATACATTGTTTATGTTACTTATGCCTGTGTGTCCATTGTTTTGAGTCTGTGTGTGTTGAGTGCAGCACCGTCTGCTTTTTGCTGGCTGGCTGGCTGGCTGGCTGGCTGGCTTGCTGGCTGGCCAGAGTCTCTTCTCTGTCATTGTAGACTGCAAATACCTCGTTCCTTCCATCTAAAGTACTTGGGTCCGGATGCTTCTCGTTTTGCGCCGTCCTGTTCAAATGAAATCGCCGCCAATCATATTTCCACGCTCGCGCCAGGGCCGGTGGAGGGGCTACAAGGCTCGTGTCTTGTGGTGCATTCACTTGCACTCGGACATTAGAGATTTTCTCTCATAAATGTCCGATGAGCCCAACGACCACTACCCCACTGCCTGATATCATTAGAAAGCTAGGAATCTCCTCTTTCCTGACAGTGTATACAACTCAAAATGTGTCTGCAGGTCAATGTGACTGATTTTGATAGAGCTAGTCACATATGAGGTGGTCCCCGAAAACCCTTGATAATAAAAAGTGGATTTTATTTAGCTTTTTTCCACGGACCACCACAGTTTGAGAACCGCTGTTATAGACACATGCATTTCCAAACATTCGGTCTACCTACACTGTAAAATGTATTATCTCTGTGCTGTAAACTCATGGTTTGTGCTGGGTTTATGAGGGTTCAATTAATGGGGTTTAGTTTATGAGAGTGTGACTTTAAATCTGGGTGGAGATTCGCGGGGTTTATTGATGTGTTATAAATAGAGGGGATAAATAAATTAACGTCATTGAGATTGAGGAATCAGGAGAGGCCACTAGTAAGTGTGATTATTATATTTAATGTGATTTAATGTGTATGGGATATGTGTGATCCTAAATGTTGTATTGTTATTATCCTTTTTCTTCTAAGGTTCAGGTCGTCGCCTCCTCTCGAGGGGTCCGGGGGCATGATCCCCCGGGAAGATTTTTTTTTCAATATTGAAGTTCAAAGCATCAATCTGGTGCACTTTGAGACCAACATTAACCCTACCTTAATAACACCTTAAAGCGGACAAAAGGCACTGGAGAACACTCATTAACACCTTTTAATGAAGCAAACTAATGCCTTAACTCAGTCGTTTACTCATTAAGGTGAAACAAATGTGCGTAGAGTTTTAAAGGATGCGGATAGTCTCTCCTTGATTCTGGCGCATTGCTTATCGTTTTATAGATCTATTCTTATCCACCATCTTTGTTTGTGACGTAAAAAATGTGTAAGAGTCACGTTTCTGAATCGGACACTGTGATGCAGTCACAGCCAATCGGAGTCTGATTCAGAGGGTTGCCTGTCAGTTCCGTTGTTATGTGTACTGAAACGAGAGCCGGTATAATTCCACGTGCGAAAACAAAATAAAAAATGGAATACGTTATTTTAGTGTCTTAAAAGTAGACTGAGGTATGAAGGGTTAACGTTACATCTTAGGATAATTTTTAGTCATGTTCTGTATACACACTAACATATAAGGGTATACTTAGTGCGGTTACTCCATGTTCACTAGCTATAACATTCACGTTACATCACTCTTTTTCACTTCTTACTCAGTCAGCCAGAGTGCAGATATCACCATTAGATTCACAAACCTGAAACATCATCCATTTCTTCACTGCTGGTGATGACATTGTTGTCAGCTGCTGATATTGCTGCTGCTGCAGCTTGTGGCGCCTGCTTCGATGACAACTTTTTTTTAAGTGAAACATCCGGGGCTTTTCAGAAAACAGCCGGGGCTTGAGCCCAAGTAGCCACCCCCTAGCGCCGCCACTGCTGGTGAGCTATGAGAATTACGAAAAGCCCCTTAAACGTTTACAAATACTCATTAAGGAATTAAAGGAAGTGCACAGCACTTGGAGGGGATGGGCTCCTGTGACTGCTAGAAAAGATGTGGAAGAGATAGTGCGCCAGCTGGAGACAAGGAAAAACGCACTCAAGCGTCAAAAGGAAGCACGCACCGCAGCAGAGTTGGCACGCACCGCAGCAGAGGAAGAGCGCACCAAGTTAGCCAAGACCCAACGTGCGAAGCTCGCCGAGATTCAAATTGCTGCAGAGGAAGCACGCATTACAGCAGAGGATGAGCGCGCCCAGTTCGCCCTGGTTCAGCTAAGGCAAGACCAGGCCCAACGCTCTAAATTGGCCCGAGGCTCAGATTGCAGCAGAAGAAGCACGGTTTGCCCTCATGAAAGTGCAGCATAAAACAGTGGAAGAGGCGCACACTACTGGCGTGGCAGGCACGGAACCCAGAGACAACCCGATGGGAGGAATATCAAAGATACGACTCAAGCCGGTAAGCCTTCCCAAGTTCAGTGGCAGTATGAGGGAGTTTCACCGCTGGAAAAAGGACTGGGAATCTTTGCAGAAGCAGGGAGAACCGTCCGGGTCGCCTGAAGTCAAGAAGTTCCAGCTTCTAGACAGCATGGAAGAGAAGGTAAAAAATGATGTCAAGTTGGCCAGCTACAGTACAGTCGAAGACATGTTCAGAGTACTGGAGAACCGTTACGGAAACAGGTCCATGTCAGGTCCATGTCCCTGGAGCCATCAACCACCCGCTGATGATTAGGTCTATAGAAAGCAAGCTACCCGACCAGGTGAAGCGAGAGTGTGTCATCTTCAAGGCTAAGCCCGAAAACGGTGTCACCCCAGTCAACCATTTCAATACGCTTCTGAAGTTCCTGAAGGAGCAAGAAGAAATTCTAGAGAGCTTGGAACTGAAAATAACAGAGATATCTGAGAAAATGGATAAACCGGAAAACAGGTTTGAGAGGAAGTGTGCCTACACAAAATCCACCAGAAGGGACACTCCATAATGTGAGTGTGTTGTGTGTGGAGAGGAGAAACACAATAACAAGTTATTCTTCTGCAAGAAGTTCAAGGGGTTTGGCTTGGCTGAGAGAAAGACTGCTGGAAGTCACTGCCAATGCGGGGCAGAACATCGGAGCTCTGATTGACCTCGCATCAGACACCAACTACATCACTCACTCACTGTTTTGTTTTCTTCAGCCTATGTATCTGTATGATTATTATTACTTTTTGTTTTGTTACTTCCCATTATAAAGCGTCCTTGGGTTTCGTGAAAGGCGCTATATAAATTGAAATTATTATTATTATTACATCACTCATGTAGCGGCTGACAGGCTCGGTCTGAGCAGAGAAGAAGTCACTCTGGTCGAGTGGTTCGACAGTCAAGACGAAGAGGTACCTCCTGTGAGTAACAGTCAAGACCCCCAAAGGTACTGTGAGGGCTCACAAGCTGGTTTGTTATCGTCTGGAGGAGATCGCTAAAGTGCATCGGAGTGTCAGACCTGAACAGCTAAAGAGGTTGCAACGGACAAACTGAAGAGACCAGATCATGGCGAACTTCTTATCAGTCACAGAGAGGGGAGACTCGCTCCACAAAGACTGAGGATAGTTGGAGACCTCATCTTATGGGAGGGCCCACTGGGTAAAACCGTGGGCGGAGTAGTTAACAACTGTAATGTCTATCCCCCGACAGTATGGGTGAAATCAAGATGGACGGAAACAACTCCTAGTTTTTTATGATTTAATCAAATCCAAATAGTTTGTTAACCTCAGAACAAAAAAGGACAACAACAATACAACAATTAGGATCACACATATCTCATACACATTAAATCACATTCAATATAATAATCACACTTACTAGTGGCCTCTCCTGATTCCTCAATCTCAATGACGTTAATTTATTTATCCCCTCTATTTATAACACATCAATAAACCCCGTGAATCTCCACTCAGATTTAAAGTCACACTCACATAAACTGAACCCCATTAATTAGGGGTGTAACGGTTCACAGAAGTCACGGTTCGGTTCGTACCTCGGTTCGGGGGTCACGGTTCGGTACGGTTTCGGTATAACAAGGAAAAGCAAAGAAAAGTCACAAATGCATAATTTTTTTTGCTGTTATTTATTTTTAACAGTCGTGCAAGTTTTGGTATGAAAATAAGGAACTCTAACATTTGGAATCATTAACTGCATTACACAGTTAAAAACAAACCACAAACAGTAACACACACACTCAGATGGCCATATTATTTATAATGGCTGATGTCAAACAAAAAGGTTAAATAAGCTGAACAACTAAAAAGAATGTCTTGAAAATATTAAAATAAATAATAAGAAAGTGTTTCAATCACAACCAATAAAAGGCAATACAGAACTGTATAACATCTCCTGATGTCAAAATATAAAATAAATACAATAATATAAAACAAAATAAAATGTGTACCTTTAGGAGCAATGTCTAACATGTGTAATTAACTTGTGAGTGTGTGAGGCCATTATGCCTAAATAAAGGTACTCAAGCTTTACTCTATTTTCAAGTTTGTCTTCAAAAAGATGAGTTTGTCAGCAGTGAGGGCAGATCTGTTGGCGGTAACTATGTCACCTGCCGTGGAGAAAACCCTCTCGCTGGGGACTGAGACTGACTCGGATGTGATTGAGCATGTTTGAGGTGTTACCACTAGCATACCGCACCGCTGTCGAACAACGCCGACACACCGTCCTCGTCCGATCCACAACTCGCACCCCATCATTGTTGTAGTCCACAGGGAACCCGAAATGTTCCCACACACCTGATTTAAAAGAAGCAGGTGGGTCTTCTAGCTCCTGTGTGTTGTGTGAACTCGCCATAGATACTAACTTTTCTTCTTCATGTATTGTGTTCGTTGTTGTTATTTACGGGCGGCTGGCTTTTGGGCGCAATACAGCCCCCTGGATTATATATAGTGTAATACTGCCCTGAGTGACAGACTTTTTTCCCACTCGTAAAAAAGGCGTATTCGCCGTGTGACTGCATGTGCCGAACCGTGACGTCCGAACCGTGACGGTACGGGACGAATACGGATACCGTTACATCCCTACCATTAATTGAACCCTCATACACCCAGCACAAACCATGAGTTTACAGCACAATCTCTTCGATTTAAACACGGCATCTATTGCACGTCTGTCCGTCCTGGGAGAGGGATCCCTCCTCTGTTGCTCTCCCTTAGGTTTCTCCCATGTTCCCTTTAAACTGTGGGTTTTCTCCTGAAGATTTTCCTTGTACGATGTGAGGGTCTAATGACAGAGGGTCTAAGGACAGAGGGTCTGAGGACAGAGAGTCTAAGGACAGAGGGTGTCGTATTGTCATACTGATATTCTGTATAAACTGTGAAGTCCACTGAGACAAATGTAACATTTGTGATATTGGGCTATACAAATAAACATTGATTGATTGATTGATATAAATAGGGATGGGTATCGTTAGGATTTTATCGATACCGATACTGCTTATCGATAGCGGTATTTACTTTTAAATAATTTGGTGCTCAACATTATAGACATGATTACAAGATGTGAAAATTAAACAACAGTCATGTTGTTGTAATTTATTTGTATTTATTATTTAATGTAACTGACAGTGTGTCTCTGAAAGGGGGCGGTTATTAGGGGCAGTTCATAAATCCATGTAAACATTACCATTATTCAGTTAAAACGAGACGCTGCGTGCGCACCTCCTAAACCGGAAGCTCTGGTCGGCTAACCATTATAATCCGTTTATTATTTATAATTGTTATGAGGGATTATCAGTAATCATTTTAAAGTTACACAGAGACATTGGATTAAACGTTTTCATGCCCTTGACATAAAATGACGTAGATCGCTTTTGCCAGTGATGTGCTAAAGTAGCCGTTAGCCCCGTTAGCCCGTTTTGCTAAGTGTTGATTTAGACTTGGTGTTTGTTCCGTGTAGGAAAATGGTTAATATCGTCTGTTAGCTGACTTTATTCCCGTTAAGTGGGTTTGCATCATTAATAGCTTGTTAAATGTTAAAAAGCCTTGAGATGCTGTTTCTAGCAAGATGTTGTGTCTGCCCCTGGGAGTCTCACAGTAATAAGAGCGCTGTTAGAAGAGATGACGAGTGGCATTCACAGTGGCCAATCAGAGTGGTACTCAAACCGGACACGTCACACAGGACGAGGGTTCCCAACCAACCAGAATTGTTTGAACTAAGGAAGTAGCTTAATTCATATACCGATAGCAGCACCGTTTGTCCAGCGGCTTAACGGTATACCAATGCCATCCAATCAGGTACCGGTACTGAGTTAGTACCGGTTCTCGATACCCATCCCTAGATATAAGACAATGAATGAATCACAGAACCTAGACCAACAGTCAGAACCATAAAGAGCAGAACGTAAGGAAATAGATATACAGTGGGGCAAAAAAGTATTTAGTCAGCCACCAATTGTGCAAGTTCTCCCACTTAAAAAGATGAGACGCCTGTAATTGTCATCCTAGGTACACTTCAACTATGAGAGACAGAATGGGGGGAAAGAATCCAGGAAATCACATTGTCTGATTTTTAATGAATTAATTGGTAAATTCCTCGGTAAAATAAGTTTGGTCTCCTACAAATAAACAAGATTTCTGGCTCTCACAGACCTGTAACTTCTTCTCTAAGAGCCTCCTCTGTCCTCCACTTGTTAACTGTATTAGTGGCACCTGTTTGAACTCGTTATCAGTATAAAAGACACCTCTCCACAACCTCAAACAGTCACACTCCAAACTCCACTATGGCCAAGACCAAAGAGCTGTCAAAGGACACCAGAAACTAAATGGTAGACCTGCACCAGGCTGGGAAGACTGCATCTGCAATAGGTAAGCAGCTTGGTGTGAAGAAATCAACTGTGAGAGCAATTATTAGAAAATGGAAGACATACAAGACCACTGATAATCTCCCTCGATCTGGGGCTCCACGCAAGATCTCACCCCGTGGGGTC
Source organism: Harpagifer antarcticus (assembly GCA_902827135.1). Classification (NCBI taxonomy): domain Eukaryota; kingdom Metazoa; phylum Chordata; class Actinopteri; order Perciformes; family Harpagiferidae; genus Harpagifer; species Harpagifer antarcticus. Next base: position 60,515 of record CADEHL010000040.1, read on the forward strand.
AAAGTGATCACAAGAACGGTGAGCAAAAATCCCAGAACCACACGGGGGACCTAGACAATGACCTGCAGAGAGCTGGGACCAAAGTAACAAAGGCTACCATCAGTAACACACTACGCCGCCAGGGACTCAAACCCTGCAGTGCCAGACGTGTCCCCCTGCTTAAGCCAGCACATGTCCAGGCCCGTCTGAAGTTTGCTAGAGAGCATTTAGATGATCCAGAAGAGGATTGGGAGAATGTCATATGGTCAGATGAAACCAAAATAGAACTTTTTGGTAAAAACTCAACTAGACGTGTTTGGAGGAGAAAGAATGCTGAGTCCAAAGAACACCATACCTACTGTGAGACATGGGGGTGGAGACATCATGCTTTGGGGCTGTTTTTCTGCAAAGGGACCAGGACGACTGATCCGTGTAAAGGAAAGAATTAATGGGGCCATGTATCGTGAGATTTTGAGTGACAACCTCCTTCCATCAGCAAGGGCATTGAAGATGAAACGTGGCTGGGTCTTTCAGCATGACAATGATCCCAAACACACCGCCCGGGCAACGAAGGAGTGGCTTCGTAAGAAGCATTTCAAGGTCCTGGAGAGGCCTAGCCAGTCTCCAGATCTCAACCCCATAGAAAATCTTTGGAGGGAGTTGAAAGTCCGTGTTGCGCAGCGACAGCCCCAACACATCACTGCTCTAGAGGAGATCTGCATGGAGGAATGGGCCAAAATACCAGCAACAGTGAAAACCTTTTGAAGACTTACAGAAAACGTTTGACCTCTGTCATTGCCAACAAAGGGTATATAACAAAGTATTGAGATGAACTTTTGTTATTCACCAAATACTTATTTTCCACCATCATTTGCAAATAAATTCTTTAAAAATCAGACTTCTGGATTTTTTTTCTCATTTTGTCTCTCATAGTTGAAGTGTACCTAGGATGAAAATTACAGGCCTCTCTCATCTTTTTAAGCGGGAGAACTTGCACAATTGGTGGCTGACTAAATACTTTTTGGCCCACTGTATGTCCCCCACAATCAGAACCGACTGAGACTCTGCTAACCATTGATTTTGCTCATGTCTGTAACACGTTGCTTTTGCCGGGACCCCCATGAAAACGAGATAGTGCATCTGAAGTGGTTTATCCTAATGAATACATTTCTACATAACAATAGCAACAGTGAAAGGATGCCTCACCTTGACGACGTCCCCCAGGTAGACGTCCTCCATGTTGTTGTTGGGCAGCGTCGCGCTGAAGACCCTTCCCACCACTGCTGAGGAGTCTGGAAAGAAGGATGTCTCCTGCTGGGAGTCCTGCTGGAAGTCCATCAGCAGAGAGGAGGTCATGGAGGCCTCCAGCTGCCCCCCTTCCACAGAGAGACCCCCCCCCACCAGCAGCAGCAGCAGCAGCAGGGCTCCAGTCCCCTGTCTCACCCCCACGCCTCCAGAACTCCACGAGAAATGCATAATACTCCGTCAGTGATGCAGAAAACAAGCTAATGTCCAAGTGGGAAGGGGGGAGTTATGGGGGGAGTAATGAGGGGGCATGCAGCACCCTGCCCCTCCTCTCAGATCTTCCTCTGTGTTGGGGGGGGGGGGGGGGGGGATATCTTCCTCTTTTGTTCTGGTCTTTATCCTTCCTCTTCCTCCTCTTCTCTCCCCCCTCACTGGGTTTGGGCTCCCATTGAGTCGTGCAGATCTGTGGGGGAGAGAGAGGGAGACGTTAGGGGAGCAACAAAGATTCAAATTCAATTCAAAATGATAATTCAAAGGTTGTATCATCATATGATAATGATAATAATAATACTAATAATACTACTACTCCAACAATACAGAACAGATGAATGTTTATGGCTGTTCTTTACAGAGTTCAGGTGTTTAGCAGTGATATACATATAAATATCATAAACACTGCAGATTGAGAGTAATCTGATTACTCTACGTCTGTCTCTTTTCACTGCTTCAGAATAGAATAGGGGAGGAGTGAAGGTGATATACAGCGGGACTCAGATTCTCCAACAAAGACAGTCAAAGCTTTTCTCGGAAGCTCTGATGAATGCATGCCTTCTCTATTGTGAGAGGGGTCAGCCCGAGTGTGTGTGTGTGTGTGTGTGTGTGTGTGTGTGTGTGTGTGTGTGTGTGTGTGTGTGTGTGTGTGTGTGTGTGTGTGTGTGTGTGTGTGTGTGGAGAGGGGGGGGGGGGGTAAAGAAAGAGAGAGAAGGAGAGAGTTAGTGTCCATTGTTTAGGACTGAACTCTGGGTCTGTTATTCACAGTCTTTCATCCGGGAGAGGGTGTGTGCGTGCGTGTGTGTGGTGTGTGTGTGTCTGTGTGTGTGTGTGTGTGTGTGTGTGTGTGTGTGTCTTTGCTTGCAGAGAAAGAGATGAGCAGAGAGAAAGAGGGAGTGTTTGCCCCCCCGCTGTGAGTCAATTTTTGCCCCGGAGCAGAAAGTGAAATCTCTGCAGGACTCCCCCCCTCCCAACAACAACACACCCCCCAGGTAGCCTTTGAGCTGCTTTAAAGCCTCTTTGTTGTTGGGCCCCCGTCACCTTCGGACCAGAGACTCTGTTTCCGCCCCCCCCCCCCTCAGATTCAGTCTCTGAGAATCAAGGCTTTCTGAACCTCTGCTGGCGGCCAGTAGTCCAATTTCACTTCATTGTCCTCAAGACATTTTGTTTAGTTGCTGCAAATAAAGTCCAACATTACCGCTGTCCCACCGTCTCCTCCAATAAGATCACACTATCCCACCGTCTCCTCCAATAAGATCACACTGTCTGAAGAACTGTTCTGAGGAAACTGTTCTGAAACCACGTCAGGTTTAGGTCTGAAACAACGTCAGGTTTAGGGTTTGAAACCACGTCAGGTTTAGGGTTTGAAACCACGTCAGGTTTAGGGTTTGAAACCACGTCAGGTTTAGAGTCTGAAACCACGTCAGGTTTAGGGTTTGAAACCACGTCAGGTTTAGAGTCTGAAACCACGTCAGGTTTAGAGTCTGAAACCACGTCAGGTTTAGGTCTGAAACCACGTCAGGTTTAGGGTCTGAAACCAGGTCAGGTTTAGGTCTGAAACCACGTCAGGTTTAGGGTTTGCAACCACATCAGGTTAAGGTCTGAAACCAAGTCAAGTTTAGGTCTGAAACATCATACGACAGATATTATCCTGACAGACGACATCAGACTGTCTGCTGCTCAGAGACTGAAATAAATAAATATCAGACGCCTCAGGATCAGGTTCTACACAACACACTGACACACACATCTACATAACTCACACACATCTATACAACTCACTGAGAGACACACATATACACAACTCACTGAGAGACACACACATCTACACAACTCACACACATCTACACAACTCACTGAGAGACACACACATCAACACAGCTCACTGAGAGACACACATCTACACAGACACACGGCTAAAAGGGTCACACTACTTGGGAAGTTCCCAGACTGACAGGTGAGACACACACACACACATACCATGTATACATCACTTCAGGGGACATTACATTGACTTACATGCATTTCCTGGAGACTTATCCTAACCTTAACCATAACCAACACATGCCTAACCCTTACCCTTAACCTTACCCTAACCCTAACCAAGACTTCACCCTAAAATTAATGATTCCCCTCATGGGGACCTCCAATTTGTCCCCATAAGGGAGGCGAGTCCCCACACGTGACTGTGTAAACAGATTTAGGTCCCCACAAGTATAGTAATGCTAGGACACACACACACACACACACACACACACTCAGTGATGATTCAAAGTAGGGGTGCAACAACTAATCGACTTAATCAATTAAAATCGATGACCAAATTAGTTGCCAACTAATTTAGTCGTCGATTCGTTGGGTCTATGTTGTTATGACGTTGTCTACGTCACTCGGAAGAAAAAAAACATTCGAAAAATGGCGGAGGCGTAGAGAAGCACGGGCCGACTAAAATCCTAACAGTAAAAAGTGTGTTACCTGCAAACTGTGTAAAATCAAACTTGCATGGCACGGGGAGCACCACAGTGATGCGGGAACATCTCAAACGAAAAGAAAAAAACAGGTCAAGATCCCTCCGCTTTGCGTCGGTCTCTGTGATCATACTGTCTGTGTTTTTTTTCCAATAATGACCGGCTCGCTGCACATTATCCGGCTTATTACACGGTCAAATACTGAACAAACTAACGACTAACTTGACTCATTTGAACTTATCTAAACTATACTCATTTATTGATTCAGCTTTTTCAAAGTGTTTGGACATTTGCAGAAAGTAGGTCGGGTTGAGACACTGTGTGTAAGAAAGTGTAACTGCAGAGACAATCTACCTATTTGTTGCAGCAAAGCCTGTTAACACTTTTTGTTTGTGATTCACAATTCTATTTTTTAAAATGTTTAATAATGTATTATTATTTATAACGGCTCAGGTCCATTAAAGCATTTGTTTTTAAACAGTTAGGCTAGTTATCATTGTTGATACTTTGAAAAAACATTGATTTTGTTCGAGCAACCGAAAGAGACATATTTATTGTTCAAAACAAGCTGTTATATAGCTTTTGCATATATTTTATAGCCTACATTTGGCTTGTTTTTGTGTGTTGATGTTGTCAATTTGGAAATGCAGTTTTCTGAATAAAATAATGGAAGAATGATCACAGGACAGCTAGAGCTGTTTAAACCTGTTTGGGTTTGCGTCATGTTTTCCTGTTTTTATCAGATACGATTAGGGTTTATTTCTTGATTGTCAGGTGTCGTTCATTTCAAACCTTTCATCATCTATATATATATATATTTATTACTTCTGAACTCCTCGATAAATAAACAGATACAATAAAGTCATCATGAACCAGGAAGAGTTCATGACTCTTCAAGGAACAGAAAAACATCTGAGAGAAAAACAGAAAAACAGATTTCTGATGAAAACATCTCTACTGGAAGCTTCCGGACACTCCTCATACACACCAGCTGTGACAGAGGGTGTGTGTGTGTGTGTGTGTGTGTGTGTGTGTGTGTGTGTGTGTGTGTGTGTGTGTGTGTGTGTGTGTGTGTGTGTGTGTGTGTGTGTGTGTGTGTGTGTGTGTGTGTGTGTGTGTGTGTGTGTGTGTGTGTGTGTGACAGGAGGAGCAGCATATGTGAACCTGCCTCATAAGGCGGAAACACACACCAGGAGGAGCAGAGAACAGAAAACACACCTCAGACACACTGAACACACACACCTCAAACACACCCCACACATACACCTCAGACACACTGAACACACACACCCCACACATACACCTCACACACACCTCAGACACACTGAACACACTCTGAACACATGATGTGTGTGAGGTTGGCGCTTCCTGTTTCCTGCAGATGTTTCTGATGTTGTTTATTGATAAAAACTTGACTTGAACTTGTTGTTCTTGAAGTCACTGAGACTTAACTGAGCAGTTTTAGAAACGTTCAGCAGACCTCTGTCTTCAGTAGATCACTGCCATCAGTAGATCACTGCCATCAGTAGATCACTGCCATCAGTAGATCACTGCCATCAGTAGATCACTGCCATCAGTAGATATCTGCCATCAGTAGAACAGTAGATATCTGCCATGAATAGATCTCTGCATGCAATGTATGACCCAGAGCTGTGGCCAGCTGGCACCTATGTCCGACGCTATTATGAGCCAATACGGCCTGCTAGTGGGTCGTTTGCGGGGGATAGCACTGCTACAAACAATGTGGTCGCTCCTGTACAACACGGGAATCATGCATCTGCTGATGTAAATGACTGTAGTACATAAACAATAGGATGTGGGTGGTGTCATATAACATGCGTGGCCTACGTGTGGGGCACAGTGCTGGTGATAAAGCGAGGCGGCTGGTTGTTGATAAACTGTTGGAGGAATGTGACATTCTGTGCTTACAAGAGACATGGTTACCTAAGCAAGACCTGGAAAGGCTGAATACACTACATGCTAATGTTCATGGAGTTGGAGAGTCAACTACTGATCTCTGTGATGAAATTGCCCATGGCAGGATACCTGGTGGTGTGTCTCTGGAACAGTAAATATGATCCTTTGGTTACAGTGGTAAGATTGGACGTCAACTGGGCCATTGGTATAGAGATCAAGTATGAAAATAGGTCCTTTATTATCGTAAATATTTACACACCTTATGAATCATATGAAGATGAAGATGAATATCGCAATAGAATGGCATTTGTTAACGCATTAAGGATAATGCCACAACCTGTGTGTATGTAGTGGGGGACTTGAATGCTGACATCTGGGATGATAAATCTCCGTTTGGCAAATGTTTACTACATTTTTGTAACGATAATAATCTGTATTGTCAAGTAAATCTCTTCTACCTGAGAAAAGCTTTACATATATTAGTGAAGCATGGCATACTGTGTCATGGCTAGATCACTGTATATGCACAGCTGATGCACACGCTTCTCTGGACAACATTGACGTTTGTTATGAGTTGGCCACTACAGATCACATACCTTTGGTATTGACCCGAAATGTTGAAAATATTCCGGTGCTTTCTGTTGATGACAATAACACATACACAGGGAGGCTGGATTGGTCAAAGGTAAGTGAGAAGGATATTAATCACTACACCTCACTCACTGACTAATCATTAGACTCGGTTGTAATTCCTAGAGAAGCAATGCTAGAGGTGCAGTGACACCAACTGTAACAATGCGCAGCATGGTAGTGATCTATGTTTTACATATGATCTTATTATTGATGTGATAAATGCCTCAAGTAGGGGTTTTTCCGACAGTAAGAAAAAGGAGCATAGTACATAAAACCTGGATGGAATGAACATGTGTCTGAGCTACACTCTGCTGCTAGAGATGCTTTTCAATGATGGGCCGAATCAGGAAGGCCGAGACAGGGGTCTTTGTTTGAACATAAACAGGCCACTAATGCCAAATATAAGTATGCTGTCCGCTTCATTAAAAAAAAATGAGGACACAATGAGGGCTGACTCACTTGCCAGAAACCATAGCAACAACAGTTGCTATGGTGTCTTCCATTGAAGGAGTGTGTGGGTCAGGCAGCATCGCAGAACTGTGGCAACAACACTATCATGAGTTGTTCAACTGTGTTAAGAGTGATGCATTTGTGGTTGAAAAGGTTGACTCCACTGAAAACGTTACAGTTAGATCAGAGGAAGTCTACAACACTATAATGAATCTGTCTAGGAAACTGAACTTGTGTAAAACTGTCTGTGCCATCGGTGATAATGTTGTCAACCACCTTATGTACGCAGATGATTTAATCTTCTCCCCATACAGTGCTGGCTTACAACAGCTTCGGAGGATCTGTTCTCAGTCTGGAATTGATTTTAATATTAAGTATAACACCAAGAAGACTAGCATCATGATTGTGCAAAGTAATCAGCCTAATGTTATTCTCAGTAGCAGCATTCTTCTTGTGTGCAGTGAGATGAAGTACCTCGGTCATTATGTCTCTGATGATCTCACAGAGGACAAAGACATCCAGAGACAGCGCTGCAAACTGTCTGCCCAGTGCTCTGTAGATGTCAAGGTATCACTTAAAGCTTTCTGTACTCCATTGCACACGGCTCACCTGTGGAGCAACTACACGACTCACCTGTGGAGTAACTACACGGCTCACCTGTGGAGTAACTACACGGCTCACCTGTGGAGTAACTACAAGGCTCACCTGTGGAGTAACTACACGGCTCACCTGTGGAGTAACTACAAGGCTCACCTGTGGAGTAACTACACGGCTCACCTGTGGAGTAACTACAAGGCTCACCTGTGGAGTAACTACACGGCTCACCTGTGGAGTAACTACAAGGCTCACCTGTGGAGTAACTACACGGCTCACCTGTGGAGTAACTACACGGCTCACCTGTGGAGTAACTACACGGCTCACCTGTGGAGTAACTACACGGCTCACCTGTGGAGTAACTACAAGGGTCACCTGTGGAGTAACTACAAGGCTCACCTGTGGAGTAACTACACGGCTCACCTGTGGAGTAACTACACGGCTCACCTGTGGAGTAACTACACGGCTCACTGTGGAGTAACTACAAGGCTCACCTGTGGAGTAACTACAATGGTCACCTGTGCAGTAACTACAAGCGGCTCACCTGTGGAGTAAACTACACGGCTCCACCTGTGGAGTAACTACAGGGCTCACCTGTGGAGTAACTACAAGGCTCACCTGTGGAGTAACTACAAGGCTCACCTGTGGAGTAACTACAAGGGTCACCTGTGGCAGTAACTACAACGGCTCACCTGTGGAAGTAACTACAAGCCTCACCTGTGGAGTAACTACAAGGGACTTCACCTGTGGAGTAACTACAGGGTCACCTGTGGAGTAACTACAAGGCTCACCTGTGGAGTAACTACAACGGCTCACCTGTGGAGTAACTACACGGCTCACCTGTGGAGTAACTACACGGCTCACCTGTGGAGTAACTACAAGGCTCACCTGTGGAGTAACTACACGGCTCACCTGTGGAGTAAACTACACGGCTCACCTGTGGAGTAACTACACGGCTCACCTGTGGAGTAACTACAACGGCTCACCTGTGGAGTAACTACACGGCTCACCTGTGGAGTAACTACACGGCTCACCTGTGGAGTAACTACAAGGCTCACCTGTGGAGTAACTACAAGGCTCACCTGTGGAGTAACTACACGGCTCACCTGTGGAGTAACTACAAGGCTCACCTGTGGAGTAACTACAAGGGTCACCTGTGCAGTAACTACACGGCTCACCTGTGGAGTAACTACACGGCTCACCTGTGGAGTAACTACACGGCTCACCTGTGGAGTAATTACACGGCTCACCTGTGGAGTAACTACAGGGCTCACCTGTGGAGTAACTACAAGGGTCACCTGTGGAGTAACTACACGGCTCACCTGTGGAGTAACTACAAGGCTCACCTGTGGAGTAACTACACGGCTCACCTGTGGAGTAACTACAAGGCTCACCTGTGGAGTAACTACAAGGCTCACCTGTGAGTAACTACACGGCTCACCTGTGGAGTAACTACAAGGCTCACCTGTGGAGTAACTACAAAGGGTCACCTGTGCAGTAACTACACGGCTCACCTGTGGAGTAACTACAACGGCTCACCTGTGGAGTAACTACACGGCTCACCTGTGGAGTAACTACAAGGCTCACCTGTGGAGTAACTACACGGCTCACCTGTGGAGTAACTACACGGCTCACCTGTGGAGTAACTACACGGCTCACCTGTGGAGTAACTACACGGCTCACCTGTGGAGTAACTACACGGCTCACCTGTGGAGTAACTACAAGGGTCACCTGTGGAGTAACTACAAGGCTCACCTGTGGAGTAACTACAAGGGTCACCTGTGGAGTAACTACACGGCTCACCTGTGGAGTAACTACACGGCTCACCTGTGGAGTAACTACAAGGCTCACCTGTGGAGTAACTACAGGGCTCACCTGTGGAGTAACTACAGGGGTCACCTGTGGAGTAACTACAAGGGTCACCTGTGGAGTAACTACAAGGCTCACCTGTGGAGTAACTACAAGGCTCACCTGTGGAGTAACTACACGGCTCACCTGTGGAGTAACTACACGGCTCACCTGTGGAGTAACTACAAGGCTCACCTGTGGAGTAACTACACGGCTCACCTGTGGAGTAACTACACGGCTCACCTGTGGAGTAACTACAAGGCTTGTATGCCTGCAAAAACTAAAAGGTGCTACAACGATGCTTTACGGTTGCTGGTGAGGGTACCACGATGGCACAGTGCCAGCCAGCTGTTTGTTAACTTGGGGGTACCTACCTGTCAAGCCCTTTTAAGAAAATTCATGTACAAATTCATGTGTCGCCTAGAACAGTCTTTCCCAACCGGGGGTACTGCGAGGAAACTGGAGGGGGTATGTGGAATTCCAAGGTGACAAGTAAAACAAATAATAATCCCGTCAAAAATGATAGTGCGCGATTTGTTTCCCTAGGGAGACAATAGTCTGTGGCACAACCTCGCCAAAATCCCACAATGAAAACAGCTGCTTACCTGCAGCCAGAAAAATACTGGTAGGTCTGCGCTTTGGATAAATGGCTGAAACGTCCGCTTGCTCTGGGTTCAGGCCAGGGTTCAGAGGAGCCCGCCGAGAAATGTAAGAAAGAGGCCAAACTGAAACCAAGGCAGTGAAACATATATATTATTTGGATTAATTTATACTTCTGCGGACCCCCCGCAGCCTCAGTGCTTCTTTTGCGGTGAAGTCCTGGCTAATAGTGCGATGAAGCCAGCGCATTTACAGAGACACCAGAGCACCAAACACTCGGGAAGTGTCGATACAAGTGAATAATTTTACAGACGAAAGCTGTCGGAATTGAAGTCGAGCCAGACAGTAATGATGAAAGCCACGAATGTGTGAATGAAAGCACTCGAGGCATCTTACGCCGTGTCCCTGCTTGTGGCTAAACCTCACTCTCTTGTTGAGGAGCTCATTCTCCCTGCAGCGACTGCGTTGGCCGAAATGATGATAGACAAGAAAGCAGCCGAAGCACTCAAGAAAGTTCCCCTGTCGAATAACACCGTATCCCGTCGGATCAATATGTCTGTTCATATAATTGGACAAGTGGTGAACAAAATAAAACTAGCCGGTCAGTTCGCTTTGCAGCTGGATGAAATGACAGATGTGAGTGGAGAAGCTCAGCTCCTGTCCTTCGTGCGTTACAAAGATGCGTCGGACATAAACTATCTTTATTCAAGAGCGTGGTATTTAAATTTGAGAGCATACTTTATGTATTTATTTCCCTCAAACTCTGTCCTCGCACTCAAATAGTGCCTGCTTGCACTTTGCTCTGCTTCTGCTCAAACTGTACGCTTGCACTCAGATATATTGCTGTTTACAGATTTGTTCTGCTCTCAGATTTATTCTGTGCACGCTCAAAACTTTTGTGCAACAATCCTGTCAAAATCCCTCAACCAATAGGAGGCCAGGTGTCCTTGCGGGTGCGTTCGCTTTATTTATTACATCATCCTGTAAGGGCGGTTACTCTTTGGTTTATAAACTCCCGCCCTCCACGGCTTTATAACATAGCATGTACTGCACTTGTTTGATTTACAACTACCTTACAGAATAGCTACGTTCAGTGGCGGACTGGGACTAAAAATCAGCCCGGGAATAAAATAAAATTGTCCCTCCGTTGCCTTCTGCACAGAGTGCGAGGTGGTTGCTATGCAACAACAATAACAGATAGCGAATGTCGTCGTTTAGGTGCTTTTTTTTTCTGGAGATAGGCACTTCTCAATCCACTCCTCCATAGTAAGCCCACCCCGGAGGTCGAATTAACCTTAAATGTTTCCATCTTAAGCTTAGTTAGTTAGTTAGTTAGTTAGTTTACTATATAAAGGTTAGTTTAGGATTTTATAACGGTTCTCAGGCGCGGAGGGATACTGATTTGTGAAAAGTAACAACAACTATTCCCTGGATATACGCTCATTATATCACGGCTAAGAAACATCAGATTGCTTGATTTGACTTGTCCGTTTTATAAACATATACTAACTGTGCTTAAAAAGTTGTAAATGACTACTACTAATGACTGTAAAAGAAACTGCTAGGCCTATACTGATTCTGGATATTATTTTGCGAAGTGTTTTGTTCCTGAATTAAAGTTTAAATGCCTGTTTAAAGGGGACTTATTCAAAGGGGCTCCATAGTTTAAGCCTAAATGTTACAAGATATATATATATAGCAAAGATAAGTTGATTATTTTGATTTCATATGTATTTATTTGATTACATTATTTATTTTCAAGGCAACATATTCATTTTTATTTATTTTTATTGAGTGATTTAAGTTAAAATTAAGAAAATGCCTGAGAATTAGATGTTCAAATTAAGGAGATGAAATAAAGTTATTTTCATTCAATAATCAGTTGCGTTCTACTTGTGAAGGATCATCAGCACGTATGAGTGAGGGGGTACTCATGGTATGACAAAAGGCTCAGGGGGTACACAAGACAAAAAAGGTTGGGAACCACTGGCCTAGAAGACTCGGACAATCATGTTGTCTCGATTTTAATGAACTCTGTGAAGAGTTCTACTCAGTTCTCTCATGATTTGGAGACATTGGCGCAGCAGCCTCTACAGACAGTGAGAATGTGTGGCTAGCTGTGATTGGACTGATTTTTATGTTTTTATCTGTTTTGTGTTTAGCTTTTTATCTTATTTATTAATGTGTGTTTTGCCTTTGTGTATGTGATATGGACCTTGAGTCTGGAATAAAGATTAGAATGCTTCCGCCATCAGTAGATCACTGCCATCAGTAGAACAGTAGATCTATGCCATCACTAGATCACTGCCATCACTAGATCACTGTCTCTGCCATCAGTAGATCACTGTCTCTGCCATCAGTAGATCACTGTCTCTGCCATCAGTAGATCACTGTCTCTGCCATCAGTAGATCACTGCCATCAGTAGAACAGTAGATCTCCGCCATCAGTAGATCACTGCCATCACTAGATCACTGTCTCTGCCATCAGTAGATCACTGCCATCACTAGATCACTGTCTCTGCCATCAGTAGATCACTGTCTCTGCCATCAGTAGATCACTGCCATCACTAGATCAATGTCTCTGCCATCAGTAGATCACAGCCATCACTAGATCACTGTCTCTGCCATCAGTAGATCACTGTCTCTGCCATCAGTAGATCACTGCCATCACTAGATCACTGTCTCTGCCATCACTAGATCACTGTCTCTGCCATCAGTAGATCACTGTCTCTGCCATCAGTAGATTACAGCCATCAGTAGATCACTGCCATCACTAGATCAATGTCTCTGCCATCAGAAGATATCTGCCATCACTAGATCACTGCAAACAGTAGATCACTGCCATCAGTAGATCACTGTCTCTGCCATCAGTAGATCACTGTCTCTGCCATCAGTAGATATCTGCCGTCACTAGATTACTGCAAACAGTAGATCACTGCCATCACTAGATCTCTGCCATCACTAGATCACTGCCATCACTAGATCATTGCCATCACTAGATCACTGCCATCAGTAGATCACTGCCATCAGTAGATCTCTGCCATCACTAGATCACTGCCATCACTAGATCTCTGCCATCACTAGATCACTGCCATCAGTAGATCTCTGCCATCACTAGATCACTGCCATCACTAGATCTCTGCCATCACTAGATCACTGCCATCAGTAGATCACTGCCATCACTAGATCACTGCCATCACTAGATCACTGCCATCAGTAGTTCACTGCAATCAGTAGATCACACACCATATTATCTTAACACACACACACCATCTAAACAGGACCAGCCTGATAGGAGCTCCAGAGAGATGGAGCAGAGCTTCCCGTGCAGATATTACATTTATAAGATGGTATGTTGATATAGTATCTCCATTCCCTACACTGTGTTTACAGAGACCCCCCCCCCCCACACACACACACACCCCTCTGTGTCCTTTAACTTCCTCCAAATGAGGATTTAATCTGAGGCGAAGCACAACAAAAATAATTAAATGAACCCGGAGAGGACAAACACTCTGAAGTGTTCAGGAGCATCAGCGCTGTACATAGTGTTTGTATGTGTCTGTATGTGTGTGTGTGTGTGTGTGTGTATGTGTATATATGTGTGTGTCTGTCTGTCTGTGTGTGTGTGTGTGTGTATGTGTATGCATCCATCTGTGTGTGTGAGTGTGTGTGTGTGTGTGTGTGTGTGTGTATGCGTCCATCTGCGTGTGTGTGTGTATATGTGTATGCATCAGTCTGTGTGTTTTTGTGTGTGTGAGTGTGTGTGTGTAGGCCAACAGCTCATGAGGTGAAAGTGGTGCGGTGGTTTGCACATCTCAGTAGGATAATTATAACACTGCAAGTGCAGCAAAACATGAAATAATTAACAATAACACACACACACACACAAACACACACACACACACAAACACACACACATACACAGATATAGAGAAGACAGAAAAGACGTGCATTTTAAGAAGGCACTTTAATTGCATTTCAGTCCAATTAGAGCAGGGGTAGCCAACACGTTGCCCCCGCGGGCACTCAGTCGCCCGCGGGGGCAACGTGGGTCGCCCGCGGGGGCAACGTGGGTCGGGGCATATTCTAAAAATAGCTCGCCAAGCAAATCCAAAATGTATAAAATACACAAAACAAAAAAGGAAATGTAATTAAAGGAATCTACCCTATGCATAAACGAACCCTAAATCATAGCGAACTCTATCGACTTACTACAACTCTATATCTATCTAACACCCCTCCTCCCCCCCCCCACCCCTCCTCC